>JAJMRZ010000016.1:0-386185 GCA_030558205.1 Kodamaea kaohsiungensis (nom. inval.) | reverse complement strand
TCGTCGACTACCCCAGGTTCCTCATCTTCCACTGATGTTTCATCCTCGACTACTCCAGGTTCTTCATCTTCCACTGATGTTTCCTCGTCGACTACCCCAGGTTCTTCATCATCTACTGATGTTTCCTCGTCGACTACTCCAGGATCTTCATCATCTACTGATGTCTCATCCTCGACTACTCCAGGTTCTTCATCTTCCACTGATGTTTCCTCGTCGACTACTCCAGGTTCTTCATCATCTACTGATGTCTCATCCTCGACTACTCCAGGTTCTTCATCTTCCACTGATGTTTCATCCTCGACTACTCCAGGTTCCTCATCTTCTACTGATGTCTCATCCTCGACTACTCCAGGTTCCTCATCTTCTACTGATGTTTCATCTTCGACTACTCCAGGTTCCTCATCTTCTACTGATGTCTCATCCTCTAGTACTCCAGGATCTTCATCTTCTACTGATGTTTCCTCGTCGACTACTCCAGGATCTTCATCATCTACTGATGTCTCATCCTCAACTACTCCAGGTTCCTCATCATCTACTGATGTCTCATCGTCGACTACCCCAGGTTCCTCATCATCTACTGATGTTTCCTCGTCGACTACTCTAGGTTCTTCATCTTCTACTGATGTTTCCTCGTCGACTACCCCAGGTTCTTCATCTTCCACAGATGTTTCATCTTCGACTACTCCAGGTTCTTCATCATCTACTGATGTCTCATCCTCGACTACTCCAGGTTCTTCATCTTCCACTGATGTTTCCTCGTCGACTACTCCAGGTTCCTCATCTTCTACTGATGTTTCCTCGTCGACTACTCCAGGTTCCTCATCATCCACTGATGTCTCATCCTCCAGTACTCCAGGTTCTTCATCATCCACTGATGTTTCCTCGTCGACTACTCCAGGTTCCTCATCATCTACTGATGTCTCATCCTCGACTACTCCAGGTTCTTCATCATCTACTGATGTCTCATCCTCGACTACTCCAGGATCTTCATCTTCTACCGATGTTTCCTCGTCGACTACTCCAGGTTCTTCATCATCTACTGATGTCTCATCCTCTAGTACTCCAGGTTCTTCATCTTCCACAGATGTTTCATCTTCGACTACTCCAGGTTCCTCATCTTCCACTGATGTTTCATCCTCGACTACTCCAGGTTCTTCATCTTCCACTGATGTTTCCTCGTCGACTACTCCAGGATCTTCATCATCTACTGATGTCTCATCCTCGACTACTCCAGGTTCCTCATCATCCACTGATGTCTCATCCTCCAGTACTCCAGGTTCTTCATCATCCACTGATGTTTCCTCGTCGACTACCCCAGGTTCTTCATCTTCTACTGATGTCTCATCCTCGACTACCCCAGGTTCTTCATCTTCCACAGATGTTTCATCTTCGACTACTCCAGGTTCCTCATCTTCTACTGATGTTTCCTCGTCGACTACTCCAGGTTCTTCATCATCTACTGATGTCTCATCCTCTAGTACTCCAGGTTCTTCATCATCCACTGCTGTTTCCTCGTCGACTACCCCAGGCTCGTCTTCATCCACTGTTGTTTCGTCTTCAAGCACACCATGCCCTCCATCATCGAGTACTCCAGTGCCATCATCTTCATCCACACCTGATTGCTCAACCACAACCAAGCGCTCTTCATCAACAACTAAACACTCTTCTACCACGAAGCGGTCATCATCTACCACTAAGCGTTCATCTACAACAAAACCTCATTCAAGTACCACATCATGCCCTGACGATGGTCTTTCAACATCGTACACAACAGTTACTGCACATGAGACTACTATTGTAACCATTACTTCTTGTAGTGATGGCGGATGTACCAAACATACTCACACTACTGGTGTTACAGTTATAACAGAAACAACTTCTGACTGGACAACTGTTTACACGACATACTGCCCAATAACCACAACGATTCCTGTATCATCTACTACTGATGTTTCTTCTAGTATTCCAGTCTCTTCAAGTACACCAGCAACTCCATCTTCCTCATCCACCGCACCAGGCGGCGGTACTGGCACTGGAACTGGCACTGGAACTGGCACTGGAACTGGCACTGGAACTGGCACTGGAACTGGCACTGGTACTGGTACTGGAACTGGTACTGGAACTGGCACTGGAACTGGCACTGGAACTGGTACTGGAACTGGCACTGGCACTGGTACTGGCACTGGTACTGGAACTGGTACAGGTACTGGCTCTGGCTCTGGCACAGGCACTGGATCTGGCTCTGGCTCAGGTTCTGGCTCTGGCTCAGGTACTGGCTCCGGCTCTGGCTCTGGCTCAGGTACTGGCTCAGGCTCTGGCTCTGGCTCAGGTACTGGAACTGGATCTGGCTCTGGCTCAGGTTCTGGCTCTGGCTCTGGCTCAGGTACTGGCTCTGGCTCAGGATCTGGAACTGGCTCAGGATCTGGAACTGGCTCAGGTTCAGGTTCTGGCACAGGTACTGGAACTGGAACTGGCACTGGCACTGGCACTGGCACTGGCACTGGCACAGGTACTGGTACTGGCACAGGTACTGGCACTGGTTCTGGTGTTGGTCATGGCGTTAAAAAGGCTGTTGTTGAGCCATCTTCTGACAAGATCACTATTTCTGGCAACGCTCCAGGAAGACGTGTGAACCACGCAGTCGCTGAAGTTGATGACGCACCTGTTGCAGTTGGTTCTGCTTTTGCCAACGGTTTTGCCGTCGTTGATGGTACCACAGTTAGTGCTGCTGCATCCACTATTGTTAAGTCGGGAGCTGGTGAAACTGCTGTTGCAGTTGTTGCTGTCAATGCAGAGGCTCCTCAGGCTGTATCCAGTGCTTCTGGTGTTGAATCATCCACTGCCTCTGAAAACAGTGCAACCACTGTTGCTTCTTCTGTTGCACCTTCTTCTGTAGCAACATCTATTGCTCCTTCCGCTGTTACAACTACTTCTGCTGCTTCTGATGTCTCTACCGCAGAGACTAGTGGTTCTAGCACCAAGTCAACTGCTCCAGGCAATTTGACTGGTGTTACCAACCCAAGCAGCCAACCAAGCGTTAGCACTGTTACTGCTAGTACTACAACACTTGTGACCATCACATCTTGTGGTCCAACTGGTTGTATTACAAGTGCCGTTCCAACTGGATTGACCGCTGTTACTCTTACATCTGACGGTGTGTCTACTGTTTACACTACCTACTGTCCATTGACAACTGTCGTCCCTGCTTCAGTTCCAACTGAGTCTTCTGCACCAGAAGTTCCTGTTGTTCCTGTTGCTGCTCCTACCGCTCCTGCTATCGAACAGGCTCAAACCCCAGAAACAACCTTGGCTACAGTAGCATCTAATAATGAACCTTCGTTAGTTGTGCAAGCTCCAATTGCATCTACTTCATCTGAACCTAGTATCCCAACTGCCGTCGCGGCATTTGAAGGTGCTGCCTCCAACATTAAATTGCCTTCTGTGGGCATTGTTTCTGTCTTGTCTGTCATCTTATACTCATTGCTCTAGATTGAGGTAAAGTAGTGACGACACACTTTTGGTTCTTCCATTATTTTTATACAGCAGCCATCAGCTGCATTCAGTTCGAGAAAGTTAAATTTAAATTTATACAGTTATAACAATATTAGTTTTATATATACACTTGATGTAGAATGATGTACGGTACTATAAGCATCGTGAGAGGCTATAAATTATATTGGAAACGGTGCAGTTTGGGTACTGTTGAAAAGCAATTAGAAGATACCTTGAGTGCTTGATCACCTTGAGAAGTTGCAGGTAAATCATGTCGATTTATCATCACTCAAATGTGAAAAATAAAAGGTTTCGAGTCTAATTTTTCTTCTTGTTTATACTTTACAGTTAGGATAATGCTCCTTCGTATTGCGGATAGGTCACAGCTTTTACTGAGATAAGAAGAACTTAATTGTAGTAGCATTTTGTTTATACCAGGACTGAACGCATATCAACTGACGATACACTTTACTAAGTTATTACTGTATTGTTATTGTGACAACGAACCAAGACAAGTGTAATACATGTGCGCATTAAATATTAGCTCTTTCAATTAGAGTAAATGGATTGGCTACACCTCTTCGGAAAGCTCCACTATCTGTTTACTAATTCAATCATCGCACAGAACTGTGCAAACTTCAGAATCATTTATACCAAAGTAAGTTGAACTTGTTTCAATGAATTATCAAATTTGACCGCAAAACAAGATTCAACGAAAAGGGCAGCGATTTAGGCAGCATAAGAACAGAAACTGAAAAATCATGTCTATGTTTTAAGATGAGGCTATGGAGGTAACTCTTGTAGTCATTCTTTTGATCTGGCTTGCAGAATTATTCTCTTGAAAAAGAAGATATGGAATCTTGAAAACTCCAAGAAAATTTGCAGCCAGATTTCAGATAAATTTGCAAATGATGACACATTGAACTATCTAGAAGTCTGCTGGTGTTTCCTAATTTCAAAGTTGATCAACAATTGATACGGTCATCAATAGATGAAAATAAGAGAGACTGTTCGCCAATAAGAATATCAACTACAATATCCATTTATTCTGAGAAGTTGTATTCGTCAATGAAATGATAAAGATCAAAGATGTCTATTGTCTCAAATTTGTTGTTGGTATCACCAACTGAGATGGCTTATCAAACACTTAACACTAATTATTCAAAAGTAAGAAGATAGTCAGTATACATAGTCTAAATGACCAACAATCGAGGCCTCTGTTGTTACTAGAAATTACCACTTTACTTTGTTGCGAAGTTACCAGACCCAATAAAATACAGGAGCTTGGGGGGTAATACTAATGATAAATTGCAACTCAATTAAATACGATTTTACTTTGCAAGAAAGAATATTATCCATTTTCGACTTGGGTGGATACCAAATCACATTCTAAATACTTGCTTGAAAGCGATATGAGGTTGGCCAAACTTTACTTTAACAGATATCTGTAATTTTCTCTTCGTCCACTCATTCAGTGAACACATTTATTACATATAAAATGGAATGCTAATTCCGAGCTTAACACTCAGAACTCAACTCTAAGTTGTTACTAGTCTCCCTACGGCTTGACTTCAGAAAATACACGGCATGGGTACTTATCTGTGAACATACCATGCACTGGTTCCTGCAAAATGGTCCACTTGAACTTGTTCAAGGAAGGAGCAACAATGGGTTCGCCAGCGGAACCTAATAACTCACCCTTGACAACATTGGCAGGCACTGTAGCTAAAGTAGAGGCTAAGCTTACATCTGAGCCAGGTGCTACAAAAGTTGCTAACTCCTGGTTTCCTTTGTCACCAATGGAAACTCTTGGTTTGGAAGCAGATCCCAATTGCAACAATCCGGAAACTCTAGTCTGATTGAAGCCATGAATCTGTGGATAGTTTCTTCTGTAATCTCTCTTGTGGTATGCGTTGTCCTTAATATCTCCGGCAGGAATAGTAACTGGTTCATAGTACTTGTTCGCCTCGGTAATTCTCTCACCAGGTGGAATAGCACGAAAGTGCGATACAATAGGATTACCTGAAGATCTGTTAGGAACCAAAGATAACACTTGTCTAAGCTTCTCCCAGATCCCAGTCGACTGCGTAGTGTACTTCTTCCATACGGGAACAGGGCCTCCAGACATGATGATGGTATTGTTGACTTTCAATTGAATAAAATCTCATCAATTGGCTGGTTAGATGTGCAGGAATTTAGCTGGCCAATGAGAGCGAGGTATAATAAGCATTTGGTAGCGCGAGAGTTTGTACCTAAATGCTAAGGCACGAAAGGTAGAGATATGAATCAGTAGTATAAGTGTGGAATGAGAAGGTAAATGACTATAGCCGTGTAGTTCATACTGAGTAGCAATGCTTAATAGAGTATTTTTTTAAAATTTTTAGCTTGTTCAAACCTAATGGTTCAAACACAGCTCATCTTTTTTGAATAATAAGCAACTTCATCAATGATTTACAAATGAAGAGAAATTGGAACAAAGATAAAGATACAGGGTAGAGGTAGGGGAAATATCTATGTTATAATGAATAAATCTCATGTCATGGATCTTGTTTCATCATATTCTATTAATTCTCGATAAGTCTATGCACCTTATAGAAGTGAATTGAAACTTGTAGAATTATTGTATCAAGATGGTGAATACAATATGATCAAGTGGTGAAGTAGAAAGAGCATTACCTTTAAAGTAACTTTTGAATAACAGCATCATTTACTCAAACATTCCTAGTAATAATTGGTTCATCATTCTAAAAAAAAGTTCAAACAAACAACAACAAACTCACCATTCAATAAATAATTCAATCTACCTTTACAAACGCGCTTTGACCTTGATTCATTGCTACCCTTTCCTTAAATAATTGTTTAATGGTATACTCTCTACCTGCCTTCAGCAGTCCCAAGTTTGAAATTGTAACATTTGGTAGCGCCGATTTTGCAGCCATTTTTCACTACAAATTATACTGAATGACAATGACGAATAAATGAGAGGGGTAAAGTAGATTATTAATGTAATACTTGACAAAAACCCAAAGCACTAGAATACGCTTAGAGGGAAATTTTGTAACCAACAGTAGTTTTAAAGAACTAAATACAAAGCATAGGCTTTGATCCTCTACAGGTATTCAAGTTTATAGTGTATTTCATTACATTCCCTATCTTAAACCGGACAATTCAATTAAAATTCTCTTTGATTATCTGTCCAGATGTGAATTCTCATCTACAGCTACTCTTTCTGCCACTTCATGGTGAACAGTGTACACCATTTGGCATCATTAAAACAAAACCCTGCCGATTTTACCAAATATAGTAACACCGCAAAACACAAAACTTCCAATCCATAACCATAAGGCTAATGTATCTTCGTCGCTCTTGAAGTGTGCGTACTGTGCAGCAAATACAGCATTCTGTGCGTAAATTGTTGCACAGGCAATAGTCGATCCAATAAGACTTCCCAAGAATCCCAGCACGGTACCATCTAACAACAACCATAATCCTGGGTTCAACAAGGACCAAACTATAGATACCTGCAAAAACGAGCTCCACTCGATTTTGCGAATAGCGTAACTGATACCCAAGAAGGTAATTACAGCGCGAATAACATCGTTTAAGAAGTTCTTAGGGTTACTTGGGTTACTAGGATTTGGATTCGATGTTAAAAGACGCACTGACAACGCATTAGGTAAAATCTTATCCAACAATGGGTGGAGCAGAGACATGAACAAGCCCTGTAATGCCAATGCAAAGATCAGATCGGCAATTTCACCCTGAGGAAAGGCATTCATCGCTTCAATCCCCACGTAGGTGCTCGGCCTCAAGTGTTCAAACAAGTTGAAAAAAAACACGTTGACAAGAGTCAAAGGGAAGTTTGCCAATTTGTTGTCGCTAAAGTGATTGTAGTTGATGTGCTTGGTGATCTCGTTGTAGACCAACGCTGCGACAGTGACGACACATATCTTTCCAAAAAATGGGAATCTATGAGGGTTGCCCTGTGCGGTGTTGGAGTTTGATCTATCATGTAAATGCTGTTGGTCCAAGGTACGGGCCACAATGTCCGCGTCCAACGCGTCCAAATTCAAATCTGAGTCATCGCGGTTCAAGTTGATCAACGAATCATCCTGGTAGATACCATACAAAGATGGTTTTGTTAAGTTGATTATCGAGTCTGTTTTTTCCATTGGCCTAGAAGGTGTCAGAGCACCGGAGCTGATGGCTGAAATAGGGCCGTTGGCAGCCAACTTCTTTATGTTGGTATTGGATAATGCAGTTCTTCTCAAGTCACTCATGTTACTCGAGGTCTGGCGTCGCGATAGAATGGGTTTGGGTTTGGTAAAGAAGTTGGTTTCAAAAAAGCTAAACAAAAGTTTGGGCATTAAATTTGGCACGCACGTCACATGTTGACGATTGAGGAGGAGTTGTAAAAGAGGAGAGCCATCAGCGGAGAAGGAGGTGGAGAGAGGTAACTGATAGGACAAGAGGACTAGGGAGGAAGTAGGTAGGCTACAGGGAGACAGGTTACAAGGATTGTTGTGGCATGTAGGGGGTATGATAAGGGAGGGTTATGGATATTTGCTAGTAAATTAAAGTTAGCAAGAATAGAATATAATGGATGGATGGGGTGTACGAATGAAACTTTGAAGTAAGAGGTTTTAGGAAGTGGGTAGATTTGAGTATTAATTCAACGTGGCGTAAAGTTGGGTTTGGTAGTTTTAATTGTAGGATAAGATGTATGGGGCTCGTATAGGTTTGTTTGTTTTATCTCTTGGTTGACTATGTGAATACTAAGGGTGTTCATGTTGGGGGGAATTGAGACTGTGAAGTTTAGTATTGGTGAACCTAGAGTTATAGAGCAAAGAACAGATGAAATGCTAGAGTTCTTACCCCTCCTTAAGGCTTGTTCATAGCATACGTGCTCTACATTTTGGAAAGTTTGCACCCAATAAGGTTGCATATTATATGAAAGGGGTTAAGGGTTCAGAGGATGATTTTGAGTCGATTATTTGCTTGAAGTGTATGAGGAGGGGAACAAGGGTTAGCTTCTACAAGGCGGGAACTACGTTAGACTATTATCAGACAAAAGAGTAGAGACTGGTAAGAGCTGGAAAATGAATTCAGCATAGGGGAGAGGAATGAAGAGTGGAATGATAGGTATTGAAAGTGGAGTGACTTATCTTATTGTCATCCAATCTACATCTTGTTTTAAACGATGCACCCTTTTCTATTATGATGATATTTTTAGTCGTGCCGTTTATCGATTGAGGTTACAACTGAGAGTCATAGGATGACTACGTAAGAATCTTTGTGTGTTTAACATTGTGGATGATTAAGAAATGTTGGATTTTGAAAAAGATGAAAGGGATGAAAGTGGTTGGGAGTGGACTAGAGGCAGGAGATAGAGCATACAAGAGAGGTTTTAAAGGCAGAAATGAGATGATTTCGGTACACTAATTTTTTTGCAACCAATAAAGAAGAAGGAGAATGAGAGCTAAGGATATGGTTAGAATATAGTGAGTCTCCAACTTAGATTAAATAGTTATAAATGATTTTGATATTTGGTTTGACAATGGATGATGAAAGTGGAATGAACAAGCATAGTCTTTGTTTCATATACGCTATTCACAACCTTCTGCCTCAATTAAAAATGCAATGTAAACTAACTAATTGAAGTAGTTTACTGAAGATTATAAGACAGTTACTGACGTTAGTTAACTACTACATCATTATTATGTACTTCAACACCTTTGATGAGGAAACGAAGACCAAGCATTTATCTGGGATAAGTATTCTATTTGGAGTGGATGCTCCATTATTCGCATATGTTTAAGCAAATTCTGTATTCGCATATGTTTAAGTAAAATGGAGTAATATATAGGAACATGAATACCAATTCATTTACAATCCTATTCTTTCCTAACATATCCTATCCTTTCCATATCTAGACTTCAATTATACTGAAGTCTATTGTTAAACCATATCAAATTAGTTCAATTCACCTTCCACTAACTTCTGAGCTTGCTTCACTTTATCAAGACATGACATTGTAACTTTCCCTACACCAAGACTTCACTGAAAGTCATCTTCTATACTAATATGCTACAACAGTTTCCTATCACACACCAACACACTAAAACCCCCCAACACCCAAACCCCATACTCCAACTTCCCACTAACATACTTCCCCATCTCCCTACAAAATTAGCGGCCCCATGAAATTCAATGTTTTTTTTTTAATCCCACACAGAAGAAATCATAACATAAGGAGCAACATCAAGTGTTAATTGAACCAATTGAGATGTCATCTAAGGACCATGACACTGCAAGTGGCAGTCCAACTTCCCGTAAGCGAGGCGGAAGGAATCAGAGTTCGAAAGGCGGAGAAGTAGATGCTATTGCTAGCGTAGCTACTGAAGCATTAGACAAACGCGAAGATAAAGAAGAAGGTAATATTGAATCTGAGTACAGTGATGACGTTATGGATGAGTACGTTCAACAATTGGAATTGTCGAGCGATGATGACGATGAAAACCCCGAGAGAATTTTATTCTCTGAAGATGAATATGATGATGATGATTATGAAGATGAAGAAGATGAAGAAGATGAAGATAACAAACCAAAACAGAAAACCTCATCTAAAACGTATGAAGAACTGATACAAGACAGAGAAGGTCCTTTAATCACATCAGATGAAGAAGAAGATGAAGACGAAGTGGAAGATGACTACAACATACACTTTAACTTCAAGGATCAACTCCGTGAAGCAGCCAACTTTAGAGTCAAAAACAAAAAGAAGAAACCTGTGTCGAAGATCTTGTATAAACGTAAGATGATGCAGAGTTCAAACCGTGCTTTAGATCCATTAGTCAGAAGCAATTTGTCTCAAGCAAACGAAGCCTTTGTAAGAAGAGACTTTGACACAGCTAGGTCATTGTACAAGGAAGTTATCAAATTGGATAATAAGAATTTCAGTGCATACAAGACGTTGGGGGAAATCGAAAAACAACATGGAAGACTTAATGAATGCTGTAACTATTGGCTTCTTGCAGCCAATCAGCATCCATGGGATACACAATTTTGGGGAACTGTAGCAGAATTGAGTGCAGAATTGGGACACTCCGAACAAGCCATATACTGTTACACTAAGGCTATCACACCTAACGTGAGTAAAAGTGCAGAGTACATCATTCAAAGGTCCATTTTGTACCGAGAAAAGAAGCAATTTGGTAGAGCGTTGGACGGTCTCCAGAGAGTGCGCCTGGAGTACCCAACCGACTCGGCTATCATCAAAAACATCGCGAGCGTATACGTAGAACAAAAGAGAATCAGCGACGCCATTAATTTGTACATGAGAATATTTGACTACAACGTTCAGAAACTGCACGTAAGACTGGAACAAGACAGAGAAGGCGATGAAAACGATATTTTCCCTGAATTCGGCTGGGCTGAGTTGAATATCTTGTCTGAATTGTATATCCAACAGCATTCATGGGAGTCTGGGATCAAAATAATTCGAACTGCGTCTAGGTGGCTTCAAAATAGAACAGAAGAAGAAGGATGGTGGGATTTCGATGACGACTCTGAATTTGATGCAAACAGACGATTTGAAGTGATGGCTGCAAAAAAAATTACACCTCCAACAAAAAGCGTTAGGTATGACTTACCTATTGATATTAGATATAAGTTGGGTCACTTACGATTGGGATTTTCTTCAGTAAAAGAAGCTATGCACCACTTTGAGTATCTCTTGAGAGAATCGGAAGACGACGTCAGCGACTTGTTTTTCGATGCTGGTAAAATCTTAGAAGAGTATGGATTCCATGAAGAAGCACTTTCATATTTGACAGGTGCATTTGACAGTAACGAGTTTAGCGGTAGTATTGAGTTGCTCAGTTTGTTAGGTAAATGTTTCATTGAAGTTGCTGATTATTTACAAGCTAAGCAAGCATATGAAGCACTCTTATCAATAGAACCAGACAATTTGGATCATAAAATTGCACTTGCAGAAGTGTTGCACCATTTGGGAGATGCCGACGGTGCCCGTGCCATGTTACTTGAAGTCGCAGCAGCCAGACAGGCTAAGAAGGGAGAATATCTGCTGGCAAACTCAGATGACGAAGACAAAGAAGATGAAATTAGGAATGATAACCTTGCTTTGATCAGAAACAATGCCAAATTGATCAAGTCAACTAAATCTAAGTTAACAGATCAAGAGAAGCTCGAAATAGAAAACAACGCAAAGAGGAAGGTTTTGGAAAAATATAGAAGAATGAACCGGTTAGAGGATTCAATCACACAAGATGAAGACAAGAATGCAATCAAGGCCTGGATACAATTGGCATCACAGTTAATCGAAATGTTCATGAATGTTCGGAGTTTCTTTCCAAGAGACAAGAACCGGACATTTAAAGGTATCGTGCTATACCGTAGAAAGAAACAGATGGGCATTGACGAGAAGCTTGCACGTGTCTACAACTTGCAAGAGGGAATAGTGAGCGACGAGAACTACTCGCGTCACTTTTTGACTTCGAAAACTGAATACCGTGGATTGACATACGACATATGGTTCAAGATTTTTGTGCAATATTCAATGTTGATGGCCAACTATGAGAACAATGTTGACTATGCTAAAGAGATTATTGAGGTTGCAATGACTGTAAGTATCTTTGTCCAAGATAAGAAGAAGGAATCGTTCTTAAAGTTGATCAAGTTACTATTCAGTATCAAGCAAGAGGACCACCAAGCCACTACCACTCTTATTAGATCGTTTTTGATTTCAAACCAAATGTCTCCTTTCATTTACAAATTCTTCATATGCTGTTTCTCACAAGGAAAGCAAAGTTGGGAATACTTTACCAACTACAACCATCAAAAGTTCTTTTTGCGTCAGTTGAAGGCGTATGATTCTGTTATTTCCAATAAGAAAATAACAGGTATGGCGACGATCACTGCAAATTTTGATGGTTTCAACAAGACATCTAGTGAACATCCGGATTTGATTTACATCTATTCTAATTTACTTGGAGGTTCGAGGAGTTATGTGTCGTCAGTGGTGTACTTGAATAGGGCGTACAAGGAGTACAATCAGGACCCTATGATCTGCCTCACGTTGGGTCTTTCACACGTACATCGGTCAATGCAACGGTTGAGTAACAATAGACACATCCAACTCTTACAAGGAATCAGTTATTTGTTGGAATACCGTGAGCTCAGGCTACGTGAAGCAACCAACTACGAAAAGCAGGAGATTGAGTATAACTTTGGACGTCTCTTTCATATGATGGGTCTCACTTCGTTGGCAGTAACACACTATAACAGAGTGTTGACGATTGAAATCGAGAATACCGATTACGACTTGCTGATGGAAGCAGCGTACAATTTGGCTTTAATCTATAACATCAATGGGAACCCTAGATTGGCAAGAGAAATAACAGAGAAGTACTTAACTATCTAAGCTTGAGTTTATGTATTAATATTTGTATTATAGTGTGTATTATTGTGAGTTTCACAGTTGAGTGATCTGTAGAAGAATTCAGTACTAATGAGATGATAAGACTATTAAAATAGTAGGACATATACCAGGGAGTATGTTGAAAAAGTCTTATCAAATACAAATTTGGGTGCAAAAAAACTTAAATCAATGAAGTGTTGACATTAAATAGGGTAAAGTGTATATCGGTGATGATGAGTTCAAGTTATTATTGTTATTTAGTACCGGGAGCAGTTTTCCTACTAACTTCAATCTTAATTTTTGTGCAATCCGCTCTTTGAAAGCTCCCTTCTTTCAAACCACTTCCTCGACTGAATCAGGTTTTTTCAAACATGAAAATTGGATTTCAAGTCATCCCCACAAACAATGGTAAGACTTAAGCATCGGTATATATTGTTTGAGATCTTGTATCCACCATCAGCAGACACATCTAAGACACCTCGAGATGACTTTGTGAACTACAGTAACTCGCAGAACGATTCGCTCGTTGTGCTACACCAGTCATCACCAGGATCCATCAATCTGCGAACACTTACGAACTGCATTAGGACAATGGTCCTGGACGTGTATGGTGATATTGGACTGGGACAGGTGGGTATGTCAGTGCTAGTAAAGTACTTTAGCAATAAAACGTCCACAGGAATAATACGGTGTGGAAGGGACAATTACAAGAAAGTTGTTGGAGCTATGACTATGATTGAGCGAATAGAAGGAAACAGTGTTATTGTTCGATGTAATAGAGTGAGCGGAACTATCAAGAAGTCCGAGGAGTATAGTATTTCACGCAGTCATGAGTTGATTCGTTTGATGAATAGAGGAGAGCTGAACTCTGGTGATTTGAATAATTTAATAGCATCATTCAAAAGCACAGGCAAGACCGAGTCCGATGAGGATTGACTAAAGGAGAGTTTCATAGAGTTCATGATGAATCATGGTATTTGTAATAATGTCAATAAAATGTTAATGTATAAAGGAAAGGAACCACTACATACTAGGAACCATTTAAAGTGTAAATATTAACAATTAAAGCAGCAAAGCTTTATATATGAAACCCTAATAGATATCCCAGAGTATTACCTAACACTGATCCCCATGTTTGATGATTCAAACCTTCATTAACATCAATCCTAGTGCTTTGATGAGTGGAATGGTATGCGCATATGGTATATATTTAATATGCGCTTAGAAGAATCATTCAAGAGTATAAAAGCTAGAACTAAAAACGAATCGGACAATACCACAACTAAGCACTATGGGTATTGATTACACATTATACCTAGTAACGGACTCTACGATGGTCCCTGAATCCTCCACTTTTCTCAAGCAAGTGGAGGCAGCAATTGATAATGGGGCTACAATCGTGCAGTTGAGAGAGAAGTCAATTCTGACGGCTGATTTCGTAGCTAGAGCTAAACAGGTTCATAAACTTACAAAGGCCAAGGGGATTCCTTTAATTATTAATGACCGAATCGATGTTGCATTAGCCATTGACGCAGAAGGAGTTCATATTGGTCAAGATGATATGCCTGTAGAAATCGCTAGGAAATTGATTGGACCGAGTAAAATCCTAGGCTTGAGTTGTTCGTTTCCGGAGCACGTTGAAGCGGCCCTAGCTCTTAATGATAAGGAGCATTTAATTGACTATCTTGGGTTGGGAACGGTTTTCCCTACCAAAACTAAAAAGGACTTGAAAGACCCTAAGGGAAGTGGACCCATTGGAATCAGAAAGAAGTTGCAATTGATATCTCGTTATAATAGCACACACGAGAAAAAGATTCAATGTGTTGCTATAGGAGGGATCAACCACACGAATGCTGCTCGTGTAGTGTTTCAAACTCCAGTTGGTGAGCAAAAACTTGACGGAATAGCAGTTGTGTCATGTATTATGGCTAATACGGACGCAGCCAAGGCGACACTGGAATTGAAAGATATTCTTCTGGCACCGTTCAAAACTGAGTTTGTATCCACTACTACGGACTTTCCTACTGCTGTGCGTACTGTACGTGAAAAGCATCCATTGGTGCACCATATTACCAACGATGTAGTAAAGAATTTCAGTGCTAATATAACTCTCGCAGTTGGAGCCTCACCAATAATGTCTGAGCTAGTGGATGAGTTCGAAGAATTTGCCAGTGCCACGAAATACGGGGCACTCATTGCAAATATAGGAACACCTACGCCTGAGCAACTTAATATCTACAAGGCTGCATTCCAAGCTTACAATGACCATGGATTACATGTAGTATACGACCCTGTTGCAGTGAGAGCTTCAAAAGCACGGACTGAAGCATCAAGACTTTTACTTAATTCAGGATTTGTTTCAGTCATCAAGGGCAACGTTGGCGAAGTTGTTTCGATTTGGAAACTATCAAGCTACTTTAAAGAGGAGGAAAACAAGAGGTTTGAGAACCTTATGCAAGGAGTAGATCTGGTTGCAAAAATCAACCCGCAATTGTTAATTGATATTGCGTCACAAGTTTCGAACGACTTCAAGTGTATTGTTGTGGTGACAGGAGAAGTCAATCATATTGTGTATAAAAGCAGCCACGAGTCGGTTCCTGGTGGACATCCATTGATGGGTTCGATTACAGGTACTGGATGTTCTTTGGGGAGTGTAATCGGTGCTTTTATTGCTGCTAATGGAGCGACTCTTGAAGTTGTTACAAGTGCACTTAAATTGTACAACAATGCTGGACGTGAAGCTGCTCTCGTCGCAAAGGCTCCAGGATCTTTTGTAGGTGCATTTATTGACAAGTTGTATGAGTTGTCTATATAGTGAAATACATACACGTTGAACCTTTGAGTGTTTAATCGGAACTAAAGTATATTCACCTTTCCTACTTTTGGGTTCCTATTTGCGACTTCTATGGCTGCAAAACTACAAAAACAGCTCTAAAGTCCTTTTAGTTGTAGCGATGCTGGGCCATAGTTTAGTTACTACACGGAAATGATCAGTAAACTCAAATAGTTCTACAGTATGACACTTCATTTTGTTCTGTGGAGAAGTAGAATTTGCTGATTATACAAGATTTCCCCAGTTTCTACCCCATCCACCGTATCCGCAGCCCACTTTTTTATAAACACATGGACTAGGTATACAAACAGAAACAGAATAACTCTTACGACCCTCGTTGAAACCGTTGATTCTTCACGAGTATTATTAGTTTGAGCTTCCCAGCCAACTTTTGTGGTTATGAACAAGTTGTTGCAGCAAATCATCAACTTTTCTCAGAAAGTTCATGTAATGAAGACAAGTACAATTAAATATTCATCCAAGCCGAAGTTATTGTCAATGAATGTTACAAGTTGTTGTTTATGTTAACCATGAAGTGTATGCAATTGGTCTTTTGTCATTGAGGTCTGTTTCACAGCTTTCTCAAAACTTCATGTTAATTATTGAACCAACCTTTGACTTCCAGCAAGGAGCTGACGGAAGAATACATTTAGCATGTTCCTGAAGTTATCCTAAAATGCTTCCACTATACTTATAACCAATTCATATGTCTTTAGATCATTTTTGAGATTTTCACTTCAAATTCCAGCCAGTATAGTTGGCAATCAAAATCTACATTTTAAGAAAAGGTCCCTTGGCCTAGTTGGTTATGGCGTGGTGCTAATATTCTGTTATACAGTCATCTGTATAATTATTAAGTAACGCCAAGATCAGCGGTTCGATCCCGCTAGGGACCATTCTTTTTTTCTTCTATTTTTGCAGCCAATATAGTTTTAGTACATGTGATTCTTTCTCACGATCTTAGATTTGTCCTGGGGATGAAGGATGAGTTATAACAAGAACAAGCGAATACCGAGTGAGGTGCTAATATTTTTTAGGTTTGAATTATGACACTTGCAAGTGGAGAGTAGCTGAGGAGATTGTTCTTGCTTTAACTGTGTGTAGTTTTCTGATGTTGTTTGATTCAAACTTCACTGAAAACTGCTAGATCTTAAATGCATCAGAATGCAATGCTTTGGTTACAATCATCGATTATGAAAGAGCTTCGGCATAATTAACTGTTGGTTGTCTGTCAAACTTCGTGAAATCCATGGACAAGTGATACAACCCAGATGAAGTTGAGGTGATTTTTAGGGGAAAAGCTTAATCCTGCAAAATACAGGAACTCTCCCAGAGTATACAGTTGTAGACCATAAGGACCGAGAACACATATGATGGATTACTACCACAAGAAGGAGAACTATTTTGGATAGTTGATAAGGGGGAGCTTCCAAGGTTCTATGATGAATGTAACTGGGAAAGAAGAAGAAGTGATCAAGATATCAGGATGGTTACAATAGCAGAATGTATTAAATCGACTGGCATAATTCTACAGGAAACCGTGCAGAAACATTAAAAACGTCGAAGACGAACAGTTGTAATAAATAGTAATTAAGAATTATTTGCTAGAAGAGATATAGAAAGAGCAATAAAAGTTTTAAAGGATAATACAACCAAGTGTGAGTACATCGACTAAAGCGATCTTATTCGTCAATTGGAAAACTAATACCCAATCATTTAAATGCGGAACACAAGTTATGAGAATTGGAAACAGAAATCAAGCAATTTGTTACACAATTCTACAGTTTCCATGTCAATATCAATCTAGTTCATTGGTAACAAAGCAGTACGAGACAATATACATTCTATAAAGATTAAGATCAGAGAACATCTAAGTAGATCAAAGTACAAAGTGAAGAAGTACAAAGGATGCAAAGTACAAAGTAGATATACTCACTGTTATAGACTCTACGAGCGTCGTAAATAGTAGATTCTGTGGCACTGATCCCTTGCCTGTGCCTCTGCAACTGTCCCGATTCGCCTCATAGTCATTGCAACTCACAACCAAGATAAGATCAGGTGACATGTCAAAATTTAAATCATAACTTTTGGTCACCACAAGATGGTCCGTAAAGGAAAAGGAGCGATGAGTAAACCCATGAAGCCGTCACCTGTGGCTAATATACAGAAGATCGGGTCTCTTAAGAAGTTCGAAGATGGTGATTATGCAAATGAGCTTCTTCACGAAATTGCCAAGTTAGTTGCACCAATAGTGCATGAATTTGGATTCAAAGTCGGGATGCTCTGTGAGATGTACCCCAAGAATGCTAATCTTCTTGGCTTGAATGTGAATCGAGGACAGAAGATCCTTATACGGCTTCGGATGGCTCTGAACCCACGGCTGTTCTATGCTGTCGGTTCACTTGTTGAGACATTATTACATGAGCTAACTCACAATGTACATGGACCCCATGACCACAAGTTCTATGATTATTTGGCCAAGCTTACGCTGAGGTTCCATGAACATCAGCTGGGATCTGTTTTAACTAATTACAGGTGCGAGGAACTGAGATTAGGTGGAGCAACAGGACGCGTTCTTACTTCTATACGCGACCTGCGCATCAAACAAATGAGTAAAGTCACATACAAGGCTGAAGTTAGGAAAC
Organism: Kodamaea kaohsiungensis (nom. inval.); assembly: GCA_030558205.1. Lineage (NCBI taxonomy): Eukaryota > Fungi > Ascomycota > Pichiomycetes > Serinales > Debaryomycetaceae > Kodamaea > Kodamaea kaohsiungensis (nom. inval.). Next base: position 367,776 of record JAJMRZ010000016.1, on the reverse strand, counting down.
TAGGCGACGGAGCACACGTCTTGGGTGCTGACCGTAGGTCTAAGGTCCGCAAACCACCAGTGGATGCAACAGCATTACGTCAAAAAGTGTTGCAGGCAACAGAACAAAGATTGAAAGACTCCAAATGGTGTCCGCACGATGTGGACGTGGAAGAAGTGGAACCGGACTCGGACGAAATCGAAATTGTCGAGGTCAACATTCGCAATAGTATCCCTGAAGATTACAAGGAAGTCGTTGACCTTACCAACGAAGAGTACAGTTTAAAACAACAACCTGAAATAATTGTTATTGATGGATGTGAGGATACCCCAAAGTCAATATTACGTGACATGGATTCGCAAAAAGCAGGTCCATCTAAAAAGGTTCTGTTTGGACTTCTCCCATCCTTTGATGAAGAACCTGTGCAAGAAGAAGTTGTAGACGAAGATGATGAGCTTGTGGAGTACACAACATCAACCTCACCACGCGCATACTTTGAAGATAAGGCAGTATACCCTAGAAAGAAACTAGTAGCCAACCTCAATTTCGACCAGATAATAAGGAAAGCACAGAAAGTGCAAATGCCATTAGTGAAAGTTACACTACGACTGATTGAGAACCCATCAATCAAACAAAGAAAGAGCAAACAAAAGAGTAAACTGATTAGCAAAGCAAAGGCTAAAAGGACTACCTCTTCAGTTGGATCATCTAGAGGAAAGGCTGGACCGTCCAAAGCAAAGACTACGAACAAGACTACGAACAAAGAACAATCTAACCCAAGGGTACGGAAGAAAGTTGTAAGAACAATCACTTTTGAAGATTTATTATAGGTGTATTTATTGGTATATTATTTAGGTGTATTTTTAACGTTAACAAGACCGGTGTATGGCTGCAAAATGTAAGAGGCAGAAGAACTTGAGAGAAAGAAGAGTGGGAGGTAGATATAGATGACTTTAGGGGAAACTACACTTTGAGTATTGTAAATAACAGGCTCAGAATGTATATTCTATTCATGTTTACTCCAACTTCTAATAACTTGAATACTGATACATCTACAAAACTAATCATATAAGACAGAACAGTAAAGCTTGAGAATTGATAGCTCTAAAGAAAATATGAAACAAACAATCAACTAGACAGAATTATAAACTTATTACTTCATTAATATCATATATCATTCATTAAACATAGAACACAACCAGTATTTGAATCCCCACAAATCGATCAAAATCATTTTTCAATTGAAAATCCATTCCTTGCAAAGATGAAGACCATGATCCGCAGTTCATTGGTACTATTAACTCTCTTTGGAGTAGGGTTATCTACAGATTTAGATAATGATTTGTCTGTGAATCTTAAGGCTCCATGGGCAGGTACTGGGTTTGAACTCAACTTGATTGAGAGTGTTGCGGCACACAATGAATCATTATATGTTCCTACCATTTTGAATTTGTATGGATTGGGTAACGAAGATGATGAAGATGATGATGACGATGAAGATGAAGGAGGTGTGCTTACTGACGAGTCCAGACACAGAAAAGTACTCAAACTTCTCGATCCAGTGACTCAAGGATTTGTCAACTTTGATCTTGTCAACAAAATCCACTCGCCACGTATCAACTCACATCATGATTACTATACAAAAGAAGTTGAGACTCAAATTGGAGAAAGATTAGTCAAGGAATGTTCGACTGATTCATTTGGGAGGCAATTGCTTGAAAGTAGTGAAGACAAACTCGAATCATGGGTCATCTACAACAAGCAATTATACTGCTCCCCAGATGATTTATTTGCACTCCGTACTGACAAAAACCATCCAGTTGAATTGAAAGAATTCGACCGTGTGATTGGACAAAAGGAAGATGCTCCAATATTAGTACTCTACAGTAACCCCAACTCACCAGACTTTGCTAGCCTTTTCCTGAACTTATATCAAAGCGCAGAAGCTGGCAAAATCAGATTTGTATGGAGATATATTCCAGACAAATACTCAAAGATTGAAGATTTAAGTGGGTACAGTGTAGATCTTTCATTGAAAAGGACAGACTATGTTGTTGTTGATGACAATGATGTCCAGAAGCCATTAAAGAAGAAAACGAAATCAGGAGCTCCTTCCTTTAAACTCCCAAAGGATCTTTGGAAGATTGCAGACTCAGCCTACCTTCCTGAAATCAAACAAGATGATTTAGTTGACCTTGGCTTGAAGTTGTCCTCATTAGTGTTACAAAACCCATACAAAAATATGACCAAGTATGAGTTACTTGAGCTTATACTTTCAGATCTCCCCAAGTTTTCGTCGTACCTTGCAGCCTCTCAGAAGGTTTCATCTCTGTTGCAAGAACAAGTTACACAGAATGAGGAAACTGGTATCAGTTCAGATTCTTATGGAATCTACATCAATGGATCACCAGTCCACAAACTTGAACTCGATATTGTCAAATTAATCTCTAAAATTAAAGAGGAATACGAAGTTGTCCAAGAACTCTTGGATTTAGGGCTCTCTGTAGAACAAGCAAAATTCTTCACCACTAAGTTTGCTCTCTTGAGTGCCGTCAAACAATCACAGTTCCGTAGTGGAAACACTGTTATGGGTCACAATGAAAACAGATTCAGAGTCTACGAGCACCAGTTTACGTCAGGTTCTTTTAGAAAAAAGAAGGGTGTTGTCTTCATGAATGATATCGAGAAAGATGGCACTTATGAACAATACACGGACGACAGAGAAGAAGCATACTTGCTTAAGCAACTCAAGTCCAACCAAATCCCACCTTTAAGGGAGAATGTACACGACTTGATTTTTGCCTTGAACTTTGCTCATAGAGAGCAATTGAGAGTGCTCTTCACATTATCCAAAGTCATTTTAGATAGTGGTATACCACAGCAATTGGGATTAATCCCTGTTGTTAGAGATGAAGAACCTTTGGATGCTGAATTAGCTAAAGTATTTTACTTTATCGCAGATACTGCGACTGCACCTGAAGCTTTAGCTTTCCTCTACAAGTTTTACGAGACTACAGATGAAGACGAAGCTCTTCTTCATATCAAGTCTGTTAGAATTCCAGAGGATTATGATTTCAATCATGATACATACAAAGGAACCTTAAACAAATTTTCCATTGACACTGCCCTGGTAATCTTCAACGGTGTCATTCACGAGTTGAGTTCGCCATCTTGGCAGATTTCTATGGGGAAACAATTGTCGCAAGATATTTCAATATTGAAACACCATTTACGTAGTGGTGCTGCTTATGGAAAGTCACTCAAGAGCTTGCTTTATGAAAACGCAAAGGGAGAGCGTAACTTGAGAGTTATTCCAACCGACCCTAGTGATGTGATTTACAAGAGAATCGATGCTGAGTTGATCGAAAAAGCAATAACATTCAAACCAGAAGATAAACCAGAGCGAGAAGATTCCAGTGGAACTTTCTGGGTGGTGGGTGATATCCATAAGCAGGACTTAGTAGATCAATTGATTTCAATTTTAGGTAAAGTTGGAAAAGACCATTCAAAAATTCAGGTTCGTTTATTGAACACTGGAAGCACAGCTACCGTCTTGCAATCAATCACTGAAAAGTTCAACTTGAATAGTTTAAGCAGGAGCGATACTAAAGAGATCATCAAATTACTTAAAGAATTTAGTCCAAAGGGGGTTTCTCCTCAGATTAACGAAGAAATTATTCTGACTCTCGAAAGAAAGCAACTTCCTGTACTTCATGACTTTGTTTTATACAATTCCCGTTACTTTAGATCAGCACTTTCACCAAAAGACTTGGATCTTTTGTTAGAGTATGAGCAGAACCAAAGAATAAGTATTTTCAGTGACTTGGTGGGTGCTTACCCAGACATATTCAACTACCTAGCAGTTAATGAGTTGAACATAGCCGGGACTCTTGATAACTTTGACTGGTTTGACTTACTCACTAGTACTATTTCGAAGTCCTTTTACGTGGACGATACTTCATTTGTGAGCGATGTTGCACGGTTTGATTTCAGTTCGTTGGAGATGGACTTGGCAGTTGACGTTGCTACAGGAAGCGGAGAGATCGATGTGCTCTTGATTATCGATCCAACTGATGAGTACTCACAAAAATTGGTCTCGATTGTAAACTCAATCAAAGACTTGTCAATTGTTAGTGTGAAAATTCTTTTGCAACCACGCGAGGAAAGCTCAGAGATTGGAAGGTTTTATAGAGGTGTTTTCCCTGCGGCTGTTCCTGAGTTCACCGATTCAGGTAAATGGGTTGGTAAAAGAACCGCATCAGCACATAATCTTCCTGAGTCACCAATCTTTTCGGTGAAACTTGATGTACCTTCCAAATGGGTCACCGTGATAGACAAAAGTCCTGTTGACTTGGACAACCTCAAGTTTGATAATTTGGAGAACAAAAACATTGAAAGTACATATGTATTGAAGAGTTTGCTTGTTGAAGGTATAGCGAGAGATGTCAAGATAGCCGGGTCACCAAGAAAAGGTGTCAGTTTAGACCTTCAGCAATATGAAACCAAAAAAGATACTATCGTGATGACCACTCGTGGATACTTCCAGTTACAAGCTGGACCTGGAGTGTGGGAGTTGTCTGTTAAACTGGGCAACTACTCGATTTTATCTGCGGACAAGAAATTCAATGCTAACAAAGAAGTGTTGGAAAAGGCAACAGTTAAGGTTTTTGATCTCGGAGGAGCTTCTGTTCATTTAAGATTACAACAAAGTGAAAGAAAAACTCTTAAACCTGAAACAGATGACACTATCAATGTGTTTTCTATTGCTAGTGGTCACTTGTATGAAAGACTTCTTGGAATTATGATGCTTTCTGTCAAGAAGCATTCATCAAAGCCTGTTAAGTTTTGGATTATCGAGAACTTTATTAGTGGTAACTTCAAGCAAACACTTCCAGTGTTAGCTGAAACTCATGGTTTCAGTTATGAACTTGTTACTTACAAGTGGCCGAACTTCTTGCGTCAACAGCGTGAACGTCAACGTGAAATCTGGGGTTACAAGATATTGTTTTTGGATGTCCTTTTCCCACAGAGTTTGCAAAAGGTGATCTTTGTTGATGCTGACCAGATTGTAAGGGCAGACATGCTGGAGTTGAATAAAGTAGACATGGAAGGCGCAGCATATGCATTTACACCTATGTGTGATCTGCGTGAGGAAATGGAAGGGTTCAGGTTCTGGAAACAAGGTTACTGGGCCAATGTACTTGGAGACGACCTCAAATACCATATCAGTGCTATGTTTGTTGTTGACTTGGACCAATTCCGTAAGATTAACGCAGGAGATAAATTACGTACCCATTACCAAAAGTTACTGTCTGATCCTCAATCACTCCTGAACTTGGACCAAGACTTGCCTAACAATTTACAAAGACTGTTGAAGATACATAGTTTACCACAAGAGTGGTTATGGTGTGAGACGTGGTGTTCAGATAAGACATTATCAAAGGCAAAGTCTATTGATTTGTGTAACAATCCATTAACAAAGGAGAACAAGTTGGATCAAGCTAGAAGGTTGATTCCAGAATGGACAAAGTATGATAAGCAAGTGAGAAGTGTTGTTGAAGAAGCAGAAAGAAGAGCAGAAATAAGGAACCAAGAAGAGAAGAAGATACAAGAAGAAGCTCTTAAGAACGAGGAAACCGAACACGGGGCCGAAGATTCAGATATTGAACATGATGAATTGTAGTGATAAGGGTTTAAAGAATATAAGTTATTTAAGTTTAAATCATATTGTAGGCAATCTGCTATTGCAAACCACCTTCATTCTACATTCTTCAAGTCACAAACATTGATATTAAGAGAAATAAAGAAAAAAAAACATTAGTTTCAAAACTACTTGGATTGAATCTTAGAAGCTAAGCTTGCCAATTCAGATGGAGATACAATACGAACACCTGTAGTTTCTTCCTTTGCCAAATCGACGGCAATCTGTCCAACGTGTTTAGCAAAGATTGGGTGGCCACCTAAAGCAGACAATGGGGTTCCCAAGACCTGTTTGGATACACCAACTGCAAGGTCTTCCACGACACTTCTTGACTTTTCACGTTCACCAATCAAGAAACCAGGACGTAATATTATGGTGCGTGGGAACTTCAAGTCAATGATATCATTCTCCAACTTCCCCTTAGTTTTTGGGTAGAGGAAGAAAGAGTTGGCGTTAGCACCAATAGTGGAGACAAGGACAAATGTATGGACACCAGCTTCCTTAGCTGCTTTAGCAGCTGCGTAGTTAATTCCGTAGTCAATCTTGACAAAGTTCTCAGCACCACCAGCAAGAGCTCTTGTAGTACCAAACGCGCTCAAGAAAGTGTCAGTTCCCTTTGCCTTCTCACTGATTAACTGTGGCCACTTTTCAGAGTCCAATTCAGTGAAAGGAGTAATCTTGGGGCCAGAGACCTTTGGGTCACGACGACTAACAGTGGAGATTTTGGTGATATACAGAGCATTGTTGGCAGCAGTGAGAATCTCGTTCCCTACTAACCCAGTGGATCCTAAAATAAAAGCAGACATGATGGTTTTTTTAATTGTTCTGTTTGGTAAAAAAAGGGCGTAAGGAGGAAGAAGATCAGGGATTAATTGCTGTGGTGTTACAAAAATTTACTACTAGTTTAAGCGTGACTATGCTGCAATTGATTCTATAGGTTACTGGAGGATGAAGTGAGAAGAAGAGCAGGGCTTGTATGATGAATAGATCACCCTTTCTCAATGATTTATCGAAAGTCTATTTGTGTACACCTATTTTGCACCCATCTTCAAGGGGTGCAAGATAAGTAGACCGAGAAACTGAGAGAGAACTAGAAGTGTAAATGCATGTAGGAATGGAGAAATAAATATAGATTGGTATTTTCTGATTGATGGTAACAACCTGATAGACAATTGTAGTGGGTACGCTTCTTGCTAATGATAATCGAAACATTGATCCAGAAAATCAATAGAGAGTCATCCAACAAGGTCATCAATCCGGCCATTAATACAATTACGCTGAACAGAACAAGAGAAAACAAGAATTAAGTTAGTGCTCTAGTATCTCCAGCTGGTGGTCAACAAGATAGGTGTACTTTTTTGACCTTTAATCTTAGTTCAATAGTTTGTTCAAAATTGGCTGCAAAATTTAAAAAATCACCAAAATTAGACTTATTGAAGAACATTACCAACCATCTAAGTTGTTCAAAATTTATTCTGAAATGATTTCACTCATTGCTATCAATTCGGTTTACTTATCTAGTTTTCTGAACTATAAATATCTCGGTTAGAAAGTTAATTATTATGACAGGTTTGTATATAAGTTGTACTGACGCATTTAGATCGACTAAGGCGATATAACACCTCTTGTCTGTCTGAATCGTGTTAACTCATTTACTAACAAAATTTAAAGCATGCAAATTGTCACTCTTCTTTCAAGACTTGTTTATGTCAAATTGATACCCCCCTTAAGAAACAATTACAAGTTTTACACTCATAAAGTATATGCCAGTGTGAATTACTTTGATGTCTCTAATTATTCGATTTTTGAGTTCGTTGACTAGTCTCATTCAGTTGCCTCTAGCGAACAAAATTAGTTGATGATAAGTTTATATTAAAAGATTCTCCCCATTGCTTATTTCGTTTGTATAAGAGGATAATTTCCCTTCTTATAGTAATTCATAAATCGGTATGCTGTTACACTTGGACATGTGTTATAATGTAAATATAATTAACTCAGTTGTAATATATACTTAGTTCACTGCTGTGATAGAAAATCTTAATTTGGGGACTTTATCAGAAGTAAACCTGCAGTCTGATGACTATGGAAAATTGGAGTGCGTGATTTGATTAAGGTTCTTTTGAACGAAGAATTGAAGACAACTGTGGAATAGACACCTTAAAACCTGTACTTCGGATAAAGCTAACAAGTGTTTGTAAATGTGAACTTGAAAGATGTTTGGTAGCTGTTATAACAATAGTTAACAAAAAATTTGGCAGGTAGTCAATATAGTGAGACGAGGGAGAGAATGGTCAATTCCAAGTTTTAATAAAACAATAGATCGATACTTATTATTATTAACTAAGATGTTAATCTTGGCACCTTATTTAAAAAAACCATTGCTGCAAAACATCTACTCCAAGTACTTCTGTATAAAAAAGGTGTACTTTGCTGACTTTAGAGTGATAACAAATTTGTTAAATGATTTCAATGTCTATTTCCATCATAAATCAAGGTGTAGCTTGCCATACTGGGACCCTTGAATCACTTCCAAAGACATTCTACTCTGTAGACGGTGATGCTTATTGCATTAGCGGAACCGTTTATGTCCGAGCAACTCAGACTCCTTCAACTAATTTAGCTACTGAACCAAGACTGTCGTATTGGTTAGTCTCAATTATGATATTGTTGTCAACAGTGTTAGGGGCATCGAGTGACCCACTTGACGTTCAAAATATACAGGTATTTGAATCACACAGACTGCCTTTCAACCCGAATATCAACATTTTGGGTCTGTATTAGCTGAAAGGTGGCTTGTTTAGCGGCAATACAGGGTACATGATACTTGGTTGTTTTGAAAGATGAAGTTGAATTGTGTGGGACTACCTTTGACAAAAGAGTCTTGAATTACACTAAACACACAGTTCTGCTTTTACGATTAGTCTAATGGAACGTTCAAATAAGGGACGACTGTAAAGGATTGCAAGAGATCTCAGAAGGTATAAAATTAAACTTAACAATGAAATATGGTTCTTTGTTAAAGCAAAATTGCATGAAGAGAAATCATCAAAGATCAATAGCAATTTCCTCGAGAGGGGCAATAGCTAGAGTTATTTAAACAATAAACACTTAATTACTCACCAAAATGGCAACATCCTCCAAATGTATTTAATTTAACAAGTGCTCACTTTTCTAATAGTGTTGTAGCTCATATTTTCCTGCTTTGCAACCCTCTTTCTGCATAAAAAATATGTTAGGTGTTGCGTTGTATTGTGGGTTTACTTGAATCGTAATTATGCATGTAATACGTTTGCCTTCTACTTGCTCAAAAAAAAAGAGATAGGAATGGTTTCAATGAGTATATAAGATCCTGAGTCTATCGCATGGACGAGCTTGCTGGTACTGGTTGATCTTGTCTGAAAATTCTGAATTCTGTAGACTCTTCTAGTATATATTAAAATGTATAAGTCAATTGAAAGAGAAGTAGTGTGAGTCCAAACAGTCCGAAGAGTACAATTGTTTAATTAAGCTAATGAGATTCTTGCATACGATTATTGCTTAGCAAGTCTTCCTATTCTTGGCATCCCCCATAACATTTATACAAAGAATGATAAATGAATCAAAAATACAGCATTTAAATTTAATATAAATACGATACAGAGATAGTAGATTTGAAATAAATTCAATTACTTCAATGTCTAGTACATCCAGATTTCCTGGCGTTACATGTCTGATAGGTAACAATGACAGCTTATCGAATCCTATTTACCCTATTGACGGTGTTGGTTTTTGCATTAATGGCTCAGTTTGGGTGAAGGCTACCAAGACAATTCCTATCAATTATGCTTCCGAAGGAACTAGCTTATCACATTTATTGCTTACTATTATGATGATTCTATCTTCTGTATTTACCTAATCTTGGCTGTGGAGCTGAATGCAATGTAATTCTTACAAAATCGAAGTGGTGACGAGTATCTCCTTGTGACATTTATATATATATTTTTTTAAATTGAGTACGTCTTGTCTGCCTTTTGGACTCCACCCTTCACTAACAATTAACGAAGATTGGCATGTTTATCTTCACTGAACTTTGCAATTGGTTCTGTTAAATAACTTTCAATGGTTGTTTCTAGTTAAATATTGGAATTGATATACTACAGTTGAGGTGAGTTAATCAAGTATTATTCAAACGTTAGTTCATTCTGCATTAAATATATTTATCATCTCCAGCATTCTATGCATGGTCACCATCTAGAATGCCTTTAATACCTAATAAGCTACGGTTTGACTGATACTGCAAAAGAGTTTTCCATATAGACAAGCGGCACAGAATCGGCACCTTTAAATCATTTCGAGGAGCATCATCTTGCTTGCATAGGGTATTCTCAATTCTTCGCCTGACCTCTAAGTTTAAGTAGTATGACGTGGAGGATGACCATTCATTATGTATTGATAAGAGAGCCAAGAGAAGACTAATAGGATAAACTACTTGCTTGTACTTCGTCGCTTTTCGAAATTATTGACAGGACTATGGGGTTAGTTTACTGGCCTACTGATTAAACACAAACTGTTATTAAATTTCGTGTGACATCGTCACTGGCAGAAGTTGTGTTCTCTGCTGGTGGAAATTTATGAAGTGCCATCATCAAACAGTTCCAGCTGAGTATTGCTTGTTACAATTGCAGAAGATTAAATGGTAATATCTAATTTGTACTTGAGAGGAATAAGAGCGCACCAACCTATTCTAACCAATTTCTCTGCGCATTGCATATTATGTCTAAAGACATTATTGTCTTGGCACTATTACTCCACAAAAAAGTCTGAAGATGTGGAGTATAAATATGATGAATAGATATCATATATTAAACAATTGAACAAAATTTTATTGTTCATAACAACTATTGCTTATTCATGGTTATTTTATTTGGACAGCTCACATTTTGCAGCAATAATTATTTTTGGCTACTTTTGTTTGCCTTGAGTTGCACCAAACAATAAAATTAAGTAAAGAAGAAGTATACAAGATGAGAACTTGGACTTTAACATTAACATTAGAATCATCCTCAGCTGCTGTTAATGTATTGATTCACTGATAAGGCTGTCAATCTTACAAGAATTCTCAGTATCTTCTTTATTATCCAACCAAAGCTGGTTATTCGTTTGCAGTTAAAATCATCATACATTTCCTATTTCAAAGTCAATAAGAAAACTCTAGAATAGAATATGTAGAAGACAGTGAATGCATTGATTATTGAAATACTTATAGTCTCAAGATTCTTCCACAAAGAATGCGTCAATACTTTCAGATTATAAGTACAGTTTCAGAATCTCATCATATTAAAGTATTAGTTTACATTAAATGGAGCTATAGATCCTTGGATCTGAAAAAAAGCACATGCAAAATAAAATCACTCTTAAGAGACAGCTACTTTTGTCGCGAGACACAAGTCCTAGAGACTTTGCAGATACTGGAGCTTCTTTAACATCTGTCTTTAAATACTTCTCATATTATCCCAACCCCAACCTCCTTGCCTCCTATTACTGAATATACTAAGCAGAGGCACTAAAACGTTAATTGAGGCTTGTGGTTTTGAACAAGCTTAGGAATCACTCTACTACGAACACCAAACATTCTTCAATTTCCCCATGTTTCATAGAATTAAATTTGAAGAAAATCATAGAAAATAACCTACATTCTGAGAACCATTATTTAACAATCATGGTGAACACTACAACCTCAAGTATCAATTACAATTCCCCTTGTCTAACAACTCCCCTTGTCTCATCGTAACCTCGTTCATTCTCCTATTTGTAATTACCACTTTGTGCAACTGACTCATAAGTTCACGTGTCATGGTTCGATCAAAGCACAAAGCCGCTCCGATAAAGGCCCCACTTAAACGTGCTCTTATAAGGAAATCGAAAATTTTCTCATACTCTCTTCTTCTAACTAGCAGCCATGAAGATCTCTGACAAGTTGAGCCAGGCGCATTCAGTGCCTAATCCTCCACCAGCGACCTTTTCGTTTGAGTTTTTTGTTCCAAAGACTTCGCAAGGTGTACAGAATTTGTACGACCGTATGGATAGAATGTACGACTTGAATCCAATATTTATTGATATTACGTGGAATGCGGGAGGCCGTTCTTCTACGCTCACTAATGACATGGTTTATACTGCCCAGTCTACGTTGGGATTGGATACTTGTATGCATTTGACTTGTACAAACATGAAGGTTGAACTTATTGACGAAGCTTTGGAAAAGGCTTACGCTTCTGGTTGTCAGAACATCTTGGCTTTACGTGGTGATCCCCCATTAGACGGTTCTGAGTCTACTGGTGATTTCAAGTATGCAAAGGATTTGATCAAGTACATTCGGAGCAAGTACCAGGACCATTTCAATATCGGTGTAGCTGCGTACCCTGAAGGTTACCCTGAAGAAGGTGACGAACAGTTGATCTTGAAGTACCTCAAAGAGAAATGTGACGTGGGAGCTGATTTCATTATCACCCAAATGTTCTATGACGCTGACAACTTTGTTTCCTGGTGTTCCAAGGTCCGCCAGATTGGTGTTAACATTCCCATTATTCCCGGAATCATGCCGATCTCAACCTACGCATCTTTTATTCGTAGAGCCAAATGGTCGGAGATTAAGATCCCTCCTCACTTTTTAGAAGCCTTGGAACACATCAAGGACGATGACTACCTTGTGAGAGAAAAGGGTACCGAGTTGGTTGCCGAAATGTGCCAGAAAATTCTTGATTCAGGTTTTGTCAACCACTTGCACTTTTACACAATGAACTTGGAAAGATCAACTGTCATGGTATTGGAAAAGTTGAACATTGTCGAGCCTGCCAAGCTGGCTACAGCCGAATGTTTGGGTACTCAAATGCCATGGAGAAAGTCTCTCCACCCAACTAGAGTTAAGGAAGCTATCAGACCTATTTTCTGGCAAAACAGAAAGTACTCGTACATCACTAGAACCTCCACTTGGGACGAGTTCCCTAATGGTAGATGGGGTGATTCAAGATCGCCTGCCTTTGGTGACATTGACTTATTTGCTACCGAGTTATTAAGACAATCTCCAAAGAAAGCCTTGGACTTGTGGGGTGCTCCTGCAACATACAAGGAATTTGGTGAACTCATTATCTCTTACTTGCAGGGTGAACTCAAATCGCTTCCATGGAGTGATGGTCCAATTGGAGACGACACTGCTGTCATGGTAGATAACTTGATTGCATTGAACCAAAAGGGTTTCTTCACCTTGAACTCGCAGCCAAGCTTGAACGCAAAACGTCTGGCTGACACTGTGCATGGTTGGGGACCTAAGAATGGGTATGTCTACCAGAAGCAATACTTGGAATTCTTGTGCCACAAGGATACTGTAAGCAAGCTTTTGGCCAAGATCGACAATTACAATAGCACGCAAATCGAAACCACCAGTTCTGTCATCACGTACTATGCAGTCAGCAAGTGCGGTGACTTGCAGACCAACTGTAAGGGCGAGGACATCAACGCCGTTACATGGGGTGTTTTCCCTGGTGAAGAAATTTTGCAGCCAACGATTGTCGAGAAAACTTCTTTCTTGGCCTGGAAAGACGAGGTGTACACTTTGTTCAGCGAATGGATCAAAATCTTTGAAAGTGGGATCTTGGAGGTTGAACAAAGCCGTGCTGACGGATTCATCAACTTTGCTAAACTGTTTAGTGGAGACTATGTCTTGTGCAACCTTGTGAACAACAATTTTATGGATAACAACCAGACTATTTTTAGTTTGATTAATGAGTTGTAACTTTATGAACTCTCCATTAGAAGTGAGCTGGATGAGCTTTACCCAGCTGACATCACTTTATAAGTGGGATTACTATAAAAGTCTACTAGCTGGACCTTTGTAAAGAACGATCCCATTCTGAAGACATCTCTGAATATCTCTTCAATTTTCCATCACGACTACTACGCAGGATGAGCACTCAACATGCTCTTTCAGGAAATTCAACATACTCCTGATCCATCCAAATTGATGCGTCCTTATGATTCTTTAATATTTTACGGTTACGACTATTGCATCAGTGGAGCCATTTGGTTCCATTTCGTCATTTTTGTTCATTTCAACATCTGTATTTCAACCACCCACGCTAGGTGGACATTTTTATTGGTTAGTTAAAAGTTTCCTGTGTATGTGGCATCCTCAACGGTATGGTAATAAAAAAGTTAGTTTATTAGCTTGACAGACAGTGTAGTTTACTTGTAAGTGTTAATCAGATTATATCAAGTAGCTTTGATTAACTATTTATTTAATTATTGATTAATTCATTTGGAGGAACTCTTAACAGTATCTTATCAAATACACAAGGAATTCCATATACATTAAACCATAGGACTAAGTACTCTAGTGTAGTTTTCGGGCCAAACTGGTTCATTACCAGAGTTGTTTCGCAAGGGTGGATTGTCATCCAATTCTCTTGAAAGATATGGTGTATATCATATTGGATGTTTTTACTTTCTATATTAGTCATTATTACTTGCTCAACATCTCCATTGAATCTCCCCAATCTAAAATGACACACTGGTACTTGATATATGTCATGATACGAAACAGTAAAAGTGATAGAGTCCCCCCAGTCTGTTGAGAAGTCTAGTTTTACCAAGATACACTTCTTGGAGGAATAGTCTCGCACAAACGAGTTGATTACTCGCACCTGAACCCCGGCAGAATACAAATGATCGCACAACACTTGATGGAACAGCAACGCGCAATCATTGAACTGGTCGCCATTCATGTTGCCATGACGGTTTTTTTTCCACTACACCAAATTTCACAATTGATATGATATATATGGATTAAAAAACAAACTAACTAATGATGAAACTATGAACTATCCTGTATGCTGCCCTAGGGGCGTGAATGGTGATGTATTTAATCCTTCTTTTCCTCCTCACCCGGAGTGGATTCGTTTAACAAGCCTGATTTGCCATTGTACAAGAAACCAGCGTTGGTTTGACTTATCGAGTTTCTGTTGTACATTTCCTTCACCTTCTCAGCATTGGGGTGTCTCATTGAGATACCCACAGGTACTCCTGACTTACTGCCACCCAACTGTTTTTGCATCGCATAGTCTCCGCTGTCAAAATACTTCTTGTCTTGAAACTTAGACAGTAAGATCTGCTGTGTGGTTGGTAACTTCCCATACATCTTGTAGATACGTAACTCTTGTGGCGACAACTTGGACAAGTCCAAGTTCTGCGTGTTCTTAGGGGGACCCAATGGGTCGTCTTCGTCTTGTATTGACATCTCGATCTCACTTACTCGTGGGTTCAATAGAGTAGCAACTTTATATTTGACAATCTTCTTGAGGGGGCGTCACTCAGAATTAGGTAAGCTCGAAAGGGTTTATTGGTCACGATCCAAGGCACGTGTGCACTCCTAGTTTTGCACCAGATTTATGTGGATTGGATAAACCAATAAGGTTGAGAGGCACTAGTAACAAGAACAAGATGGGGTTGTTTTCCAAGGGTTTAGGGAGTTAAGCAAGGTTAGGAGTTGATCTTGAAACAATTGAAATTTCAGAGTTTAAGCTTTTGAGGATTAAGGTTTTTTTTATAAGCTGCCTTTCGTAAAAGGGGGATTGGAATATGTATGTTTGAGGTGACAGTTTGGGAATGTTAGTAAGGTGACATTGCTATGCGTGTTTTCGTAAGTATGTTAAGGGGGTCGTTGGTACGTTTACGTAGAATTCCTAGGTGTAATCAGCTCACGCAGACATATCTTGGTTTTGGTTCATTCTTTTTGCTAAATAATGAGAATAATTTTATGAGGGTTAATTTTTAGGCATTTGCAGCCATAATGTAGAGCAAGATGGTTTTCAAATGTAGAATGATATCAGTATGACTTAAACTATCAGGATGAAGTTATTTAATGATGTATATTTAACATTTTATTATTAATATTCTGAAAACAAACTTATGATTCCTTAGTTGAATTTGATGTCATTCAAACATGAGAATTGCCAATGTCTTCTGTACACTTCTTTCTTAGATTTAGAATTAACCCAACAACAAAGCAAGAAAATGAATGAGTTCATTTTAGTTAAGGTTCTTTAGTGTTGTGTAATTTCTATTCAAAATCTCACCTCATTAACTTCTGGCCCAAGTATTGGACCATTATTAGTGCACTACTTGGTTCTATTTTTATTATCAGACACTTGTCCAAATGTACATTGGAATGTGCAACTGCTTCCTTAGTATCCGTCTATTAACCCGTTGTAATCTAAACCAACTAGGTATCCAATTGAATACATGCTTACCTATGTCTATATAGTAGACAACACACCATTTTGTTACCTGTATCACTCTCAACCATGCCAAGAATGCGCGTAGCATTGCAGATCACTTGTTTACTCTGAGAAGATATAATCATACAAGTGCGGTACTACTGAAACAACCACCACGGCCAAATCAACAAAATACACAATGAACCTGTACAACTCTGCAGGTATTGGAAGCCAGTTCAATGGTAATTTTGTGATGTACAACTGAAACACTAACTCCTCCTTTCCAAGTATACTTCTATCGAATGGTTGGCCTTCGAATTCATAGTCGATCTGAACGTATAAATCTAACTGATCATCTATCTCTCCTAGTAATTCCAGAGTTTTCACGAACTTGTGGGAAAGATCAAATTTGTATGGTTCAGTAGCAGGCCAACAAAGCTTCACACTAAGCAAATCATCGGACTCGAATGTCAGATCATTATAGTTATTAATTCTCACAAGAAGCGACTTCTTGGGCAGAAGCAGAGTATCATACGTCAAACTTATGACATTGTCCAGCTTTAAGTTTGCAATGGATTGAATTGGATACTCTTGTAAAACAGAATGAGTAGAATTGATATCGTAAACCCTTCTGCTGGAGAATTGATGACCATTTGATGGAATGCTGAAGTAGTGAGGTATCTCTATGAGATGATTTTCAGTATTGGCGAGACACCCAAGCGTAAACACGAGCCATAGAATTGGAATATAAAGCATTGGTGTATGGAATTTTTCATATCAAATTTGTTAGTGAATATTGAAGAACTAGGCACTACCAAAGGTGATGGAAATGTGACTATATTTGTAGTTTAATGAAGTACATGGAAGATTTACAGGTGGGTGGGGTTCTAATTATGACTCTCTTTTGATTTTGCTTGACACTTCTTTTACTTGTAAGAACCAGTGAACTGTAAGTAACTAGAACTAACTGGAAAGAAGAGAAGGAGGCTACTTTATCAAAAGTTTTATAACTAATACTGTCCTTTATCCAATGCAACTGCTGCTAGCCTTATACATGGGTATACCTTTCTTAACTTTTCAGATCTTAAACTATCTACTCAATAAGACTTATTCTCTACAGACAACTACAAGCTAAAAATTAAACTACATTTCATGGACTTAGTACATTTAATATATGATAACATACGAACGGATCTTGAGTGCTACTTATTCAAGGATACTCTAATACCTTTTATTGGAGTGATGTTATACCCTAATGAGTTTGAGCCTCCGTTTCTCAATTCATTACAGGCAAGCAACGTGCATGTTAGTACCCCCATAATCTTGTGCCTTGGGATATTGGATATATTTTATGCAATGCTCCGCTTTACTATCGCTATGGCAGCAGTAGCAGCATTCTTTGTAGTAGGAGTACTTCTGTTCATATGGCTTGGTCAATGTCTACGGAGACACTGGAAGTTAATTATACAGCTCCTCTACCTTCTAGCTGAGAAACAGTGATTAGCCTTGATCTCGTATTGAGTCATGCTGATACGAAATTAAGAGTGAGCTTGCGCATACAACAAGATACAAACTACAAGAATAAAGACCACCAGGACAATACAAAGTAAGGCAAAGACAACTTACGAGAGGATACAAGAAGACAGCTGGTACCAAATCACCAATAAACACAAACGAAAAATTAACAAAATTAACTCGTTAGTGGAAATGAATCAACACACAAGCACAAGCAAATGGAGCACACTAACTAGATTCCCATTGAGACGACAGCTACTTGGGATTATCATTATCACATTGTTAATACTAATTATTCAAAAATACCAGTTGACTCTGTTTCAGTTTGCACCATCGACTCATCAACCAGTGGATACTGGGATATTTACAGAATTCGATTCTGATCATCCAGAGAGGTTTGAGTTGGAGAATATAAAATACTCCTGGATAATATGTGTTGTGTTGTGGATTGGCATAACTACATTTATGATAACATGATTGTACAGCTGAGAAGTTGTTATGATCCAATAAACTTGCATGAGAAAGAGTAGACCAAATGAAAGGTTAAGCATTAAAATGGAAGAGTTCCAGGTTGTTGGTTAGTACCCTAAGTAATTCAGAGCAGATTATAAACTCGATTTTTAATCAAATGCATATGGGTAATAATGTTATGATCCTACTAACTGCTTTAATGGTATACCTGAAACTTACAATGCTTAGGAATTGCTCTACTAACCTCACAAAATATAGTACTGGTTTCTATTAGTATCTAATACATTTAAGAGATATAAATATATATATGGGATATCCAATATTGATTCTTATCATCATTCTATCAGTCTAGTTGTAGATGTTGCATGCTCTTAAGACAAATCTCTAGTGTCCCATACAATTGTAACAGGACCATCATTAGTCAAATCGACATCCATCATTGCTCCAAATTTTCCATCCTTAACATTCAGTTCACCCAATTCCTCAGCCAAGAGTTTGAGTAATTCATTATATAACAGTTGAGCATCTGGACCTTTAGCTGCTCTGTGGAAACTTGGTTTAGACCCTTTTGTAATTTGTCCATAAAGTGTAAATTGACTAACACAAAGAACTTCGCCTTTAATGTCCTTAATGCTTTTAGCCCAAGGCTTTCCAACCCATTCAGTATTTGTTCCTGCTTCTTGAGTCATGTCTTCGAAAAGTCGAAGGTTTAATAACTTTCTCAGCAACTTGGCAACGTCTTCAGGTGTATCGTTGTTCGATATTCCAATAAGGCACATGAGTCCCTTTGAGATTCTACTCTGTTAGTAGATGTCAGTGTACCCTTTCATTCAAATAAATGAATAAAAGGATGATATGATCTTATACTCACGATGAGATAACCTCATTATCAACAGTCACAGAGGCTTTCTTGACTTTCTGTATAACAACTCTCATTCTTAATGTGAGTTTTTTCACAAATAATTAGCGATCATATTTAATTGGCCTTGGGTGCAAAAATATTTCTTCAACTTGAGACTCAGTCTAGTGTGATGTAAAGATTAGTTAACATACAAGTTTACTGTCTACATTACTATTGTCTTTCTATTGCTTAATATTTTCAATTACTTTATTAAATAAACGTTAATACAATGAAAATTGAACGCTAAAATAGCGTTGCCAGTTTGATGGTACATTAAGTTTTTAGTGGCATCTCAGTTTAATCTTCTTTAAGGATAAACTGTGCAAAGAATTTGACTCCTTCAAAGGTTTCTTGTCCAACTGGTTCAATGTACTTTCCTGGTAATAAGAAACCGTGGGATCCACTGTCACGTAACTTGAATTGGTATGCCCAATATGCTCTGTTGTGGTACATGAAATCAAGAGCACTTCCGGCCCCCAAGTCAGGTAACAAGTCGGCATCCTTATCAATACATGCAGGCAACACATCGTAGGATTTGCCCAGTGATAATCTTATTTGCTTAGCAATACCGTAGGCCAATTCAACCAAGTTTTCTTCGTCGCGTGGTTGTTGGTTGCATGAGTATGCGTAAGGGTATAAGATTTCTTGTGAATACGAGTGCAAGTCAATATATCCGTAAACACTGTGACCCTCATTGGTTTTGTTAAGCAAGTATTCGTTCCAAATACGTGACTCAATAGCTTCGAAAGGTTCTTCACCAGCGTATTCTTCGCCACACTCCCAGTCGCTGGAACGGGTCCAGTGGTAGTCGTAAGAATGGTCAATGTCAATGCCTACACAACTTGGGTTCACAGTTTGTTGTCTGTTCTTACGCCATAAACGGTCGCTCTTCCAGGTGTAATCATACCCGTCTGGGTTCAAGACTGGAATGAATATAAAGTCTAAGTTTGCTAAGACCTTGGAGTTGGGGTTTTCATCGTGGAATTGTAACAACAGGTAGAGGCCATAGAGGGTTGACGACACAGATATCCATTCACGAGCATGCACACCACCTGTGATGACTATAGTTTTACGATCGTGGTGTTCAACATCTTCTTTGTACGCATTAACATGAACAACCTTGTATTCTCTTCCTTCATAGGTGTGTCCAATTGTTTCAATTTCGACGATATTACTGTATGATTGTTGAATCATGTCGAGCCATACGTCGATAGTTTCCAAAGGTCTGTAGTCCTTGAAGAATAACTCAGACATAAGGTGTGGTGGAGAGTCCAAGATATCCTGTGTTATTTGGTACATGTCATCATCTGCTTTTTTATTGTCATGATCTTGTGGATAAGTTTCGAAGACGGCTTGGGCCAAGTCATCGATTACTAGCTGATACTTTAATTCAGGGAACTTTTCAATCAACATCTCCATGTTACTCTTTGAGATCTGCAAGTCAATGGTTTGCTTAGCATTGTTTCTAGCCCATACTGTGAAAGGAATTTCTGCCTTTGGTTGCTTCTGGGTATACAAATACTCCTTGAGTTTAACGTCTCCATTCCAACTGACTCTGAACACTTGTTGGTCCAAATATTGAGTCAACAGAATTGGCAAGTCTTCTTCAGATAAGGTGGAAAAATGTGGGACTTTGCTTGAATCTTGTGAAGTTTCATCTGAGAAAACCAAGTTATTAGGAAACCCAAATGGAAGTTGGAACCCTGCAGCTGCAACACTACTTACACATAATGCAATTTGTAATAACACCTGTATTAACATCCTTGCTCCTGAATTATACTATTATAGCTGATGTTAGACTTTTCAATTTATGTGGGAAAAACTGGTTACTATATGAATCACGTGAATGTATAACTCTTGGGCAATTAAGAAGTAGAAAGCGAAGGAGAATCCTGAGGGGAATGAAGTAACAAAGTATGAGAAGAGGATGACTTTTCAAGACTTATTGGTATAGGGGGAGTATGAAAAGCATAAAAATTCAATGTATGAGCGTTTGGAATTGGAAAGAGTACAAGGTCATGCGAGGACATAAATGGACTCCGCAAACTGAGTGTGATGGGTGAATGGGCACATAATAAAATGCTAGTGATACTTCAAGGTACCTAAAGGAAGTTCATCGAAAAATAGGAGGACAGAATGTGTATATTGAATGTGGATACGGGTGAGTACGTGGGATGTATGTACAAAAGGATTAATTGAGTTATGAGAATGCCAGATGTGGAAACAATTAGTCAATTCAAGATAATGCAACACAATCTGAACTCACAAAACGGTTGAGTATGAAAAACAATGTGACAAACATGAAAATCTAATTGGTTAGATTGCAATCATGGCTTAATAGATTAAGTAAGTGATTTGGATAGTGGATGAACGTTGTGATTGTTTGATAGAAATTTAGATTGAAGTTTTGACTCGAGATTTGACTCAAGTTTTGATTCGGGTTTTGGTTACAATGAATGCATAATTGATTAATTTGTTCTGTAATTAATGTTTGAACAAAGTGAGTGGGGAAGCCAAGATGAAGTAGAAGCTTGGTATTCTGACTTTAACTTCCGTTATTTGTTGCCTTAGTTATTTTGACTGTTCTCTTAGGTTGATATTAATTAAGTTCAGGTAGTTGTGGTGTTCCACATTAGTGTGGTTGAAATGGGTGCAAAAATTTTTATGAAAATTTTGACTCATAATATGGTAGATATTTATAAAGTGAGTAGAACGCATAGAATTATAGCTTCTATGATGCTGATGAAGATATTAAGTAGTATATTAGTATTGGTTGATTACCTCTTGGATGTTTTGGGGTGATACTATCTAACGTCTATATATTATAATGGTGATGAATCTTCAATCATTAATTGTGAGCAAGACTTACTTATTTAAAGATTGGAATCAACTCATTGGAGTAACTTTCGTACTAGCAGCTCTCCTAACTTAATGCAGAACTATTCACACCTTTACCTCTTCTTCATCATTTTCAGCCTTTCCTGAGGCCACCATCAAAGCGTGTGAAAACCAATCTCATTTACATAATTACATAATCAGCCTCATAGTATATTGCACCTGATTTTTCATCATCAATTAATTAAACAGTGTAACACCATGTATAGAAGTCTCAGAATTGCTGCTAGGGCTCGTTTGGCTGTAGCTGCAACTAGAAACTTGGCAAGTTTACGTACTGGGTCAGTTTCCCCTTACTCAACGGCCTCAGTCCCATTAACTGCTGAAACATACTCTTCGAAAGTTTCAAGAGACACCAGATTCAAAAGCTTGAATGAAGAAGACTTGAAGGTATTCAATGATATTATCCAAGATTCAAATGGAGTTATCACTGATGCTGATGATTTACTTTTTTTCAATGAAGATTGGATGAGAAAGTATAGAGGTCAATCACAACTTGTTCTTAAACCAAAGACTACAGAACAAGTGTCTAAGATCTTGAAATACTGTAATGAACAGAAGTTGGCCGTTGTGCCTCAAGGTGGAAACACTGGATTGGTTGGAGGATCCAACCCAATTTTCGATGAAATAATCCTTAGTTTATCGAGCTTGAACAAAATCCGTTCGTTTGACCCAGTAACTGGAATCTTGAAAGTTGATGCTGGGGTGATTTTGGAAACCGCAGACACCTTTTTGCGTGAACAAATCCAAGGCGAAACTGGACTGGGTTATATCTTCCCCCTCGACTTGGGTGCTAAGGGTTCGTGCCATGTTGGAGGTACCGTGGCCACCAACGCAGGAGGTTTGAGATTGTTAAGATACGGATCATTGCATGGATCTGTGCTTGGCTTGGAGGTTGTTTTGCCAGATGGAACTGTATACAACTCCATGGAATCATTACGTAAAGATAACACAGGATACGATTTAAAACAATTGTTCATTGGATCAGAAGGTACTATTGGAATAATCACCGGAGTCCTGATCTTGTGCCCAGCACGCCCACAAGCATTCAACGTGGCGCTCTTGGGTGTTTCCCTGTACGAATCTGTGCTCGAAGTCTTCAAAGGTGCAAGAGCAGAGTTGTCTGAAATCTTATCTGCTTTTGAATTCATGGATGGAAAGTCTCAAGAATTGACTGCCCGCCACTTAAAGATCGACCACCCTATTGAAAGTGACAAGTATCCATTTTACATTCTCATTGAAACTTCTGGTTCCAACAAGGACCACGA
Organism: Kodamaea kaohsiungensis (nom. inval.); assembly: GCA_030558205.1. Taxonomy (NCBI): domain Eukaryota; kingdom Fungi; phylum Ascomycota; class Pichiomycetes; order Serinales; family Debaryomycetaceae; genus Kodamaea; species Kodamaea kaohsiungensis (nom. inval.). The sequence continues at coordinate 344,799 of JAJMRZ010000016.1, read as the reverse complement.
CGATGAGAAGCTTGAGACTTTCTTGGGTAACGTGATGGAACTGGGATTGGTGAATGATGGTATTATTGCTCAAGATGAAACTCAAGTCGCAAGCTTATGGGCCTGGAGAGAATCTATTCCAGAAGCTTCAACTATTGGTGGTGGTGTCTACAAGTACGATGTTTCGCTCCCATTGGCAGACTTGTACGGGCTTGTAGAGGCTGCGAATGTGGAATTGAGCAAGGCTGGCATTGTAGGATTAGACGACCCATCGAAACCTGTGGTTGATGCCATTGGATATGGACACATCGGTGACGGTAACTTACACTTGAACGTTGCTGTACGTGAATACAGCAAACAAATCGAATCTGTATTGGAACCATTTGTATACGAATGGATTCAACTGAAGAATGGCTCTATCTCTGCTGAGCACGGTTTAGGTTTCCAAAAGAAGAACTACATTGGATACTCAAAGAGTGACATTGAGATTAAGATGATCAAGGAGGTAAAGAATCATTACGACCCTAACGGAATTTTAAACCCATACAAGTATGTATAAAGTAACAAGGGTATAGACTGTATATTTCACTACAATAATAGTAAAGCTTTCAAATACATTGATTTTGCACCCAATAAAAAGGGGACAAAAGGCAGAGATCAGTCAGAGATCAATGATGGTTTTAAGTTGAACTCTACGAGATATAGATCAGTCTTATTTGATTCCACCATATTTCATCTCTTTATATTATGGGTTCACCAGCATATATCAATTCTAACGTAAATCTACTACTTAAAGTTTCAGTTCTTTCATGAACAAGGAACCTTCAGCATACAATGCATCAAGTGTTTCCTTGAAGAACTTTGTGGCGATAGGTCTCTTGATCTTCATTGTTGGGGTAACAACGTTTCTTTCAGGCTTCAAAGGATCGAAGTCAACCAAGACGTTGTGAATCTTCTCGAAACCCAGAAGACTTCCCTTGAGACTATCGTTCATGTCATTGATCAATTGTTTCTTGTTAGCAGGCACCTTGAAGAACTCAAGAACTTCATCTTGTGTTAAGGTCTTGTTGAACTTACGCTTCATGTATACTTCAATAGTGGCAGGGTCCAAGCCAATAATAGCCACCAAGTAGTTCTTGTACGAGTCACCGTATACAAATACCTGCAGAAGCAATGGGAAACGCGAGATATAAGTGTTTTCAATCTTTTCTGGGGTAATGTATTCACCTTGGGCCAACTTGAAGAAGTTCTTCAATCTGTCGACAATATAAATACGTCCTGTGACTGCGTCCAAGCGGGCAATGTCACCAGTGTGGAACCATCCATTTTCGTCAAGAGCCTTGGCTGTTTCTTCTTCGTTCTTAAAGTAGTGTGAAAAGATCTGAGGACCTCTGAGAAGCAATTCACCAGCAGGGTTGTCCGAGTTGGCATGGTAGTTCATTTCAGGAACATCTTTCAAACGCATCTCAGTAGTAATTGAGATAGCACCACACGAACCTGGGTTAGCTTCGTGTCTAAGAGAACCACAAACACCAGCAAAACTTTCAGTCAAACCGTAACCTTGAGCCAAGCCAACGCCCAAGGAAGCCTTCAAGAACTTGACGGTGTCAGGAGAGATTGGAGCCGAACCAGTAGCAATTGTGGTCAAGTTTTGCATACCCAACTTTTTACGTAACAATCCGATTGGTCTATCAGCCAAGAAATGTTTACCTTCTTGGTAGTCGGCCAGCGACTGCAAGTCCATTTTCTTACGGATAGCCGCACCAAAGAGAGCTTTAATGAGTGGCTTTTCTTCATTGTGGATGGTTTGTGCCTTCAAGGCAGCTTCCAATTTGGTTAAAACACGAGGAACAAGAGCTAAAGTTTGTGGTTTAAGTAACTTGATGTCGTCCAAGAATCCAATGATAGGGACTGAAGGGTAGCCGATACCTGCACCCGCGAAAAGGGCGACAATCAAGTTCATTCTTTCGTAGATATGAGCCATTGGTAAGAAGGAGTAGTACTTTGGGTTATCTTTGAAGTCGGCATTTGATAAGGCAAAGGTAACAGCGCAGACTGCGTTTCTGTGGGTCAAGACAACTCCCTTAGGGTGGGCACCTGTTGTTCCTGAGGTGAAGGAAATAGTGTAGACAGTTTCTGGAGTTGGTGGAATTTCAGGTAAACGGTTGATGGCACCCAATTGTTCCACTTGGTGGATATCATAAAGTGCAAGGCCCTGTTGTCTGGCTTGTTCAACCAAAGGGTAGTTTGTTCCCAAAGGATCCATCGAAACGATTGAAATCAAACTGCTCAAAGAATCAGGGTACTGTTTCTTCAAGTCAATCAAAAAGGCTAACATGTCCAGCGAACACACAATTACAGGCAACTTGGTCAATTCAAGAATATAACGAGAAGTGTCTGGACCCAAAGTAGGGTAAAGTGCAGTGTTGGTCAAAGAGTAACTTGTACATGCTAAATCAGTAATGGCCCACTCGGTTCTGTTCTCAGACAAAATTCCTACGATAAAGTCACCGCCATATTTGACATTTTCGTGCTCTTGAGTGCGGAAAAGGTTGTTGGTTAAAATAAAGTACAACCCCGAGCCAAGGTTCAATTGACGTTCTTCGATGCGTGAGTAACTTTCGAAAACGTAATCGCCGAATGTTCCATCAGGTAATCTTGGTCTTCCACCCAAGCAATCTTGGTTTGCGTTAATGATAGACGAGTGCTTGAACAACCTACGAGTAGTGTTCAACGAAGGATGAGGGGATGAAATCAATCCATCGACACTATATTTGTTACGGTACACATGCGAGTAACCTGGTTCATCCGAATATGGGACCGGAACAGCGAAACTGTTCACAGTATTGTCCAAGGGAATAGACGAACGAAACACCAGCTCAACGTAATGAGGATCGTCGTTAGTAAGAGACATATTTGTTGATTATTATGATTTCGGCTACCAACATTAATGGTGGTGCAAGACCTTTTATATAAACCCCACCATTCATTCGTTCCTCGGCAGAGTTACAACCGGTCTATATTCAAAATACGTAAAAGTGGAGGCATGGGTTATGAAACACAAAAGATGGTAACATATAGTGCCTAACTAATACCTAAATTGCACATGTAGACCTTAGTAGATTCCAGTTTATTGCCATGTTTGGCAGATTTTCGTCCCCACCTTGGCCCCCCTGAGCTATGCATGTTGCGGAGGTGGCACAAAAGCGGGATATTGTTAGGATTTATCTCAAAAAATGTTGAGCGAGCAAGTGGACGAAGAAGGCCGAAGAGTCGAAAGTTGAGCTAGTATCAGTGGTTTAGAAGGTAAAGTAAATGGAGACTTATGGTATAAAAAACATTAAAGAATCATCGGCTCATTGGACCAAACGGATTTATCACAGTTATCGGTAAGAAGTGCAGACAACTGTGGAGAAATGGATAAAAATGTTGTGTTCCCCTCCAAAAAGCTTAAGTAAAATAATACCCCAGATTTCATACTTAATAATCAGTTGTCAATAGAATAATACGAGAAGCAGGAGCGAGTAAAGATAGGTTTGGAACTAGTGTACGGTGAACAAATCTATGGGATTCGCGGGTGTAACGTGACATTGTTTGATAGTTTAGTTACAAGATTGGGCCGATGGTGGGGTGAGATGGTGGGACATGCGAACTCAATTTTGCGTGTTGAGTTATATAATGGCAGGTGATTAGATAACGATAGTTGTTTCGAAGTATAAATGAGGCTTTAGACGTTTTATTTATACAGCTGATAAGTTTATGCAGTTAGTTAGGAGGTATGTTTTTAGATCATTCGTTAAAAGTTAGTTTACGTTATTGATTAGATTAAGATTATTATAGTATAAGGAGTGATGAAGTAAGAAAATCGGTGAGCTAGGAAGTTCAGATAAGGGTGTAGAGGTACCTTAATATTAATTTCCATTCTGGTTAATACAAATCATCATCATTAACAAAGAATAACTTTAATGATCATCATCATCTGAACCAGTATTCACTTTCATGTGAGTTAAAAAAAAAAAAACCTAAAAAAAGTGTTGATAATTTTTGCTTATGAAAAATTGACTCTTAACGTATAGTTTTAATTTGCAACTACAATAGTGTGGAAACGGTAAGTATATAGTAAAACTATAGGTAAAAACTTTGAACTAATATTCCTCTGAGTGTTTCAGGGATCAAAAGCGTACTAGGTGTTGTTTGCTACTTATTTAACCATCAATTCTTGGCTAATATAAGTTTTGTTTAACAACTTAAACTTGTACACTTTAACTGACCAATGAAAACAGTTTCACTGCGGTTAAACTCACACTACAAAAAAGCTCAACCTCATCTCAGCTTCACAATACATTACTCATCACTTAAAATAGATCAGCTTGAATTAAAATTGGTATAGGAAACACAAATCTAAATACGTTTACTCTCAAAGCCAAGCCCAACGGTCAATTTTTTTTTTTTTTTTAGTATTGACTCACGGTCCAACGGCTCAAAAGGAACAAATGAATAACATAGAGACTCAAGTCATCACCATAGTATAAGAAAAACCTGCCAATCTCAATGCACATATCGCCATTATATGAAACACAGTGACTTGCCCACCATAAAGTGTTCTTCTTCTTTTCATCTGGAGGCGATGGGACCAAAAGAAACTTAAACGGCCCTGCCTTTGTGCGGCAGCTGACTTTTAGTAACTGGACGGCATTTCCTATTATGGAAGTCCCAACGGGTCTAGCATGTCACCTCAACCGTAGAACACCCTCGAAGTTCTTGTACGAAATTCCATTTGCTCTATAGAATCATGTCAGATGTAACTGAAACGGGATCTGAGAGATGCATCCTTTCAACTTTTCATGTACAAACCCGGGTACTGTATACGTTCAAACCCTTACAGATACCCGAACCGCAAAAATAAGAATTGCCAGACATTTCTAACAAGAGCAGAGCAGGGGGGCAGCCAATCAGGAGCAGACACTTTATAGATGATTAATGTAGCAAACTTAACCTTGTAAGTAAAGTAAAACATCTCCCTTTTGGGTGTGAGGTTACACAACCACCAATTTGATGGCCCCTTCCACCTTATTGTTGAGCATATTCTGCTTATCAGATCCTCTAGATTAGGTCAGCAACCAAGAAATCTCAACTACACAAAAATAACCTTAAAGAACACGACAAAATCGAAAAAAACTTTTCTTATCTTTTGTCTTTTCATCATTATGAGTGAGATTCAGCAGAGACTTCCAGTTCGGATGGGCCACCCACCTGGGATGGGTCCTGTAGATGAGAGAGATGTGCCTAGTGCATCTAGTGTTACTGGGGGACCAAGTTCGGCGTCAGTTGATTCGGTGAATTCCCTGTCATCTGGTAGCTCTGATGTTAGTTCTGGGGTGATTATTAAAAGTGAGATTGGCCTGGCCAGAGTAGGCGGTGAAGTTAATGGTAGTGGTGGGATTGAAGGTGTGATTGGTTCAGGCAATTCTTCTGGCCCTGGGTCCGTTGATAATAGTGACTCTACAGCTGCCGTAGCAGTAGCTGCTACGGTGGCGGCGTCGGCCTCTCCCACTGGCCCCTCTTCTAGTGGGGCAGCACCAACTGCTCGTCCTAATGCAAAGACTACTTCACACACAAATAACGGTACCACTACTACAAAAACAAACATATCGTCTCCAATCTGTCACAACTGTAAGACACAAACGACTCCTTTATGGCGTCGTGACGAAACAGGACAAGTACTCTGTAATGCCTGTGGACTCTTCCTCAAGTTACACGGACGCCCAAGACCAATATCTCTCAAAACAGACACGATAAAATCACGGAACAGAATCAAGCAGCCTGGTAGCGGTCCTTCGTCTAAAGCGGGAACTAGCCCAAATACCCCAGAACTCAAAAGCAGAGACGGGAAAACAGGAAGAAAGTCCCCCAAGGGTAAAAAGAAGGGTGAGTTGACCCCGTTGATGCCTGCGCACACGGTCCGCGCAGCGTCAGCTCGAGCAAACGCCGGCTCTCCAAACAATGCGGGTATCGTGACCACCCCTCAGGTGACGGCCTCCACCAGTTCCGGGCATCTCGTAGGTACTCCGAGCAACTACCACCTCCCATTTGCCCCACACTTGCACCTCCCACACCACCACATTCAGCCGTTACACTACCCTTCGTCTACACCAGCCCAGTTTGCACCAAGTTTGCAACGGATAACGTCACCTTTGTTGTTGTCTACAACATCGTCTGTTCGTGTATCAAGCCAACCACATGAAGCGGAAAGCATCCCTGGGTTACTGCTTAATAAGGGCTCCATGTTCCTGACTCCTTCGTCTGCGTTGAATGTACCTTCAGCCCCTAATTCAGCCCCTAAGTTGCCTGCCTTGGGAAGAGTAGTATCGCCACAACCTCAAGTACCACAGCAACAGCAGCAACAACAAGCTCACACCCCTCGTGCAGTATCTGCCCAACAGATGGCACCATCGCATCTATCACCAAACGCACAACAAGCTCCAGTACAGCAACTTCCTCATGTGAATCTGCTTCCAGTCCCACAACCGGTACTGATAGTTCTGGCTGCGCAAACCTTACAAATGCAAATGCATTCCCCACCAACACTGAACCAAATGCAATTGCAAGCTCAAACTCATTCCACATCCCACCTGTCTCCGAACCAGAACCCTCACCAAAACAACCATACTCCAAACACATCGAACCAGCCACCACCACAAGGCTACTCTAATAACGACCCTAACCAAGGTCACCAACCACCTCCACACTCAAACCAGCCTAACCAACCCAACCAACCAAATCAACAACCACCAAACCAACACCCACATCAACATATTCCACCACCAAACCCTGAAGTGTCGCTTTTAAAAACACGTATTTCGGAGCTTGAATTGGTGAACGACTTGTACCGCACGCGGATAATGGAGTTGGAGGCAATGGAACAAGCAGCAAGATTGCGTGAACAATCGACACGCAAGAGGTTAGACGAAGTTTTGGCCCTGAGAGACACTGAAAGATCAGACAATGCACCTGCGCCTGCTGCACCCGCAGCACCCGCTCCTACAGCTACGACGGCAGCAGCAGCATTGGTACCGTTACCCCCATTATCAATTCCATCAGGAGCACCATCAGGACCCATCTTACCAGCTATACGTAATGTGCTCCCACCTCTCAAGAGAGAATACGAGGACAATGGTGGAGAGAACAACAAAAAGCAACGTATGTGATTCTGTATAATAGATAGATTGTATAATAATAGAGTACTGTGATAGACAAGAGAAATTTTAATAAAAAGAGTATTGCTTTACAAACTTTGATGAAGTTCACATTACATTTATTAACCCACTTCGTTCGCAAGTGAACACCTATGTACGCACATCTGGTTCGTCTCTACCCAAGAACTCCTTGAATTTCAACAATTCAAGTACAAATTCGATATCTTTGGCCAACACTTTGTCAACATTCTTAGAGTAAGTCAGCTCGTCTGAAGAGTGTTTTTCCAAGTAGAGTCTTACCGTTGCACCAGAGGAACCAGTACCTGATAATCTTACAATGAATCTCAATCCGTTGGTGAACTTGACAAACAAACCTTGGTTCTTAGATACAGATCCGTCCAAGTCAGTGTACGAGAAGTTTGCAGCTTCCTTGATGGTGTATCCTGGAGCCAAGTCTGATCCCAGTGGCTTGGTGTCGACAATCGAGGCCAACAATTTGATGATCTCGTTAGCACCTTCTGAAGACACATTTTCATAATCGTATCTCGTAAAGAAGGTTCTACCGTACTTCTTCCAGAAAGAGTTTTGAACGACAGCGATTGAGGTTTCTCCTTCAGGGTTCTTCAAGTTGTAGTCAGCTAAAACATTGAGCCATGCTACAATAGCCCACAATCCGTCCTTTTCTCTAATGTGGTTAGAACCGGTTCCGAACGATTCTTCACCGCAAATACTCAATTTCTTAGCATCAAAAAGAGAGCAAAAGAATTTCCATCCAGTGGGTACTTCATACACGTTCAAACCCTTGTTCTTAGCCACAAGATCAATTGCACCTGAAGTTGGCATCGAACGTGCCAATCCGTAAGTTCCTTGTTTAGCAAAGTATGGAATCGAGTCGGCGTATTCAGCAATAATGGCGACCGAATCACCAGGCGAAACAAACGTGTTTGCACCGTAAATCATATTTCTGTCACCGTCACCGTCACTGGCTGCACCAAATGCAATTTGTTCTGCGTCCACCTTGTCGACCAAAGTTTTTGCGTATGTCAAGTTAGGATCAGGGTGCAATCCGCCAAAGTCTGGCAATGGTACGTAGTTCTGAACCAGTGATTTAGGTAATCCCAATTCGTCAACGAAAATCTTGTAGCCGTATGGTCCAGTGACACCGTTAAGAGCATCGAATAAAACCTTGGTTTGTGTTTTGGCGATGAATGATTTGATCAACTCAAAGTCGAAAATGTCCTTCAACATGGTGATGTAGTCTGCAGTCGAGTCAATTATCTCAATATCGATCACGTCACCCAATCTACTCGAGCCAATGGCTGACAAGTCGATGTCAGGCAAGTCGACGTACTTGTAGCTCGTCAATTTAGTCGAGTATTCGTAAATCTTGTCTGTGACAGATTCTGGGGCAGGGCCACCATTTTCCAAGTTGTACTTTATACCCAAGTCGTTTTCTGGTCCACCAGGATTGTGACTTGCGGTCAAGATGATACCACCCGTGGCACCCTTGATGCGGATAATGTGCGATGTGGCAGGTGTAGACAAAATACCTTCATGTCCAATGATCAACTTAGAGACTCCATTCCCGGCTGCAACCTTGACAATGAGCTGGATTACCTTGTCGTTGTAGTAACGACCATCTCCTCCAACAACCAAGGTAGCACCTGGAGCACCTTGAGGAATTGCATCCAAAATAGCTTGAATGAAGTTCTCGGTGTAGTTTGTCTGCTTGAAAACAGTGACCTTCTTTCTTAAACCAGAAGTACCCGGCTTCTGGTCCTGGAAAGCAGTGGTGGTAATAGTTTGAATCGACATGAGGGGGAAGAAAAGTGCCAATTAAAATTAATTTGTGCCCTAAAAAATGTGTGGCCTTATATAGTCAATAAACGAAGAAGGAGAGGAGGTCACCACATTTATTCAATTGCGTGTAGGGGTACTTTCCTGGAATGTTCAATTTAAATGGACACTGAGGTTTAATGAGAGGAGTGTGTACTGTAATTGACTTGTTACAATTGGTGATATGATGATACTTTATAGTCTTGCTCTATGTAAAATTCCATCTGGAAAACAAAAAATTTCAATGGATACTAATACAACTAACAAGTCCAATTGGTTATATTAACTGGATCATTCCTAATCTACTTTTACCAAGTACGGACCATTCTGATCCTTCTCTCACCTCCATTCTTTTCCAAGTTAGTGCGGAGTAAAGCATTGGAAGCCTATTTTACCGGAACTTTGTGTAAATGATGTTATGAGCCCGGAAAATGAAACTTTAATTCTTCAATTTATAGATTGTGGGGGTCAAAAATGTTGGACATTTAGGTCTAATTGAAAGGTATTGGAGGTGAATAATTGGCCGAGAATTGTTTAGTTGGAGTTAATCATTGTATTCGTTATGTTCGTTTCGTTTTAATTTAGCAACTTGACAACTAAATTCGATTATCATTGATTGAACCACCCCCCAATTTTACAAGTCCGAGTTTGACGTAAGGAACGTGTGGATGTATCTTCCGAAAATCACCAGATTCTTCGAAAGTGTAATGATCTTATGAAAAGTTTATTTGTTGTCCAGTTCTAATATGAAATCATTAAGACATCAGGTTATGGTTTTATATTGAATACTCTTATTATATTCCTCGTAAAGAATCAGGGTGAAATCTAGGTTCGCTAGAAACTTTTCTCTTGCAGGCTTCCAGAAGGATTGAAAAATTGCTACATACAAGAAATTTTAGATAACAGCATAGAAAATGAGAAAGAGTGTGGTTGGCATAATGAATTTAGTTGTTAGCTTGGCTGCAAGTAATTAACAGCGCTTGATTAATGATTGAGTTTTTGAGCTGGATGGTTAGAATTCACAATAGACTTTTAGATAGGTGATGAAATGGTCTGTAAAAGCATTGTACTGCACTTGAAACATTAATGAGTCACTTAGAGTGGTAGGTTGTGGATCTTAAAGTCATATCAGTTTAGAAATATTAGATAGAAGCTGCTTATTGAAAACTATCTGACAACGAGCGAAAACATATTGTTACATTTTTGGGTTAAAATTGGAGAATTAACCATTAAACAAAGAATATTCGACAATTCGAAACAAGGTTAACGAACTTATGTTTTCCTAAATGAAAGTACGTCTGTAGTTTTAAGATTCTGATTGTACTATCTTTACCATAATATAACTTACTAATAAAATCACTTTCAGGTTCTTCTGCTTCTCTATCCTCTTGATAGATTTTTGAAATTTCTTTTGTATACCGAATTTTTTTGCAGCCACTGTATCTACATTAAATTAAAGAAACATATGGATAAAATAGCAACGTAAAGAGAATTAAATAAGTAAATAGTTGAACTAAAGACCTGGGAGAGAGTCAAGACCTGGAAGAGCATTGAGACCTGGAATTGGAAGCTTAGTCAAAGTTGACTCGAGTTCGCCAAGTAAACCAGCACCTGCAGAGGCAAGGTTACCAACTTCACCTTCAACTCCATTAAGGATTCCTGAAATAAGACCACCAACATCAGGTAAACCAGGTAAGTTTGGTAAACCAGGTAATCCACTTGGCAATGAGACTGGTAAACCGGATGGAAGAATACCAGTTGGAATAACACCACCTGGAAGAATACCAGTTGGAATAACGCCACCTGGAAGAATACCAGTTGGAATAACACCAGATGGAAGAATACCAGTTGGAACAACGCCTGTAGGAAGGCCAGCTGGGAGACCAGATGGCACAACACCACTTGGGATTACACCAGTTGGCACAGTAACACTTGGTAAAGCTGTTGCAGCTCCGTCAGGTACAACACCTGAAGGAATAATACCATCAGGAATTAAACCAGCGGAAGAGAAAGTAGCCATGAAGAAAGCTGCGGCAAGAAAAGATTGGAAGTTCATTTTGTATGTTTAAGATTGTTGTAGATTGTTTGTCTGGATAAAAAATTAGAAACATGAACAGATTTCATCTCTTTCTTATACTTTTCCAAATGGTATATGACCAACTGTGGATATCAAGTGTGTCAGTGTGTCAGCTCAAGGCTGAAGTATTTTATAAACAATAAGCCTATTGTTCCTCTAAGTGAATTGCGTCTTCTAAAACCAGCTTCTTCAAACAAACAATTTAAACAATAGGAATCACGGAACAATAAAATCTGAAAGCAAGATGCTCCTGATTGTAGGATCTTGTGCGATCATAAAAAGTTAGATTTCTTTGCTACAAGCTTCACCTTACTACTTGCCATGTTGAAATGTAAACTTACAGAAAGAATCGCATATGTATGGTTTGACACATCTGTCACAACTAACTAGCTTATATTACGGATTGTCGATGGAGTGTAAATAATCAAGACAGTATCTTTTGAAATAAGTTTAATATCAGGGACATCTACACAATAGAATCAAGTACTATTGTTATTCTATCACATCACTTAAGGCCAGCACTCTTTTCACATCATATACAAACCTATACATCGATCAATGAAAGACTCTTGCCATTAAGAGAAGAAGACTTGCTAAAACCCCAATCCTTCTTCTATGAATGACTGCTTGAACCCGAAATCATCCTTCTTGTAACTACTGCTATTGTTTCCCTTATTGCTAAATCAACTTGTCTTCTGGATCGAAAGTGAAGTCATACTTTTCTTCATTTGCAACCATTATTAAACTAAGTAAACTATACAAAGAATCTTCCTGAAACAACTCAAAATTGTCCTTAAAAACTCTTTCAATAAACTGATTGAGTAACAAAGCGTTAGAGTTGTTCAGCACATCAGTAAGACTCTTACCAGGAGAACAATTACTTTAACCAAACAATGACTCGGAAATGCAATACTCAAGAATCTTTAATCGTGTTCACCTTCTATCGTCTTGATCAGAGAACGTGGTTTCTTTGTATCCAAGGATGGTTAATACCTCAGAAGTAGTTAAGCTAGACGTGCTTGCTCAATTTCATATCAATTAATACAGATACAGTCAACCTTTGTTAATGCACAATGCTGTATCTGAAACAACAATTCAGTAATTGAAAATGCTCTGCAAAATTGCCACTATAACATAATTCAGTATTAATACACAGCAAATCTAGATTCAATGCAACGTATTGGTGTAAATTTGAAAGAAAGCTGAATGAATCCCTCTTCTTATTGTCACTAGTTTTTCAATTCCCTACTGGTATTCGATATATTCTATTGTTCGAGATGCAAAGTTTTAACTCGTTTTTCCTCTTATCCTTGTATTGTCCTAAAGTCTTACCATCACCACTCAACCCTTGAATACGTCGCATCACTACACTGATACAACTCATATGGAATACTCCGCTTTTGCACCCAAACAATGTCCCAAAATGTCCATACAATGTCGCATCTCAGATTAATGAAAATGAGTAAAATTTTCAAATTCCGATTCATCTCAGATCGATAACACCGCAAATATGTCATACAAGTCAGACTTTCTTAACCTTGCTCTTGAATCCCAGGCCTTGAAGTTTGGAACCTTCACCTTGAAGTCGGGCCGTGAGTCGCCTTACTTTTTCAACTTGGGTCTTTTCAACACTGGTAAGCTTTTGTCGACTTTGTCTACCGCATATGCTCGTGCGATTATTGATTCTGGCATCAAGTTTGACGTATTGTTTGGACCAGCTTACAAGGGTATTCCTCTTGCTGCAATTACTGTTGCTAAGTTAGCCGAATTGGACCCAAAGGGATATGGAAATGTTGGCTACGCTTTCAACAGAAAGGAAAAGAAGGACCATGGTGAAGGTGGTTCCATTGTTGGAAGCCCTTTGAAGAATGCTAAAATCTTGATTATTGATGATGTCATGACTGCTGGTACTGCTATTAACGAAGCTTTTGAGATTATCAAGGCTGAAGAAGGGCAGGTTGTTGGTACTATTATTGCCTTGGACAGACAAGAAACTACCAAGGACAGTGAATTGAGTGCTACTCAAGCTGTATCTTCAAGATACGGAATCCCAGTTGTCTCAATTGTCTCTTTGACTGATATTGTTGAGACTCTTAAGGATAAGCTCACTAAGGAAGAAATTGAAGCTATTAATGGATACAGAGCTAAGTATGCTCCAAAATAGATCTATATAGCGTAGATTAAATATAGTCTCAAGTGACGTAGAATGTGCGTGTTAAATAACCGGTAATTTGATAGAGTAATGAATTTCATGAATTATGTTCAGTGTAGTCGTTGTATGCGTAGAGTGTATAAAGTAATAGCTTCCAATGCTTACCTTTTTTTGTTGTTGCCATTGAAGTTTTATACCAATGCTATTCAATGAAATAAACGCACTCTTCTTCCAGATTGTCATTACTGAATTCAATGGACTCAGTATAACCTAATGCCTCACGAATTAAATTTCTTTCATCAAGGTTTCTTTCCAAAAAGACTTTTCTAATTCCGGGACCCAATTTGTTCATCTTTTGACCAAGCTTCACTATATCTTGCCATCTTAAATCCTCGTTTCCTTGAAGATTCACCATTACTAGTTTTGAGTTCGCAGGTAGGCTCACGTCTAAATTTTTCCAATTATTATCCAATAGGTTAATGTATCTTACCGAATCAGCCACTTCGATAGTACCAATATCAATTAGAACTGAAATCAATTCTAATAAACACAAGTTGGTCAACCTTTTCAATGATCCTTTGAATTCTAGAATTGTACTAAAGTCTAATGTGAGGCTTTTAAGTGTTATGGGTAGTTTGTCCAAATCAAAATCAGTAAATTTTACTCTTTCCGCAGAAAATTCAATAAGGTTTGGAAATGAAGGCCAATTCTCAAGGGTTCCTTCATAAATGTTCAAAAACTTTAATTGCTCCAATGGAGTTATGAATTTGGAGAGATGGTCTGCTGAAATTGACAATTCTTCCAAATTTTTGAAGATTGAGTTGTCTAATGTTGTTAAATCAGCATCAACTTGACGAATTCTTAATACTTTCAAATTAGGAACGTCCTCTAAGCTCAAAGTTGAAATTTTAGTGTAGTCTAGGTGAAGTGATTCCAAGGATGGTAGAAACTGAGTAACAACAGATTTGAACGAACAGTCAAACAATGTGAGTTTTTTAAAATTTGGCATTTTTTGAAGAGTAAAAGCTTCAGATCCATAGCCTCTTAAGCTAAGTTTCTCCAAAGAAGTAGGAAGGATGAAAAAGTCAATACCTAAATTAGAACCCAGCATTGAAAGTTCTTGTAATGGAGGTAGTTGAATTTTCTCACCTTTTAAATTTAGCCATGTTCCCAGGATTGTGAGCAGCTTTAAAAGTATAGGTAATTTTTGGAAGAACAGAGAGTTGGTTGTAGCTTTTTGTCGCCTTCTTGGTGTCTCAGACATCACAGAGCAGTCAAGCTTTTCTAAATTTTCAGGAAATTCCCATTCATGAGTTTCGTGGACATAATTCAAGGACAATTCTTTAAGAGCTTTGCAGTTTGACAAACCCTTCAAGTCCTTAAGTTTCTTAAAGTTTCCAATGGATAATGTGACTAGAACTTCCGGTAGCTTAATTTTTGAAAAGGTATCAAAATTACCATTGTAAAGACTGATATTGGTAAGTGAGGAGTATTTGCTCAAATCAAGGTTTTGCAATTGAGGAGACAAGTACTGCAAGGTCAAAGTAGATAAATTGAAAGGACTATTGAAATTGAGTTGCAGCTGGATATCTTTTAGGTGCAAGAATTTTAATTTGGGTGGTAGCAGAGTTCCGAGTTGATTCTGCTTACAGTACAAGCTAACCAAATTTGATAGATTGGAAGGAACAGACAGTTTAATCGAGAAGGTACTTAATTCTCTCAACGAATCAGGTAGTGAGACAATATTACTGTCAATATCTCCACAAAGTCCTGTTATGTTGTATGGTAGTTGTAGAATATCTAAAAGCTGTTTACTTCGCAGTTCAGGTGAACACCATACTCCAGAAACGTTGATTGATAGTACACGACTGAGAATATGAGGAACTTTGTAATGTAACTGTAACAAATCTTGAGGACTTTCCAACCAAATTGTCTTTGGTTGATAGTTTGGGTGGTCTAATGTAAAGTTAACAAAAGCAGAGTAACTCCCAAAATTCACTCTGTCAACAAAACCTGTCGAAGTCTCTGGTGTATTGTAGAGTATATTGCTATGTCTTCCAAACCAGGCTTCAGGTGAGTGGTGGAGAGCTTCAAATGCTAATTCAGCTGAAGGAAAACCAACCTCTTCATCAAATTTAATTATGAATACAGAAGAATAGTATGCGTTAAATGCAATTGAGCCAAACAAAGGATCATCAATTAATGGGACAAGGTATTTGTTAGGTAAATGCGAAATGATCTCACCTATAATTTCAATTGGTAGCTTCATTAGAAGTCGTTGAGCTCAAATCTCCTTTCAATGATGCTTGCAATATTTTTCTTCAAAATTAACCTTTCATTATTGAAGCAATAACTACTTGATCTGAAGATTGTGTAGATATTTGAATAGTTGAACTTTAGTTTTGTGGATTATACTTGTTTACATGTACTTGTTATTAATTTACTGATAATGTATTAACTTAAACACTTCTGCGCTAATCTTGATCTGCTACAATTAACCTTTGACTTAGTATCCAAAATGAAATAGGTTATGAAGAAGTCAATCTTTCAAATCGTTTTGATTAATCTTTACGAACTACTTCCTTTTCAGTTCAATTATTTTATACATTTTGTCCAATCCAATGAACAGGATAAAGATAGAATGCTTGTAATCACTGAACTTATTGCATTTGAATAATAGAAAGCTTTAGTTTCATTTAATTTGATGAATAGAAGACTTGATTATCCTCTCATTCTCATAATCTTCTTTTTAGGTTGTTTTGCTTGTATTGGTTTTGGCACAGGTACATCCTCAATAGGAGTCAAATCGTATATGTTCTTCGTCATTGGATGTTTTATGGTGAAGTTGGAATGTACAGGTACAATTGTGTTCATTTTGAAGCCGCGTACTGTTGGGAGTTCCAGTGGTACAAACTGTTCGTAACCTGGAGGTAACACATTACCTCTTTTGAGTCCCACACTTTCTAAAGTAGTTGGGTGCTTTTGTAAGTAGTCTGCGATATCGTTCATCAATTTACGTTTACTAGAAAAGCGTTGGTCAACCACTTTTCCATCTTGAAAGTGGTCCTTGATGAGAACACGCACACGTCCTGGGTTACCTATATCCTGTGGGTGAGTCTTTTCCAACTCCAACAATACAGGTAATCCTAACAGGACACAAGCTTCTGAGATGGTTTTAGCCAAGGGGTTGAATACAGCCTTTGCTTCACTCACACGTCTACCCTCTTTATGAGTTCTTTGCACATCAAAGTAACATGGGTAGATAATCTGGAACTTCAGTAATTGTTTTCTGTTTTCCTCAGTCAAGTCTCGTGGATCCAAGAAGTTCTTTGGCTTCTGAGGTTGGTTCTCATTAGTACCTGGCATTGCCTGGTTTGGGAATGGGAATGGGAAAGGAGACGACAGTGGGTCCAGATCCTGTGACCTCACCACCGATGGTTCAGGACGAAGAGGTGCAATAGGAGTTCTAAGTGATGGATCAAACTCAGCTATGTCCATCATATTATCAATCTCATCGTCATCGACGATCTCGAGTGTTGGTCTATGCGACATGTCGATATTGATTGTTGAAGAAAAATTTGAGATTTTTTTGGTTAAATTTTGGTGATCGAGAGAAGAAAGAGAGTGGAGTGTTCGTGTGGTTTAAGTTTGTGGAGAGGGTTGAATGAGAGGATGATATGAGGGAAGAGAGACAATAAGTGTAGAATGTATTAGGATGTTTACTAGTTTGGGTGATACTAGTGAAACCTTGATACCTTGATTCGTTGATTCGTTTAAACTTTCATAGTTCAAGTCTCTATAAATGTTCAATCCCCTTAATGGTAACAAAATACGTAAATTTATTGATAAATGAAACTAGTGAGGTCAAGAGCGAAGTTGAAGTAATTTATAGCAGATTTTAGTGGAGAATCTCTTTGAAACTAAACATTTGGAACTTTATTGTGGGAGTCTACTTGTTGTTATATATCAACCTCTTAGAATCAAGTTGGGATATTTTAAGAAAGATGCTTAACCTAATTACCGCACCTTTTACAAGTCATTCTGTTCTTGAAAATCTTCATATAGCATCCTTCTTCTATTATGTTGGACCATTGTGATAATTTTGGCTGCAAATTTTCAATCTTTATAATTTAAATGGAAATACTAGTGGTGATAAAACAAAAACTAAGTGCTAATTATTCGATCAATAGAATAAACTAGTGTGTTTGTTAATTGTGTAGTTTAACTAATGCTAAATTTGTTAGAATAGCCAGTAGTATTTCAATTCCTTGACCAAAGGATTGAACTTGCAAATTCATCTTGATAAGTTGAGTTAACAAACCTCTCCAAATGATTAAAAAAATACTAACTTGTATTCTTCTTGTCTATTTAATTATTCTTGTATTAGGAGTAGTAACCAAATCTTCGAAACTTCCCAAGGTTTGATGTTTTGTAGATCAGGAATTTAGGAATTTGCTCATTCAAGAGTTCAGATGCTATAGTTGATGCTGAAAAAAGGAGCTTGTGATTCTCGAGCAGAAAGTTCATCACTTCCAATTGAATGTCTAAAGAATGCAAGCTAAAAACAAGCCCTATTACTATATTTAGGATGAGCAGCATCTGTTCAAATAACCAATAACTTCCAATATTTCCATACATGAGCTGGCAGTATGATAATATTAATAAGAAGATTCTCCTGACTCGTAGAATAGCTGACGCAATTGAAACCTTCCTTGTGGCACGGTTGAATGTACCTTTTGCAATAATGATGGGTGCAAAAGCAACAGCATAATGACGACGAAAGTAGCGAAAACTTCGACTTTCAAATACGCTGCAAGTCTGAACCATTCAGAGGCGACGGCTTTAATATAAACAAAAGAATAGATTACAAGTATCAAGTATGATTTTGATTGCTTGCCAACCATTAACGATTGGATGAAGAACATACTATCTAAAGCATCAGCGTCGCCGATTTGCTCCAAATATAAAATACATAAATGTTAATATTAGCAAGGTAGATGCTTTTATATCCCTTAGTATGGAAAAGTTTCATTAATGAACCAGCTAGATTAGTAGCACAGTATACTCCTTAATATACGTAATTCTCATTGAAGCTAGTTTTATAAGATGTTCTTATCCAGAGGGATGTGCAAAAAAGCCAATTTGATTGCTATAAGAGCCCATAATAAAATCTCGGTAAAGCTCATTGATAATTAATCAACAAGTATATCATTAATACACATTATACTATACTTATATTGAACCTGTTGATCGCAAGAGAAGTTTCAGTTTACGAATTATGAACTCTAATTAAATGCTACTTTTGTGTTAAGGGACATGACTATTTTAAAAATGGCTTGTGTCTAGTCGGTTCAATTATTAGAGTTTAATGAAGATAGAGTTTGGTGTATCGATGATAAGTATACCAGGGTGGGGTTAAAAATAACATTGAAGTTATCCTATGACAATTGAGCCTCTTTATAAAGCTGAATTTTTCAATGGTCCAGCCGTATGTCTCTTATTCTAACTGTGGTTGGTATTGGTACATATAAAAGTACATATATATATTTTGGTACATATATATATTTTGGTACACACATAATTAATGAAAGGATTATTAGTAGAAGCATCAATTAGTCTATCTTATATGAATCAAACACCCAAGTACAACGGGGGGATATTAGTAACATTACTCCTGATTTAATTAGTTACCGCATTGTTAATAAAAGCAATACTCCAGTTACCATTATAACTTCAACAACACAAGATGCCAAGTTACAATCAGTGTGGTGAACAATCAAATTCTATTTCTTAATAGAGAGAAGAAAATAGA
This sequence comes from Kodamaea kaohsiungensis (nom. inval.), assembly GCA_030558205.1. Lineage (NCBI taxonomy): Eukaryota > Fungi > Ascomycota > Pichiomycetes > Serinales > Debaryomycetaceae > Kodamaea > Kodamaea kaohsiungensis (nom. inval.). The sequence goes on along the minus strand of JAJMRZ010000016.1, from coordinate 325,747 downwards.
AGAACCAGTTTGGTTACTCAGTACAATCAACATAGCCGAATCTAAATTATATAATGTATTTCATAACTTACATTCACGTATTCATACACACAAGTATACAAGTATTCATACACACAAGTATACAAGTATACAAGTATACAAGTATACACTAACAACAACCCCTCTGATTATCCTGCCAATCTCCCTCAACAATCCCCTCCCATAGATAAGAACTTACAAGTCCGAAATCTTCTCACCCTCTCACTAAATTTCCCTTTTCTTCACAGTTTGTCGCTATTTTTACGCCACAATAAGAAACCACAGCGATTCTTTCACGAAGATCAGAAATAAATAGTGTGCTTGAGACGCTTACAAAAATGTCAGAAGTTCCTTTTACTATGGAGGATATAAATCTGCAGACTGCCAGTGTATTGGCTGAGTGTTTGCTGGTGATTTCGTCATCATCTCATGAGTCTTATATACATCAGCAGTCTCATAAAGCGCTGGGTCATCCTGATATTCAATATTTCCAGCGTATTAAAGCTAAGAACCATTTCAGTTATCATAAGCTGAAATTAGAAGCAGCAAAGGCGAAGGAAGTCTCGCCATTACCTAATGGATCTACAAGAACAGTGTTTGATCCTTTCAATCATGATAACTTAATTGCTCGACTTAGAACATTCACTGCCTTGAACTGGCATGTTCCGAGTGAGTCAGACTTGAGTGAATTGAATGAACTCAAGTGTGCTAGAAATGGCTGGAAATGCGTGTCATTTGGACTCCAGCAAACTAAGAATAACTTACTATGCACTAGCTGTAACGAACAACTCCTGCTAAAGTTTAATGTCTTAACTCCGACCAACTTACTGGTATTTGATGAAGACGAAGAAGATATAGAAGTAACTGCGTTCGAACAAATACTCAAAACAAAGTACATTGATCAAGTATGTACTAGCGGGCATAGCCAGAATTGCCCCTGGAGGAATTTTGAAACCCCACTACAAGGAATATATTACCCAAGACCATACATACACATCACAAACGAACTTCTCCTCCGAGATTACCTTCTGAACTTAAAATCACTCATAGACAACTCACTTGTTCTCAACGAGTTTGTTGATTCTTTTGCACACCTGTTCATAAATACTGAGATCAACTCGGAATTTGTAAGAATGTCGAACGAATGGCTTCTACATCGATACTTAAAGGACAACAAGGAGAATTTCTCTGTTGTCTTGGAATATACACCACTGTGGTTCTATAAACTAGCAATGCTCGGATGGTCACTCAACGTTCAATCGTTCCTGACTGAGTTGATATTGTTATTAGTTTGTGGTAAATGTAACCTGCGTATGTTCCTCAACCAACAGAAACACCGCAACGTGCCTTCACTGTCTGTAAATGACCTCAGATTGCTGGGATCGCATATACTAACACCATGTGGACTTCCTGTAAGTACCGAGGATGAAGTAATGGGAGAAGAAAGCGATAGGTTCGACCCATACGCAGAACACAAACACTGGTGCTGTAACGTAAACAGCATGATGGTCCACCAACCTCCACTTTTACCATACGACGAATACTTTGTAAACATGATTGCAAATTCAGGACCAAACATCGGAGCTGAAGGAGAATTCTTACTGGACATTATTAAACTGGAACATTCTTCGAAAAGAAGTAATAACTTTGATATAAACGATGGGTTAGAAAGATTGAACAAATTAAGAAAAGTCTTCTTACTAGATGAAGACACACCTACTCCAAGAAGTGGAGTAAGTATGTAATACAATGGGAATAAATTTATTTAGTATTTTCCATGATTATGGAATTACTGGTACACATAGTTAATAACAGCAGAAGAGAATCTACTAGTTAGATGGTAAGATATATAAAGGTTTAATGCTTTGCTTTTTTTTTAATAATTGAGGACTAATTTACTTGTTTTGTATGACTCTCAATAGTATCAACTACTCTCATCAATCTTTAGTTAATAGGACTTCAATAGTTCAAGCTTCCTTCGATACAGCAGCATCAAAGTAAGAAGCAGCTACACTAGTCTCAACACCAAATACAATCTACCAATACGTGAACATTAAGATAATTCATTAGATAAGTACAGTTCAAGCATTACAAAACTACCAACTTACAGTTTACTTTTACAATCTCCTCCTAGTTACTGGTTTATTTCTCTCTTTCAGGATTCTCTCCTTGTGTATCCACCACAGCCTTTTAAAGTATTCTTTGTGTACGCCGGGTTCCTTTTATAAGTTCTTTTTGAAGTTGAGAATCTCTTCTAAACCATCGTTTATAATGTGGATTGGTTTGGTGCCACGCTGAAATCTAATATTTCAATAAAGGTTTCACCATTTTCTTCGTCATCTGTGCTACGCTGCACTGCAGCTACACATCTCTTGTAATCTATTCGAACTTGCCAGATTCCTCCTGTGACATCTGCCAAAAGATCTCTTGCAAATTTCCCACTCTTGACGTCCCATAACTTGAGCATTCGTTCGCTTCCACTCACTACACGCAATCCATCATGTTCAAAACAGGTGATTGCAGCAGTGTGGCCCTCCAACTTGCAAAAGTTTTCGCCCGTCTTTGGGTCCCAGATTCGTAACAGTGTGTCTGCAGCAGCAGACACCAAAACATCATCGACCAAGTCTAAAAGACCAACGAGTGACGTGTGGCCTTCCAAAGTGTTAAGTAATTTACCTGTCTCAAAGTTCCAGATGCTGATAGTCAGGTCCATCAGTCCCAGAAAGCATGTTTTCAGCTCAAAGTCCATCGCTGTCAGATAGACACGGTCATGGTGTCCCTGTAACACATGTTTACAGCTGCCTTTGTCAAGCAAGTCCCATACACGTACAGTTGAATCGTACAGTCCAGATATGATGATATTACCATACCCACAAACCAGACGCACCGATTGTGTGTGGCCATGTAATACTGCAATAAGATATGGGTTATCAATTTCACTGCTGTCAAAGGGTTCTGTGGACTCGTCGTCATCAACCAAGGGCAAACGCCACACATGTAAGTTGTGATCCCTCGACCCAGTTACCAATAACGGGTACTCTGGGAACACAATGTCGTCACCGTCAATGTTCTTACCAATGACAGTGGGATGCAAAATGTCCAAACATCTGATTGTCGATGTGTGGCCACGGAAAATATGTGTGCATCTACCTGTTTTCATATTCCAGATACGTACTGTACGGTCTGTCGACCCTGTCACCAATGTGTTGCCTGTGTATTTGAGAGCCCAAACACCTCCCTCATGGCCTTCCAATACCTTCAACAACTTGCCTGTCTTGGTGCTGTACACATTAATTAGTTTATCATCGACACCAGTGACAATCTTATCGTCATCGTGCTGGAGGCAGGTTACTACTTTGTTGCCGTGACCTGCTACTGTAATACGTCTAGGCTGGAATGATGGGTCCATCCATCGATTGAGAATGACACAACGTTTCTTGTATAAGACTTGGGTCACATTTATGTTAACCTTGGGGTTAGACCATTCGTGTACAAGCTGCTGCAGGTTCTCAAGTTCTTTGTCAATCAACACCGGGTCTGTCATCAACTTGTCTGCAATGAGTAAGTTCATCCAAAGCGAAGGGTTATTCACGATTTTGAACCAGTTTTTGCATCCTAACGAAAGAGATACAAGAGTTCGGTAGTCCAAGTGTGATAATATTTTGTGTGTGAGCTCAGAAGGTAAGTTGCTAATCAAGTCACGCTTCAAGTTAGCATGAATGAGTCCGTTGAACGTCAGCAACAGCGACCGGTTGACATTCTGGAGTAGTTTGAATATCAAGTGGTTTTGGTTGCGTTCGTTGAGGTAGAGGGACATGTTGAGCATCATATCTATGAGGTCGGATTGTGTTGTGGGCACTTTAACGTACTCAGGAGAGTATTTGACTGGTTTTGACACTGGTGATGCTGAAGGTGAAGGGAGTGGAAGTTGTTGTGCCTGGTTTGAGTTGTCTTCGTAGTCCGAGACAGGTGTGTGCGTTGGCGAGTTCATGGCGTTAGGAGTTCTAGGGCGGTCTGTAGGTTGTGCTGGAAGTCCCGTGGTGTTTGTGCCGATATTTCCTGTGGTATTAACGCAAATACTGTTAACATTCCGAGTTGCTAAAGGAGCTGGTGTTGTTATTGATTGCAGGTTGATTGGTGTTTGTGAGGTTTTGAGGTCCATGTTAGTTAACCTTCTTTTAGGAGGGTGCAATACACTTCCTGTACTTCCGGCAATAGGACTGACGGGTATAGCGCCAAAGAAGCTTGAAGCTACTGGTGCCAAGGTGGCCGGTTCTGAGTCTGAGTTGCACATGTCGATGTCTGTGTCCCCATTTTCGTCTGCTGACGAGCTTTTGGGAAGTTCTTCTGTCGATCCAAACTCGCCAGTACCGTTTCTGATCCTTTTTCTGGATTCGCGGACAGAGTCCAAGTTGTTTGGACCTGAAAGTGACTTTACAAACAGAAACTCAGCATCTTGCATGCTTCTCAGTGTATTGTTGTTTTCATTATCAATAAGGGATATTGTGTTGATAGGACTTTCCTGTGATAAGCCAACTTGAGTCAGAGGAGCCACAGGCACCACCAGTATCTGACCACTAGAAGGGTTTACTACAGAAGTTGTCTCTGACAAAAATACTTTATCGTCCACACCCTTGATCAGTAACTTCTGGTACTCGCGCTGTAACCATACGTCACTCACCTTACCAGAAGGGTTAAACAATTTATAGTCGTACTGCGACCGTGTGTGACGCAACGGAAACTCCGGAGGCAGGTTCGACGCATTCGACGACATTCGTGTGCTTGTTGAAGTAGTATGGTTTTATAGATAGGGTTAATGTTATCTTCCTTAACTAGAAAATTTTTCTCGTTTGTTATGAAATTTTGAGTGCTGTAATTTTAGTGGGGTCCTTAGTGGCAGGTAGGTTGTTAGATTAGAGGGAGTATCCTAAAAAGTATAGTTTAAGGGTAGCCCAGTTATGTATGTAGTTGTAGATCCCGGATCTTATACTTGTGAAGGGTACTTCAAATAAATTGATAATTGTGAATATTGTGGAGTACTAATCTGAAGTATTAGTTGTACTTGTAATTTAGAAGGAGAGTGGTGGTAGTAGTAGTGGTGGTGTTTGGTGGGGAACTCGATTAGACTGTGAGATTCTAGGAAACTTAAGGAACAAAATTATTGGTTGACAGTACTTCTAAAGAGGTGTAGTAGGTCCGATTAGAAGATTCGTTCCTTATAACTCTGGTAAATTATAGCAAAGTAAGAATAATAATAACAGATGTAATTTGCACAAGAGAATTACAAGAGAACAATTAAAAGGATCAAAAAGCGATTTGTTTATCAAGGCATTCTCGGCCTCATTAGGTTTAGATGTCCCCTAGCCAAACTTTGTTTTAAATGATTTAAAAATAGAACAATTCAAGTGTTTTAGAATAAGGCGTTGTTTAGGTTTAGGTTCCAGTTAGAAATGTATGTGTATCAATCAATACTGTTAACTTGTATTTGAAGTTAAACTGAGTTATGCTTTTGATAGATATGAAAGTGGAAACGGGTTATATCGTGCACAAAACTAGTTGGGTCGTTGGGTACCTTTAATCACTTAAAGAAGGAGTTGTTGGGAAGTGAAGCCCTGTTAATGGAACAAAAGAAACAAAATGGTATCTTCGATTGGGATTTATGTGTAACGAGTATCTTTGCGATGTAATTGAGTCAAGTGTTTGTTGTATTGATAGATATTGGGTTTTGATTTGTTTAATGAATCTGTATGTTTAGAGTTGCGTATGTTTTAAATGTAAGAAAAGAGGAGTGTATTTGAAGAAGGATTTGTATAAAATGACTTTGTAAAAATACTACGTAGTGATTGGTGATACAAGGTTTTAATTAGTGATAGTCATTATTGTTAATCAATAATACCCATTCAACAGGTGAAATTGGTTTAAGTGTTGGTGTTACCATTAATCATATGAGTTGGTTACCAATGATATTGGGTTGTTTTTCAGGGGTTTAACTCAAGTCGTTATACATATAATGAATTTATTTGTGTATCTTGTGTCACATGTGTATGGCTGCAAATATTTTATCAGATATGAAACAGGTACTATAGTTGAATGGAAGATTATTAGGCCTGTTACAGTTCGAAACTAGTATGTAGAATTGGGGTAGTTCTCACATCTTGCTCTAAAAAAGTACATCATAACTTCATCGTGTATTGGTTTCTTCTGTAGAGAGAGAGACAACTACATATCCTGGACAGCTTACGTAGGTATACTTTATTATGAGCTTATTGATAGGAAAGTACTACAAAGGTTTATTTATAAACTGAATGTTATTGAATGAGGTACACCTTTCAACTTTGAATGCTAGACACATTGTTATATTTTTGTTTTAGTAACAGAACACTGCATCTCGCATTACTCTAAACTACATTATTAAGTACTACACAATAAGCCAAGCCACTTAAACTGATCTTTTGAATAATACTTCTCCCAAAAACACTTTAACACTCAGTAATACTCTTTACTAAACTCTCTGGCTACTTCCTTCCACTCCCATGCCTCTCTTCACACTCCCACCCCAATGACATCATTAAACCCTTAGATTCGGCCGAAAACTTTTGTGTATGAACATTTTTGGAATATTGGAAATTAAAGAGGCTTTGGTGATGAGACTAGAAGCTATTCAAGGTACTTAAATGTCTTTCTCCAACTTCAAAGCAGTACTAGTTAGGCGTAAGCTCTTCAGCGCTTTGAAGAGTGGTGATAATTCGAAAGTCGCTGGTGTAATCGAAAAGTTGTGGGGGCCAGACTCCATTGAACATACAAACCAAGCTGGGTTAATGAAGAAGAACCTACTACATTATGCTGCTCAAGAAGCACCCTTACCCACGTTCGAGTTCTTGGTAGCTCAACTGGTGAAGTATGGTCTAGACATCAACTCACAAGATGGAGATGGGAATACACCTCTACATATTGCAGCTATCCACTCACGTGGTAGTGTCATACAATTTTTGTATTCCTTACCACTGATCGATGATACCATCTCCAACTTCGATAAGAAACAACCAATTGAGATTTGCTCAGACTTTGACTGTATGCGCCTAATGCAAGTCGTAAGGACAGATTACAAGGATAAACTCGAAAAGAATGCCAGTGAGGTATATGTTGCTTCAAGATAATAATAAAATGGGAACAATCTGAAGAAGAACTGGAACTAACTCTTGTAAATATAAAATATGAGATATATGAATATTATGAACTACAAAGTAAGTCGCAATTGTAAGCTTTGATCTTTAGACATAACGGGTTTTGACGTTTGAAACATTTTGCACCCAATTTAATGCATTCTTCGACTTTGATAAATTGAAGTTCGATATGCATCTTGAGATTGTACCAGTTTCAAGTTGTTATAACGATAAAGTAGTGAAATCAGGTTTATGGGCTGGTGATAATAGAAACCAGTTGGTGAATCCAATTCTACAGTAGCTGTTTCATTATATCTTCTGCATACAAAATATTACTATGTACTACTATTATTATTCTAAAACTCTAAATTACTTTAGATGTTGTTAATCATCACACCTGGTTCACCCGGTACAGCAGAATCCACAATTTTACCAGTTAATGAGATTTCGACATCCTCTCCTGTGAGAACATTCTTACCCTTCTTCGAACCGTTGTCAAAAGAAATGATTTCGATTTCCTTGACTTGGATAGAGTATGTGGCCTTTTCAATGTTGGAAGTAACAGAACGAATAACTTGAGACTCGTTGAAAGCTAACTTTCTGTTGAAAACAAGTTGAGGACCGTCCTTTACCAATCTTTGTTTCAAAAGAGAAATGAAAGGCATGGCACGCTTCATGTCCTTACCAACACGTTCTTTTATAATCTTGTTGTCTTCCAATTTTTGCAGCTCGAACAATTCACGGACTAATTCAACGTAGCTGTCTTGCCATTCCGGGAAGGTGTTTGAAACAAACAAAGTCAACTTGGCTGGCTTGGAAGCATCAACTTCAGAAGGCTTACCCTTCTTCTTCTTCAAGACGTTGGTTTCAGCTTCACGGATAGATCTACCCAAGTCCTTAACGTATTGCAAAGAATCAGTCAATGACTTAGAGATAGGTTTGTTGGCACGTGGGAATCTAGTGTTTTGGACAGAGCCCTTGTTTCCAAGGACTTCCTTGTAGAGGTACTCAGCAAAATGTGGAGCAATTGGAGCCAACATTAAAGCTTGAACTTCAATGTAACGCAAGACCAAGTCCTTGTGCATACCATTGGTAGAAACAGAGTCTCTGTAGTAATCTCTTGCAGCTTGGAAGTCGAACAAACCCGATTTCAATGCATTCTTGTAGTTGGTCAAAGTGTATTGTTCGAAAGTTTCTTCGATAAGAACATTCATTTCGTTTTCGAATGCTTCTTCAAAGTAACCAAATTCACCAGTTCTCAATTCAGTCTTCACAATTTCTTCACACCACTCCTTCAAGGTAGTCAAACGCAAGATAGCAGCATTAGCATTGGTTTCTTCAAAGTTGGCATCCTCCACAGTGTCACCAGCATCAGCCAAGGCGATTCTCGATGCGTCAGCACCAAACTTTTCGATGATTTGCTCTAAAGTCATAAAGTTACCTGTCGACTTGGCCATCTTGGCGTTATTCAACAACAAGTGACCGTTGGCTCTGATACCCTTTGGCCAGAACTTCTTTGGGAAGATGGCAACGTGAGTGTAAATGAAGAAAGTCAAATGGTTAGGAATCAAATCCTTACCAGAAACTCTAACATCCAATGGGTAAAAGTACTCAAATTCTCTTCTCATTCTCAGTAACTGTTCTTTAGGAATCGACGATTCAACATCTTCACGGCGACAGAAAATGTAGTCAAATACTTCGTCGGTCATTTGATCTGGTGTAATGTTAAACAAACCAGCCTTCTTTCCATAGTAGTCGGAGTGCAAGAAGTGGGCAATGGTGTAGTAGGCCATGTACACGGTAGAGTCAGACAAAGATTCAACCAAGTACTTCTTGTCCCATGGTAATCTGGTACCCAAACCGAAGTTTCTAGTAACAGCCCAGTTCTTTAACCAGTCCAAGACTCCTTCGAATCCATTTCTGGTTTCCTTGTTGTAAGTTTGCATGCTGGCAAGACATTCCAAAGCTTGGGACTTCCAAGAATCTTCACCATAGTCAATATACCATTGGTCTTCTAAGGAGACGACACACTCGTCACCAGATCTAGAGATGACCAAGCCTTCTGGCTCGTTATAAACAAAGGCTTCACCGGCAGCAATCAAGTCAGCCTTAACCTTTGGCTTAGCTTCTTCAACCTTGTCTCCTGCGTACTTTCCTACAATCATAGTACCGTTGTAGAAACCTTCCTTGTAGGCGCTTTCCTTAGCAATAGCTAATTGTACGGAATCCTTTGGACTTTGAATCTTTAATTCATTAACCAAGAATTCGGCACACTTGTCACCGTATCTCTCAGTTTGGACAACTGGGACAACTTCTTGGACCCATTCCTTGTCAATACCGTAGTATTCAGGCTTATTAGCCAAGTCTCTAGTGGTCACAAAGTCATCTGGAGAATCCGATGGAACACAGGTGACGACACCAGTTCCCTTAGAAGCCAAGACGGTTTCCATAGGCAAGACACGCAATTCCTTGTGTACAGCTAATGGGGCGTGGATCTTAGAACCAATCAAAGCTTTACCATTGATAGTTACCAAAGGCTTATAAAGACCTCTCTTTGGGGTCAAGTTTTGGAAAGACATGTTCTTGAATGCACGAACAGTAGTGATATAGTGTTCACCATTTCCAGCATCGAATAAACCGTAGTCGATCTTAGGGGAGACGAAACAACAAGTTTGACCGTACATGGTTTCTGGTCTTAATGTTGCAGCTACAAGGTATACCTTCTTGTTGGCAAAGTCAAAATTGGCTTCTTCAAGGACCTTTTGAGCTTCTGGGGCAAATTCGTTGACTGCAATCTTAATACCAGTGTATTCTTGTGGGTTTACACCTTCTCCTGATGATCTGTCGTGATCTAAACAAGCTTGACCATCCTTTTCAGAGAAAATGGTGTATCTTTCACCAAACTTAATTTTACCACATTCCCTTAATCTGTTGATTTGCCATCTAACAAAGGCATCGTAGTACAAGTTGGCATCGGTGGTGACAAACGAACGTCTCCAGTCGACTCTACAACCCAAGTCCGAAACGTGCTTTTGCACAAGCTGTGGGAAGTAGTGTAACCAGTACTCAGATTCAGCGAATTTGACTACTTCCTCCTTTGGGATTCCCAATTGCAACATGATTTCAAACTGGTACTTACCACGGCCTTGCTTTGCAACAGCCTTGGACTTCTTAGCAGTGAACTTGGTGACATCTTCTCTCTTCTTTGGCTGAGCAGCTGGAGTAGGTTCAGCTTCTTCGTCTTCTTCTGGGACAATGAAGTCAGGTCCAAATTGTTCCAACTCTCTCTTAATCTTGTCTGCCGAAGCTTTGATAGGCATACCAGTACAGTGGAAACCTAATGGGAACAAAGCTCTTCTACCGTTCATTCTCTCGAAACCGGTAGCATACTCAACCTTGGTCAAGGTGAACGAGTGACCTGCGTGTAAAACACCGTTCATGTAAGGGTAAGCCATGGTGGAGAAATGCTTTGGGTGTTGACGTCTCATCTCATCTGCGTTAGTTCCTTCTGGAACTTCGTTAAAATCAGGAGCATTCACTTCAAACAATTTCTCATCGTTCCAGATCTTCTGGTACTTCTTCTCAATATCAATGAGAGCATCTCTACGATACGTATTTTGAGGAACACTCATACTGTCTTAATGACTAACATATACTGAAAAATTTGCTGAAAATGCTAAGTGCGGTCGTGTGGGGGCAAAACTGGGTGCAAAAAGGTTCCACTTTAAGGTACCAGACCTTTGAGGTACTGTGAAAGAGGTGAATAAGAGAGGAAAGAGTTGTTGATAGGAAGTGGTTACGGATAGGCGAGTCTACAGGTTTGTAATTTCAACTTATATGAAAGAGTAAGTGGTGAGCAGATTCAAATTATAACACTCATTCTTATAACATGCTACTGACAGCTTACAATTGTCCACTACACTAAATTAGAGTAGAATCCCCCAAGAAGAATATTTGCTAGGCAATGGATCATTTATTAAGTTCGTCTTGTAACCTATATCATCTTGGTTATTTTTTTTCATCTCCACATCCAACTAACGTAATTCACTGTAGATGGTGTGCTAACAAAGTCGCGTCTTCAGAATATTCAATTATCTAATAGAACACCTTAATCATTTGGGTCTTGAGTTGCATTAACTCTTTTGAAATCATTCGTAAAACTGTAAATTGTAATTACTACCAAATCTTACTTTGTTAGTGCAAATAATGATATTAGCTTGACTACTGATGTTGATTGATTAATTAACCCTATCAAATCCCCTTACTCAGTTGATATTACAGCAATTTATTGGAATCAGTTTGGAATTCTGTATTAAGTTCTCGAATAGAATACAAGAATTAGGAAAAACTTTCAACACAGCTATTATGTTAACATATTGGACTAGTTTCTGTTCAACCTGTGTTTGTGCCACAGGTGATCTCTTAACAATAATCAGAAAAGACTGTTCATACTTGCTTCTATAGAACACTTATTGAATAAGAATATCGAAATATCTCAAAAATATTGATAGACTGTGCTTATCATTGATCATATTATAAAGCTGTTGATCCAATGACTGTTATGATCCTTGGTTTCACTGGCAAATATTTTCTGAAATCTGAAAATATTTTGAGAAATTTAGTAATTCAAAAGTGCGTCTTTTTGCAGCTACATGACTCCCTTATTCCTTCTATGATCTTCTACACGGCCTCAGCTTTTGCCATCAGGAGCATTATCAAGAACTTTATTCACCTCAAAAAATATCAACCATATTATCAAATTTTTGGTAAGATTTTGTACAAGGTACATTCGTTCGTCAGTTAGTGTCCGCTGAATTGTTCAATGTTTGAAGGCTAATATAAATCACCCATTTAAAAATTGTATCCACAGTTGCACAGAATCCTAAACTTGAAAGTTGGATTTGCAGTAAAATAGTGATTTATCTTCTGCTACTAAATTACTTAAAACTCATTTTGTATTTGCACTTGTCCGTTCTTCAATCTTCATACCAGCTCCAAGTTTAAAATAAAAGATGGTAGAGGTATTCTGTCAGTACTAGTTCACGGAGTATGGAAACATATTTATGTATAGATATACTCTTCTTTTGATTTAACGTGTGTGGTAGATAGGAGGGGGATAAGGGGCTTAGTTGATTTTTGCAGCCTTTGAAAAGTTGTTAGATATTAGCGATAACAATTTGAGTTAACTGAAGTAGTACCAAAAGTATCAGTATTCAATAGGCCTTTTCTTGGTATTAGTAGGGTTTCAGATACTGTAACATAGACTTGTCTACAATGTAGTGCTCAGATAGAACTTTGAACTCTAAAAAATTGATCAGTTGAGTACTAATGGTATATAGCCATTGGTCAACAGTCTTTGAACGAGAACAAACATGGTTACAATGCACATTCCAAACCGCACGTTGGTTGTATAATTTTAGGTTACATAGCTTCAGAATTGTTACTCCTTCAAAAAGGGGCAAGATAAAGCAAGAAGAATGATTTTTGACTTTTAGCATTGCCTACAGTTGTAAAAATGTTTGAGTTATTTAAACCAAATGGTAGTTCTTAAAATGCAGCTACATTTCAGACTAATCAGCTTGACTGAACAGAATGAGTACATCAACATTTAACTGATTTTTATCACCAGTTGTATAGAAATCATTTCAAGAAACAGTATCAAATTTCAAGCCTACACTCTTGAAACATAGAGGGTGCCAGCTTTGCATATGAGTTTTCTCTTGGTCCGTGTCTTCAAGCTGTTTCTCTACTAAATATGAGGGTGTTTGTGTAAAAATGCGGATTTAATGAAGTTATAAAAATATGAAAATGTGAGTTCATTAATTTAGTAATGAGATGAAAATAATCGATGTAGAGTACTAGAAACAGTAGATTGTTAGATGATTTCAGTATAAAAAGACCAAATAGTTCCCACTATGATTCAATACTCTCTCAATTACTCTCCATCCCACTCTAAATCTTCATAATGGCTCCAAGAATCGCTATCATAATCTACTCCGCTTACCACCACATTGCAGTGTTGGCTGAGGCTGAAAAGATGGGTGCTGAATCAGCCGGTGCTATTGTTGACATTTACCAAGTAGCGGAAACTTTGTCCAAGGAAGCCTTGGATGCTAAGCACGTTCCTCCAAGACCAGACTACCCTATTGCCACGCCAGACACTTTGACTCAATACGATGGATTTTTGTTTGGTATTCCAACCAGATTCGGTAACTTCCCTGTTCAATTTAAGGCTTTCTGGGACTCTACCGGTGGCTTGTGGGCAACTGGTGCTTTACACGGTAAAGCTGCTGGTGTCTTTGTCTCTACTGGAACCCAAGGTGGTGGTCAAGAAGAAACTATCTTGAACTCTATTTCTACTCTTGTTCACCATGGTATTATTTTTGTTCCATTGGGTTACGGTCCTAACATTGAAAGATTATCCACCTTTGATGAAGTTCATGGAGGATCACCATGGGGTGCAGGTACTCTTAGTGGTGCAAAGGCTGAAAGACAAACTTCTGAACTTGAAAAGACTATTGCTGAATCTCAAGGTGCTATCTTTGCTAAAACTATTGCTAAGTTCTAATCTAGATGTATATAATTTGGCATTCTATCTTTGTAATGAATTTTGCAGCCTATTTTTGTGTAATGTAGTTTATTAATTAACTATACGATATGCGTTCCAAAGAACATTTTAAGAAGTGGGGGTGGCATTGCCCAGAGAAGAATTCCGTGTATTATTTGTAGGGAGGACTACCTAATAAGAAAGCTGGCTTGAAATTGTGACTCTTTATTTGTAGTAAGAGCAATATTGGAGTTGCGTGAAAGAATAATACCAACTTCTCTCTCATTCTAGGTGGAAGTTTACTAATTAGAGTATATACAATTATCTGACAGAATTGGTATATGACATTTCATTAGAATTGATTAGATAATTGACTTTAAATCTCAAAAGATATCGTCGAATCAAAAACCTTACTGGTGCAAACTTCACTGTTTTAATAAATATTGATTCAAATTAAATACAAACTACATTATAAATTAACAGGTAATTCTCAGACTACTAGAAAAAACCATAGTTTGGATCTGAGTATCTCTCGTACCTCTCTTTCGTCCATCTACGGAGGCTCTTTCCGAAGTAAATCATGAAGATGAATGAACCATTAATCACCAAAGAGATCATGAACATAAGCCAGGTTGTTAATTCTAATCCGCACTTGTCAAGCCATGGTTGGAGAGCGAAACAGAATCCCATTCCGATCATGTTACGGAAGAACAACATGAGCACAAGACATTCACTTGCAAGCTTTTCGTAAGAATCCACTGCATATGTCAAACTAATAGGACCAGAAGAACTCATGGCAAAACCCAAAAATCCTTGTCCAATAATCGCCGTAACAGCCCAGTGACGTTCGTAGACAGCACCTAATCCATAGGCTAAAATACCAATTGCATTTACGATAAGTGGAAGAATCATAGCCCACAACCTGAACTCCGGTTCCAGGATACCGTTATTATGTCTTGTTAATTTCACGGTTAACCAATCGACAAATTGACCACCGTAAAACATACCGAGCACACTTCCCACACAAGGAGCAAGGTTTGTTAACCCAACTGTTGCAGCATTGAAGTTGTATGGTGCAACAGAAAGAATTTGCGACTGTGTGGTTCCCATCAAGGAAAGCCACATCATCTGAGCACCATAGATCAATCCTCCCCACACAACTGCTGGGAAACTGACCAACATTATGGGTCTGTAAAATATAATCAACCAAGGTCTTGTGTCGTTGAATTCAGTTTGGATAATCTTCATTTTCTGCTTGTAAGTTCTGAGAGTAGATTGTGATTGTGAATGGTTCAGAGAGCCTGACAGCACTTCTTGGAGATCAACCTTACTTCCATTCTTTAACTCACTTCTGGAAGTGAGAACTCTGAGGAATGTTTCATTGTTATCTCTTCTGAAGGTTGTATCTTCCAAGAGGAACAACATGGCACCAAGAACAACGGCAAAGAATATAATCTGGAAGTAGAAGGTCCATCTCCAGTTCATAGTTTCAACAATGTACCCAGCAGCAACACATCCAGAGTAACTTCCAACGTACAAGGCCACGATCAACAAAGCGAACACAGTGGACCTTTCGTGTAAGAAGAAAACATCAGTCGATGAGATTTCAACAAGAGAATCGACTGGAGCGGCACCCAAACCGATAAGTATGAACGAACCATAAAGACCTCCAATACCCTTTGACTGGGATCCAACGATACATGCGACAATTAAGATGACAGCACATAACAAGTAAATTGCTCTTCTACCGATTTTCAATGCAGTGGGCTGTAAGAAAACACAACCAAGACCCAAAAATAAGAACAAAAGCGCAGTGGCAATATTCAACTGATTGTAGGTGACATCCAAGTCCTCAGTCCATAAAGTCCAAATAGGACCTGAAAAGTTTGCAGCCACGGCCAAAAGGAAAGCAAAAAACCACATCAAACCAAATTGGTACCATTTTTTGCGCTTTGACCATAGTAACGGATCATTCACATTTGAACTTGGTTGTGGGTGTAAGACGATATCTCCGGATTCTTTTTGCATGTCTAGGGTACCATCCATATCCACCAAATGGAAAGTTCCCGGCACCTCCATGTCATTGTCTTGTTTTGTTAACCACATATTGTTTATTGATATAACAAGAAGTGTTTAGGAGCAAACCCATCCATCTTTATACATAACTTTTCACTTGGTGGAGATATAATGAGTTTGAACCCTGTTATTATGTACATCACAATTGGAAAAACAGTACAGTTCTAGCTTGACTGAACACAAACACGCAAGCCAAGACTAATTCGGATACTGGGTCCGTTCTGGTCCCCATCAAAGATAACCTTAATGTGGGGCTTAATTTAACTTAAGGGCCAAAGAAAAATCTCAAAAAGCATCTCCTCTTATCTTTAAGGTTGGATTTGTTGAGCAAGTGGAATAAACCATTGTGACGAATGTGTATGCTTATATGCGGGCGATGGGATGTACAGTTAATAACGCAGATAAGAAAGGTTCAGCATGCCGGGAACATACCTAAAATAGACTTAGCTACCCCAATAAACGAGCTGCAAATAGGCAATCGCGGCTAGTTGTATACACACACGTAGTATTAATATGTTTAAATTATGTATCTATTACCTCTGGGAACTTCCAGTACATCATCTTACTATTGTTCGTTTAGTTCCATTAATCTCCATTTAAAATAAAAGAGGAGTAGTTTAGCTGCGGAACGATCCAGTGGAACGGCAAATTAGTAAAACCGTTTATTAACACGAGATCAAGTGTTCTATACCCCACATTTCAATCAAGTCATCAAAGATTTCCAAAAGTCATTTAGGGCGGCTGAAGAAAGCTCTTCTTTCATGATGCTATACACTTTCTAACCGCGCAGTTTCCTGTATTGAATTCTTGGTCAGTAAATGATCTACAGCCAAGAATACTTAGAGGGATAAGTTATCAGTAAATTCTACACAATAGACGAAATGTTCTAGTTTTTGATATATTCTTATCGCTATTTATTTTCTTCTTTTCCGAGCTACTGCTGAAGGTACCATCAATTGACGCTTGGGAGGATGTTTTATGCTTACACTCCTCACCGTAGTCAAGACCTCTGCTTTTGAAGTTACCTTGGCTAATCTCTTTCCAAGCTGCACCAGAGGTAACTTCATGGTTGCTCTGCCCGCATCAGCAGTTGTAGCAAACTCGACAAGTGCTGCCAGGTGTGAGGGATAGATCTCCACCTTCAGCACAGGGCCAATTTCTTTCGTAATGAGTGCTTTAATTTGTTCTGTATTGAGGGTCTCATCGACATTGACCAATCCGATAGTTGAGATCTCCTCAAACTCATTATTCTCCTCCAGGTGGTGGTGCTGGGGGTTCTGTCTTTTGACTTCGATTTTACGACCACCTACCTCTTGTTCGTTCTGAGCTACAGCCTTTTCTGCATCTTGAACTGTTTCAAATATAATTATCGCAATGCCGTCGTTATGATGTGTAGAATTGCGTGTTCTCTTGCTTCTAGGTACCACTACTTGTTCAACTGCAGTGAAAATCGCACCAATGGCAGATTCATCATACTCAAAAGGTAGATTTGTGACTCTCACCTTTCTTTCCGAGACCGGTGAATGGCGTTGTTCAGGAGGACGTGAAATCGCAACCTTTAACTTGTAGGTCTTTCCTGAAAGAGTATCTGTCAAGTTCTTGTTGTCGAATAGAACACAAGCATCTGAAGCCTGCTGTGCCTGTGCAAATTCAATATAACAAAACCGTCTTGATCGTGAATCTTTTTGCTGTGGGAATCTGATGCTGGCGATATCACCAACACTGCTGAATGTTTCCTTAATTTCATCTTGTTCCATGCTTGGTGGGAAATTAGATACAAAAATTGTCGACTCCAAGTGACGCTCAACAGTGACTATGCTGCTACCTAATGATTTGTTTGTTTTACTGAGTGAGCTTAATGTTTCCTGTTCAGTTGCGAACTCAATTACAGCAGAGCGGTTTTCATTTAAGAATGAGATGTTTCTAATGTTTCCACAGTCTTTAAAGAACTGTGTCAAATCCTGTTTGGAAACTCTCCCATCTAGATTTGCAACCTTTACTGAGAACGTTTCTCGAGACCTCAATTCCTTTTTAATAGGCTCTTCTTTTACTTCAGCTACCACAGTCGGTTTTTTGAACTTAATATGACCGATTTTTGCAAGAACACTGTTATATTCAGCAACAGAACCACCCAACTCTTCAAATAATAACCACTCTTCGACTAACTGGTCTGGGTGGTCCATTTCAGATAAAAATTCAACTGAGTTTTCAAATACGTCTCTTGGGTTGAGACCGTTTCGTACAAAGAAATTGTATGCAAAAACCCAGAGTTTGACTTGAGAAGGGAACTTGCCTAACATCTGGATAGTCAAGTCTTGAGCATAAGTATGTTCTTCTAGTATTCCAAGGATTGAAATAATCGACTTTTCGACAATATGATCTGCATTTTCCTCAAACTCGAGTGCTCTTTTAAAAAGTTTCTCTATATCTTTAAAGAAACTTTGAATCAATTCGGTATGTCCTTCACTTATAAACTTGAAATGCGTAGACAATAATGGACTCGCAATTTCTCTCCATTCTTCGTAAGTACAGTTCTCTAGTATCAGAGATAATTGAACTCTATTACTTATAGATTCAAAAAAGTCAATATCCACTATTTTACTGTACCGAAGTGCAACTCCGTATGCAGTAGCATCTTTCCAGTGCAGTCTCAAGAGGTTCGTAATTGATAGTACTAATTGTTCTTCTGAAAGAGTTTGCATGTAAGCACGCCAAATAGGTATTGGTTTGGTTTCTGTCTTGACAGACCTTTCAAATAAAATTTTGATTTTCAAGTAATCTTCAGGTGTAGAATATTTAGACATGCTTTCAAGGTACTCAATCCATACCTGTGAAGAAGGCTCATTTTTAAGTCTAATTTCGTATGGCTCTATGTACCTTTGTATCTTTTGAGTTTTCGAGTACACCTTGGATGCTTGTTGCATAGTTGTTTCATATTCTGTTGGGAGCTGAGATGATACAAATGAGGATAATTGTGCAAAAGAGTTTTCCAATTGTGCATGTGGGATGCTTATTCTCTCCAAGTGTAGCTCCAAGAGTTTGTCATGAGGACAATTGTTAAGCACAAGATCCCAAATTTTATAACCATTTGCAAAATCAGTTCCTACCAGATTCAATGCACGTTGAAAGTTTTCAGTGTTGTTTGATTTCAAACCATAATTTAAGTATTCAAGCCAAGAATCAACTCCCGGATGATCTTCAATAAGTGCTTCGAAATAATCCTGTAGTTCAAGATCGTTATTACTATGGTTATCTATAATCTCTAACCATTGGTTATATTCTAACCTTGTGAGAACAAACAGAGTCTGTTTATTCTTATATGCAATTATCAATTCCTCATATTGTTTGTAAATTCTAAGTAATGAGATCAATCGATCATGTTCTTCAATTATATAAGGATTTGATTCAAGCTTGTCCTTCAACTCATCAGTCTCATTAACAAGTGACATTTAAACTTGATTTGGTTTTTCTGATTTTTTTTTTTTAAGAAATAATCATCACCATGAATGCTAACTTGTACTTGCAATCACTTGGGTGGAAAGAAGGGGAGGCACTTCTGAAGGGAGGATTGAAGAAACCTATTTTAGTTAAGCATAAAAAGGATACTAAAGGGTTAGGTCATGGAGGAAACGATGCTGATATGTGGTGGGAGAAGTTGTTTGACTCTCAGTTGAATAACTTAGATGTTAGCAATAAGTCAGGAAAGGTATCATTCACACAGAACAGGGAGAGTGTAGCAGCCGATGTTCGAAAAGCCACTTCCCCTTTGTACAGAATGTTTGTACAAGGATCTGGATTAGCTGGAACTATGGGAGAGACTAAACATGTTGAAGCGAAACAGATGAAGATTGATGCGAGTAAGGTATTGGAGGATATAAAAGTAGCATTTTCAAATGGAAAGAAGGAGAAGAAGGAGAAGAGAGACAAGAAAGATAAGAAAGATAAAGTAAAAGAGAAGAAAGACAAGAAAGAGAAGAAAGAGAAGAAAGAAGGTAAAGTGAAAGAGAAGAAAGCTGCAAAAGATAAGAGTAAGATAGAAATTGAAGACAAGTATAAAGTCACCAAACTGAAAAAAGATTCCAGCAAGAAAGAAAAGAAGATAAAGAAGGACAAGAAGGATAAATAATTCTACTTTAAAAGTGCATATGTATAATAGTTTATAGAATAATCATCACATACCATTCGTTAACCATCTCATCTCAAACCTTGATAGGTTAGTATCACATGATATTAATTCACGTGGTTGATATTTTGTGTAAATGTTTATTGATATGGGATCATGTCACAGTTCAAGTATCAACTAAGTAAAGAAGGCATAGGGATGTTGAATCTTCCATTTAAGGTACCTACCTTTAACATTCAAGGTGTTAGGAATGAGAGGATTCAGACAATTGCTTGGTCTATAGCTGTTTTAACTATAGTTGCATATGTATTGTGGGCTTCAATTTGGTATTGGATACTTTTCTTGGTTGGGTTTGCTAGTTCGATAGGACTAGTGGTATATTTTGTGTTGGTACAGCAGCTGTCACCACGAAAACGTGTGCATCGGAAGCTGCGACGGTTTAAGTTTACTCAAGCCGATGCTTGGCAGAAACAAAGCAAGAAGCTTGAGGTTTCGGAGCTGGAATTGGAGGACCCTATATTTCCTGAGTCATTGGAGATCTCGTCAACAGTGAACGAGTTGATCTCATATATCATAGGATCATTCATTAATTCATGGTTCCAGCGGATCTCTAAGTCTGACCTTGTTGAAAATGACATTAAAATGGAGATTAAACACGTCTTACGGAGCTTGGTTCTGAGACTACAGCAAGTGGACTTGTCAAGATTATTGATAGCAAAGATACTTCCAATCTTACATGACCATTTCAACAGTTATATTAAGGCTGTTGAGGTTACTAACCGCAGCAAGACAAATCTATCTGTGTTTTCTCCTGAGTATGAAGTTGCAGTTGCAAAACTGTACAACAAAGGCAACATCCACCACGGTGTTACAATAACCAACCTGGACCCGAACTTTGAAGAAAAGAAGTACTTACGAAGTAAAATCTCTAAAATCCTACCACTCTTGTTGACTGAAAATGAGAATCAGAGTGAAGTCGCGATTGCTTTAGTGACAGAGATATTAGCATGTACGATTCTATCGAGTGTCTTCCTGATGGTTGGTGAAAGTGATTTTTACAATGTTTTAATTGTTAAGTTAATTGGAGACAACTTAAAGCACCGTGGTCAAGTGAAACAATTGATAGCTGCATTAGACCAACATACCCTGAAAATGCACGTTAACCTCCAGCCATTCACAATTACCGAACAAACAAACAGTGCCACTATTCGTAAGTTGATCACCATCATACAGAAACTTGATACCACCGAGCAATTGAAACAAGTTGAACAATGCATTAATTCACAATTGAAGAACTCTGCAAACTTGTCCATCCCAATTATAAGAAAACTCCATGCGTTAAAAGAATGTGCCCATGAAGTAATGACCGTTGTGAGTAGTCGTGAGAAAGCTGCAATTGAAGCATTGCAGTTGCTGGACGTCTTAAACCACACTGCCACACACAAATTGTTCTCTGAATTTTTATCCTCTAGGGACAGATTGGAGCTCCTTACATTTTGGACTGCAATCGACAATCTTAGAGCCCCACTAGAAGAAGATGAGGAAGATGAGATGGGTTTACTGCTTGAGTTTTCCAATGTTGAAGATATTACTGAAATTTATAATAGATTCTGTGTTAATCCAGTAATATCACTTAACAGCTCTAGCATGCACTTGATTGCACAGTTAGTTAACAAGTCCTACAACACTGCTGAGCAGAAGTTTTTCACGTATCAAAATGCCAGAAAAGCTCTCTTTCGTTTACAAAGAGATACATACCAGCAAATGAATGAGGACTTTGCATTGTTCAAAAAATCTGAGGTATTTGCCAAACTTGTGGATATCGACTCACTCAAACAGCTGCAGCCTTCGTTTAATGGACTGCAGGCTACAAACTTGAAGAACGAAATTAGCCCTGAAGTTTTGAAGGCAGTTGAGAGTGCCTTTAACCAAATCATGCTGAATCCAGATGATAAGTTGGATGATGAAACCGAAAATGAGGAAATGGACGATGAGAAACCATTACTGACCTTAAACATGAAAAAGAACTTATTTGGAGATACTCTGAGTCTCTTTGGTGAGAATAGTGAATCAAGTAGTGTAGGTGGGAGCAGAGGTTCTAAGTTATTTGATGATATTAGTGATGACTCAGATAGTGATAGTGGATCTGCGGACAGTGATTCACCTCTTGCGAACTCCGAAGAAGATATAAGTGCGTCAGACCTGCTTAGAGATTCACTGTTGTTTTTAGCAGCTCCAGGAAACCTATCACTTGCTGAAGAGATCAACAAGTTGAACAAAGAAATCAGTAAGATGAATGAACAGTTACAAATTTTGCAACCACTCATCAAAAAGGCAGAACTCACAAACAATATCACCGAGCTTAAGATCTTGAAGAAGTCTAAGATTAGTCTTGATCGAGAAATCAACAGCAAAAACTTGCAAAAACAACAGTACATTGTGCAAGAAAATGACAACTCATTATTTGGTAAATCTCGTGTCAGCATTCAATCGTATATTAGTGGTAGCGAAGCAGGACGTGAGTTTACTCTTTACATAGTTGAAGTTCAAAAGTTAACAGGAGGTGTTGTTTCTGCAGGCTGGGTTGTTGCTCGTCGTTTCAGTCAATTCTTCAAGTTACATGAATACTTGCGTTTACGATACCCAGATCAGGTTGGACTGCTTAGGTTCCCGAAGAGAACAACTATGACTGTACTTAAGTTTCAGCAACGTCAATTGGTAGAGTTGAGAAAGGCTGCATTAGAAGAGTATTTGCAGCAGTTGATAAAAATTCCAGAAGTCTGTTACAATAAAGCATTCAGATCATTCTTGTCACTGGAAAACTTCAACTTGCGTAAGAATCAACCTTTTGAAGAAAAATTGGGAGTGGAAATACGCCCCAGCAATAATATCGAATCTGTTGCTAATAAGCTTTATAATGGCATTTCTAATAGATGGGCTGCTGGAAATACTGCACCAACTACAAGCAATCTGAGTGCGAATAAAGAAGCTTATACAGATGAAACATTACGAGCAATGCAAAGAGAATTGAAACAGTTTGATGAGTTGGGAGGATCTCTGAGCTCAACTCAAGTGGCGCCAAAAGTTTTATTTGTAAAGCCAATTTGTGATTTGCTTATTTCGTTATTTAGGCTTCATGGGAGTAAAAGTTGGCTACGGGGCAGGGCCCTTATAGTTATATTGCAGCAGGTATTTGGTACTACGATTGAGAAGAAGATAAATGAGCAAATTCATTTACATATGCAAACCGAAGAATCACTTTTGAGGGTGATCGTTTTGTTGAAGAATATCTTGTTTCCTAATGGTAAGTTCAAAGATCCACCTGTGATTCGCACTGTTGCTGAACAAACAACAACCAGGCAAGAAGCATTAGTTCTTCTTGATATTTTTATGACTGAGACTTGTTCCAAGATTTTCGGCAACTCGAACACACATTATGCGACGTCAAGATTGTTTGGGATGATCCAAAATGATTACTTGAACAAGCATTTGATTTTTGAGTTGTTTGATGAGATATTAGATGAAGTGTTTCCTGAGATTTAATTAATGGTTAAATCATTAGGTTCTACATTTATGGCTTTCAGATAAAAGAGACTTCGAGCCAAAGTTCAGGTTTTGTGGACCTAGGAAATTGGTTTTGAAGGTAATCTTGCATTGGAGATCTCAAATTTGAATTAAATGAGTACAGGTAGACTGATCGTCTGATAGTTAAAGTTACGTATTTTTATATCACAGTAAATGAAGGAGTTTTGTTATTATTTATTCCAATAATAAATTGGACTTTAAGAGTTTATTAATAAGAGATACAATTATTTATTCAACTGTGGTCAACTAGAACTTCGTAGAAGACCTAACAGTCTTTTAGAATGTTAAACGATTCATAGTTGATTTTTCTTGAATTCTGTGTCACCAAGTCAACAGATAACCAAGCTGATTAAAACCTTGGAAGTAATAAATTTATCTATGATCCACACCACAATGATCTAGAATCGAATTTTCAGTACAAACCAATATCCAATCATAATCGATTACTCGATAACACGATTTTCCCCTCAATCATATAGACTTAATCAACTATAGATTTTATAATCAATTACATTACACACAGTAATAACGTAATAAATAACTATATACTAATAAATGAAAGAAAAGTACGAGTTTCACCTTCTTTCATCATCGATGTTTACCTCAACTTTGGGTGCAAATAATTGACACAAGCCAAGTCACGTTTATCTCGATGACGTACATAAAAGTTCCCCTTTATCGATCGTAAAATAGAGCCAAGAACAAAGAACCAAGAACAATAAACCTTGGACAAGTTGAAGTAACCTCCTCTACTGTTAAACTTTAAGGATGTATCAACATCAACTGGTTAACTAGCACCTAGACATGATGCCACATACATAACTACCAAACTTCGCAAAGAGTTTCCTGTTAAAATGGTCACTCCACGGCCACCTGTTAGTTCAAGGTCTAAGCCTCCAAACCCTAAATAGGAGGAGACGAATTTCAAATGACATTTTCCTCCACGGAGATAGTCGTCAATAAAGAAATGATGATGAGGCAATTACCAACAGTTACACTCCTTAGTTTCCTTGTAGAGATAATATATGACCTTCTTGACGTAGACATGGCTTACTCTAACACTGCCAGAGCCATCTTGACTCGTCATGAGAATAGAATTCATCGTGGCGTAGCCGAAACATACAAATTAATGGACTCAAAATTGTAATAAATTCGACTTTCGAATGTTTCGCGATTCAGAGTTTGGATATAAAAAGTATTAAATAGTTGAGAATCGCTCGAAATTTAGATTCACTTGCCACCATGAATAAAAAAGATCCCAACAACCCTCCCAATGTGCCTAAGAATTGGCTCGCTAAGTGGGAAGAGAAGTATCAGACCTGGTTTTTTGTCAATTTAGATACCAAACAATCTCAATGGGAAGAACCAAGTGGTACCACATGGAACAGTAGTCCAAGCAAACCAAGTGGTCCTCCCCCACCAGCTTATGACGAGAAGAAACAACATCATCAACAAGCAGCTCCAGCTCAATCTCAACAAAGCGATAGAAATGGTGGTGGTGGTGGCTACAATCAAGGACCCCCACAACAAGGATACGGTGGTGGAGGAGGCTACCAACAAGGCCCACCACAAGGTTACGGTGGTTACCAACAAGGACCACCACAAGGATATGGTGGTTACCAACAGGGACCTCCACAGGGATACGGTGGATACCCTCCACAACAAGGATACGGATACCCACCACCACAACAGTACTACCAAGGCCCACCACCTCAACAACAGCAACAGCAACCGCAACGTCAAGGTATGGGAAACGGTGCTAAAATGGCCATGGGTGTGGGTGGTGGTTTATTAGGTGGTATGTTATTGGGAGGAGCTATTAACTCCTGGGAAGATCATGAGAGAGAAGAAGGCTACGACCAGGGTTACGACAATGGTTACGACAACGGTTACGATGATGGTGGTGGAGACTGGTAAGTTTCTGTATAGCGAATGCAAACATATAATGATGCACTCCATGTGCTAACAAACATTTACAATCTTTCAGATCTCATACGTGTAGATATGGGTTGATCTGTAGTCACTTGCCTCAAGATGACAAATTGTTTTGTTCCTGATTGATGAACCGGTTGATTCATTTTCAATTGAATTCAATTATGAAATTGTAATTACTTAGGTCATTTGAATTTGAATGGTATTGGTTTAGGATCTCATTACTAATTGACTACTTTAATTAGACTCTCTTGAAATATCTACAGAAACTTTTGAGATGATTCAAACGAGTAATTAATATGGCACTCTGAAATATTAGAAGAAAAACCAATGGAGAGCTCTTCAAATTCATTTATCAAACGTCAATGGGCAACCTGAACTATTGAAAATAACAATACTGTTTTAACGGCTCAATCTTTGCTTTATTAGAATTTTTAAGGAGTAAAGATAGTTTGTAACTCTGGCATGAAAATAATTGGTAATAGACCATTTTTACACCTATAACGAATGTTTGATCTTTTCAACTACTATAGTTAAAGATAAACTACCAATGCCGTTCATTTGTCATTTTTACTTCCTAATTTCCCAGCATATGAAGACCTTCAGATCTGATGGAAACAACCTCAACTTGACTATTAATACTGCTAAATATGCTGAGACAGCTGATTAATCACTGTTGGTAAGATATTATCAAATACTGTGCTTGTATTGCTTGAAGTAACCAAAAAGTAAGCTGGAGACTTTTTAATAAATTTAATCAATCGTTCAAGACGAAGATATGGTATTTATATAGTTAGCCAACAATAATAACCAGGGTAAGTGAATTTCTAATGAAGCCACAGTCAAATATAGCAAAAAATCAGATTATTGTAACACATCACGAAAACGCATAGTCATCGAACGCTTTCTACACGAACCATGTTAAAATAAAAGGAAATTTAGCCATACCATTTGAAAACTTCTTGTGTTCCTGGGCTGCATAAAAGTAACCTATGTTCTTGTTCAAAGCTGTGTTGATTTTGTTGAGTTGAAGACTGAAACTGACCGTATCATCACAATTTAAAAACTTGAATGAATCGACATATGAAACTCTTACTGAATCCGTTTAAATGGCGGTTCCACATGTCTTCACGATCCTGATAAAATTGGCTGCAAATTGTATATTTCTATTGCGGTACAAATTTACTGTTCAAGCCTTGCATCAGTGCTCAGAACCAAAATGTACACGCAATAAATATACTCAATCTGATTCCTCACGATAACAAAACCAACTAACGGACGATAAACTGCACAAAATAGCAAACGCAGTAGCATAACTTCATAATTTTACTTTGAAATTTCTCATGCAATTAAATTAGCACGTTATACGTTGGACCTTAAAGTTGGGCCATTTAAATGGACTAAACTGGACGAATGTTTTAATATTGCTAATTAAAATAGAATGGCTGGAAGTATATGAGAACTACCATTCATGTTAATTTCCTCTGATTATGTTAAATTGCTAGGTTCTAATGTTGTAACTGCTGTTGCAGCAGGCTTAATTTTTATAAAAATATAACATTCAGGGCTTGAAGAAATATTTTTGCTTATAATATACCGAAATGAACAGTTCTTTGAAGTGGATTGGGACATGGTTATGAAAATTACCTTAGCACCTTATTGGCTACCTCAATTAACGGATAAGAATCTTTAACAATCGTTAATTTGGCGGCTTCTGAAAGTCGTTAACCGTTGTGGCTTTAAATAATCTTAATTATTTTATTATTCCTATACAACTCGAAAATCAATCGAAGCAGGTTCATTGTTAATATGTATAGCTGAGCCACTAATAACTGCAGTGCCACAGCTTAAAAGGAGATGGTTGCAGTCGTTTACATTTTTTGGATGCGTTAATAGGAATTTAGCATTTACGAGTTTTGCAAGGTTGCCTGATAGCATGAAAAGGTCCAAAATAGATGCAAGATCGTACGCTTCAGACGAACCTATGTATGCCACAGTTTAGATATTAGCATTCTAACAAATGAGCTGGGGCTTTAATAGTATATAACAGAGTTATTGCCCTTTGCTATGGTTATTATTCTACATCGCAATGAGCAAGAATTACAGCTCCGAGAGTTCAAAGAACGAAAAAGATTTGGTAGTGGTTGAAGAAGTTCGGGTAATTGATGCAAAACATGCTGCAAACGATGTTGAGTTACTTGCACAAATCGGCTACCGACAAGAGTTGAAAAGAAGGTACTCCACCTTTCAAGTCTTTGGCATTTCTCTCAGTATTATAGGCTTGGTTCCTTCTATTTCATCGACAATTCTGTTAGGATTGGAGTCAGGCCCAGCAGGACTTGTTTGGGGATGGTTTCTTGCGGGTCTCTTTATCTTCTGCACAGGAATTTCGTTAACTATTCTAGCTCTGGCTATTCCTACGAGTGGAGGGTTGTACTATTATACCAATTATTATGCACCAGGTAAAATAGGTATTCCGTTAAGTTTCTTGATTGGATGTTCTAATACTCTTGGTTTGTGTGGAGGTATTTGTTCTATTGCCTATGGGTTTGCTGTGGAAGTCTTGAGTGCGGTTGTTATCAGTACTGATGGAGCTTTTGAAATCACAAATGCAAAGGCGTACGGTGTATTCGTTGGCTGTATGTTTGCAAATGTTGCCATTGCTTGTGCAACAACAAGACATATTGGAACATTGCAATATATTTCCATATCATTCAACGTCTTCCTTGTTTTCTTATTCATTGTCGCCATCCCAATTGGTGCTCACAAGAGTTATGGCTTAAACAATGCTCTGTACATATTTACTAAGATCGAGAATGCTAGAGACTGGACCAAAGGGTGGTCGTTTATGCTTTCGTGGATGCCAATTATCTGGACGCTTGGTGCTTTGGACTCGCCAATTCATTGTGCTGAAGAGGCAAGAAATGCACAGCATGCGTTACCTTATGGGATTGCAGGGTCCATTACTGTCAGCTGGATAGTTGGATGGTTTGTCGTGATTGTTTGCAGTGCAGCTATTAAAAATGGAGATACTGCCAGTGTATTGCAATCGTCCACAGGCAGTGTAGTAGCCCAAATTGTTTACGACTCATTGGGGAAAGAATGGGCAGTTGCGTTCATGGCGTTGATATCCTTTGGGCAGTTTTTAATGGGGATTTGTTTGATGGTCGCTGCTCTGAGACAAGTTTGGGCATTTTCAAGAGATAATGGGTTGCCTGTATTCTACAACTACATCAAATATGTTGACCCAAGAATTGGAGTTCCGGTAAGAGCGACATTGTTTCTTGGAGGATTTTGCACTATTATTGGATTGTTATGCTTAATTGATGGTTCAGCTGGGTCTGGAGCTCTTTTCTCGTTGTGTGTTGCCTGCAACATTATTTCTTGGGGGACACCTATTCTTATGGTAAGGTTGCCAACGGGAAGTAAGAGGTTTGTTGCTGGACCTTTTGATTTGGGTAAGTACAACAATGTTGTCCATACTATTTCGATTGGGTGGTTATCGTATGCTCTTGTGATGGCAATGTTCCCAGATAACCGAAGTGTCAACAAGGATTCTATGAATTATACTGTCGTTATTAATGTTGGTGTTTGGATATTGTGTTCTGGTTACTATTTTATTCATGGGTACAAAGTTTACAAAGGACCAAGATCGAACTTGGATGAATTGGACTCATCTGAGAGTTCGATCACAAGTGGTGTTATTGAGGTGAAGGTTGAATAGAAATAGTGGATCCAATCTTATGACTTTTGAAGGACAATTAGCTGTAGTGAGATTATTTGACATTTTGTACTGTCTGACATAGTATAATTTGCAGCCAATACAAAAGATATTAGCTGAGAGTGAATAATGCTTATACTTAGTTAAGTATTCTGCTAGGGGTGCATTCAAACTATATCAGCTTATAACTGTAGTACTATACACTATATATGGTATCTTACTTTGCTTTTAACTTGAAAAGAACATGTACATAAAAGAAAAGAAGAAGCAAAAGAAAAGGCTGAATATGATTTGAAATTCATTTCATAGTAAATACTGAAAGATTTGAGCATTGGGGCAACAGAATCATAGCTATTGTTGGATGTACCTCAAAGTAGCTGAAACTTAGGTGAAACGAATTAATTTAGACGAAAGAATTCAAAACCTCAACAAACTGAAATTCCTTCTAATTGAAATATGAGAATGATCTTAAGTAAAGCCTTTAATTCTTACTATTCAACAGCATCCAATTCAATTTGAATCCATTAACTCTTATACCCTTCATTCAATCTCTCTAACTCTATATCACACAAAATACTGTCTAAAGAATCTTACATAATACAACCTTCGCACAAAAAAAATTTCAAGAACCAACCAAACAACTCGGATATCAAACTAGCTAATACACATACCGATCACAACACGATGAGAATTGCTAGAGTATTGAGACAAGCTGAGCCTATTCTTGTGAGGGCTGCATCTGGTTATCCTACTGGGTTAGCTGGATTGTATCAACATCCTAACCCTAGACCAGCATTGATAGAATTGTACAAGCGTACATTGACAGTGTTGGATGACAAGTTCCCAGCTGAATCTATTTACAAGCAGTCTGTTGCAGCTTTGACCAACAACAGATTGAAGATTGTTCAAGAGGAAGAGATCACTGAAAACATTGAAAACAAGATTGGAGGAGGTTTGATTGAAGAAATCATCATACAAGCTCATGAGGAGTTAACATTGGCCAACGAGTTAGCAGCTTTGAAGGTCTGGGAAGAGTTGGAGGAAAAGCCATTGGAAGACCAGTGGGTTTACTTTGGAAAGAAGGTTTAAATATTAGATAAAGAATAAAAAGCAAATATAACATTCAATTAAAATTCACGTATACAATAGGTTTAGGAGTAGGGTGAGGGAGGTGAGGGAGTTCAAGGGCTGTATGTGTGCTCTTGGTGTACTTGTTACAAAACAATGTATTCAAACCATAGAAATAAATAGAACAAATAGAAGGCCCTTCTTTTAACAGCAGTTTTGCTTGATACCGTTTTCGCTGCCCTGGGCAACGTTGATACCTGCGGTTGTTCCTCTTGCTGGGGTTGGTTCGTCGACGATCTTTTCCTGGATGATGCCTGCCAACTCGTAGAAGATGGAGTCGACATTTTCGTTGCTCTTTGCGCTTGCCTCCAAGAATGGGATGTTCAATTTGGCGGCCAACGATTGTCCTTGTTCCTTTGATACTTGTCTATTCACGTCGTCGTCACACTTGTTACCGACAAGGAAGATTTGGGCGTCGTCATTGGCGTGTTGGGTGACTGTGTGGTACCAGTTTTCAACGCTTTCGAACGATCTAGAGTCGGTCACGTCGTAGATCAATACAATTCCCATGGCACCTCTGTAATAAGCTGTGGTGATTGTTCTAAAACGCTCCTGGCCGGCCGTGTCCCAGACCTGTAACTTGATTCTCTTACCCTTGCTGTCGATTGTTCTGATCTTAAAATCAATACCAATAGTGGTGATGAAAGATGGGTTAAACTTGTCTTCCACAAATCTTAATAGTAAACATGACTTACCGACACCGGAGTCGCCGACTAACAACAACTTCATGATCAGGTCATACTGCCTGGAAGGTGATCTGCCGCTCATAGTTTCAAAACTTTTTGTTGTAGGGGTAGATATAGTGAGGGGGGAGGGGACGTTACCTAAAAAAACTGTGCTTTTTGGATATTGAAACTCAACGG
Organism: Kodamaea kaohsiungensis (nom. inval.); assembly: GCA_030558205.1. Taxonomy (NCBI): domain Eukaryota; kingdom Fungi; phylum Ascomycota; class Pichiomycetes; order Serinales; family Debaryomycetaceae; genus Kodamaea; species Kodamaea kaohsiungensis (nom. inval.). Next base: position 294,591 of record JAJMRZ010000016.1, on the reverse strand, counting down.
GTTATACTGCAAGACTAAGTTGGGATCTGCAAAAGGAACTGTTTGCTAAAATGAAAGCTGCTGCGTGTTGATTGCCGTGCACCGTGCTCTATTAATCAAGGTGTTGTTAACATTTCGGGGAACTTTGGTTTTCTTCTAGCAAAACAGGTCGTGCGGTACCCAAAAAAAGAAATGCTAGACGTTTGTACGAGGCTCTGGATAAGCGGTATGGTGTTGAAAACAAAGGTACAAAGGTTGAAAGTTGAGAGAAGTATGTTGATCTGAGACGTGGATCGGAGTGTAGTTTGAAACTTGATGGTTTTAGTTGCGTCATGATTTAGTCGTTGGGTTTATTGCTTCAAACGGATATCATGGATAGAAGTAGTGGCTGTGGTTATTTAGGAGGGGAACATCACCAGGTTTTTGTGAAAAAAAAAAAAAATAGCGAGTAATCAGAGAGAGATTTTAGTAGTGAACTGAATGTTTAGTGTATTGAGTATTTTTATAGGTAATTCGTGATTAAAAAGTGATTAATGGTTAATATGCTGTATAAAGTATATATTTAACTAGATTAATGACTAGATTATAGTTGAAAGAGGCCAAATACATCAATGAGATTAACTTAATCATAATAATTAATATTGTCAATTATAACCGTTGTGTCATTAAATTTGGCAGAAATCTTGCGAAAAATGAGATTTATTATGATATTTGTGAACGTGTTGTTATTGTTATTGTTGTTGTGGTTGAGTATTCGAGATTAGATCAATTAGTATCCAGTTGAGTATTGGAAGTATTCATTTGAACAATGAATAAATTATGAGAGAATTCAAGGTAACGACTATAGGTTGCAATGTACTCGATTTATATGGTATCTTGGCTATTTTATTATATTTGAATCATATATTTATATTTGACGATTATATTGATAAAAATTCATTACTACCAGGAGATATAGGATGAGACATCTAGTTTGAAAATACTCACTCCAATTAAAAGTAGATTTAATTTAATCGTTATCTATATTTGATTGTACATTCTCAATTCCTCTCCAATATGAAAAAGTTGCAGCCAATAAAAATTCAAATTAGGGTGAATAAACCAATTTTCCTCTTCCGCATTAAAAACTGTTAATCTCTATCAATCTTTTTACTCCATACAAATGTAAATTAAAACTATTATGAATTATACTATATTCTCTACAAGAAAACCTCAGCATTGATTTCCACAGAAGAAGCAGCGTATGGGATTTCAAAGCTACTCATTACTTCTGGGTGCAACACACCAATAGCACCAATACGTTGTTCCTTCTCTCCTTCATTAGCTCTAAAGAAGATCTTGGCTCCTCTACCTGGGAAGAAGGTTGGGTTTTCCTTGTCTTCTTCGATCCAGTAACCTCTACCCTTCTGTTCAACTGGGTTTTGCAACCAGTCGGTTCTCATGGTTTGCATGATCTTACCCAACAATCCCTGGACAAGTTCGAAACCTGAAGTCTTACCAGCATACACAGCAGACCATTTTCTTTGGTTGAATGCTCTTCTCTCTAACAGATCATCCTTGTACACTACATCTCCAGCCTCAAAGACCTTGATAGGCAACGAGTGCTTTCTGTTTTCCTTGATTGTCTTGAGCAAACCTGGAACCAAGCTTGTTCTAACAACCTGGTATTCAGCAGTCTTTGGGTTCTCCAACTTAACAGCAGTCTTACCATCATCCTTCAACCTCAAGAACTTGAAGTTTTCATCATGAGAACACAAAGTCAATGGCAACACCTCTAAGTATCCCGATTGTGCTGAAGCTATTCTCAAAATGTCCGAAACCTTGTTTACAGGTAAAGGTTGTGCAACAAGCGATGCACTTTGTGGCTTGGTCTTCTTCAAGTTGTTGTAACCATATGCAATGGCTGCATCCTCCATGATATCACACTGGTGCAAGATATCCGATCTAGTGATTGGGATCTTGACGTCAATCAAGTTGGCATCCTCTTTGTTTTGCGTAGCATTCAATGACATCTTGGCCAACAACTTGGAAATCTCAGTACCACTGTAGTCTAATCCTACACAGGAGTTGATGTATGACACCTCAGCTTGCGCAGCTCTTGGTTCAACAGCAGGAACTTGACGATCTTCTCCATTGTGTGGTGATATAACTCTAACAGGTTCGATTTCAAATGGAACCTTACAGTAACGAGAAAACATGGCTACGATTTGGTTGACGACAAGGTCAGTCTTGGTCTTGTCGGTACCTGTGACATCAATAAAGACATTCTTGGTCTTTAAGGAGATCTTGGAGTGGTCCGAGTTGATGATAGGTGGCAACGAGCCAACGGTTCTCTTGGAGTCCAAGATGACTGGGTACACTGGAGAGTCACGGATAATGTGCAAGTACTTACCCAAGTGCTTGTCCTTTTCGTAGAATTCCATCAAGTTGGCACCGTTCAACTCGGCAGTCTGGTTCAAAGGAACGAAATTTATGTCTTTTGGAGCCAAAGCTTCGTAAGTGAATGGAGGTGTCAAGGTGTCGAGATCGTGGGTACCAATGGCAACTAAAGTTCTGTTACGGCACAAGTTGGTGTGCAACTTGTCTTGCAAAGCAATAAAGGATTCGTAACGTCTTTCATCGAAAACAACTCCTCTAAGGATCGCAGCTGCAGCGTATGGACGCACTTGTTGTGTTGACTCATGAATAGTCAAAGTAATCTCGGCCTTAGGTGGGTTCAAAGTATAAGTTGGAGCAGACTCATGACCCAAAAACTCGTTCAAGGCTTGTGCAATACCCTCAATACACAACATATCGTATCTGTTGGCTGGGATTTCAATCTTCAACTGAGGTCTCTCGTCTCCTTGACACTCTTCAGTGGTATCCTCATCAAGCTCAATGCCGAACTCGAAACACAACTCATCGAATTCCTCGGTAGTGTACTTCTTGCCAAGAAGCTCAAAGAGATCAGACTTGTCAACGGCAATGGTAGGCATGGTTACTGTTTAATGACTGTTGATTATCAAAATTTTGATTAAATTTGAGTAAAAAAATTTCACTTGAGTCTGAAAGTTACGCGAAAAGGAGGGGTGCGTAAACACCAAATAAAAGTCTACATATGGAGTGGTTGCAGTGGCTGCAAACTGTGAATCCAAGTTGCAATGATTTTATGGGGTAGCTTGTCTACTGTTTATAATAAAGCTATTTACATAGTTTTGAGTTGGCTCTGCATTGTTTTCTTATATGTATGGTGATTTCATAGACATTACTAATTGGTAGATTACTATAATATCCAAGAGCGTGGAACAGCTAAAGACTACTGACTACTCTAAAGTATGATACGTATATTTATGAACTTCACCATTTGACATGGTACCGTCATTTTACTCCTAAATTGAAATTTATGAATCTTTCCACAATATTCCTAAAAGATCGTCCACAACTACGAAGATCTGCAAGTCCATTGATTACATATGAAAAACCATGAAATACATTTTACTACAACATATACAATACATAGTATACCCTTAAGTCTCTTCTAAATCTTCGTTTGTTTTTCGAATCGGTTCCTCTTCTTTAGGAACCACTTCCTCCCTCACCTTCTTAAGCTCTACGGGGTCCTTTTCAGCGATATTTTCAATATCTTTGATCTCGTCCGCCAAAGCAGAAATGTCAAATATAGGAACTGGTTCTTCAGAATACTCTTCCATGTACTCTTCTTGTGGTTCATTTGGATTCGAGCTTGAAGTAGGACTTTTTGGTTTCCCCTTTTCTCCTTGCTCGTTCTCATATATCTCCCACCAATCCTTTTGCTTTGGTTTGAACCAATTCTTCCATGTTTTCTTCTTTGGTTGCTGTTGTTGCTGTTCGATATCCTTTTGCATTTTAGCGCGAGCTTCGTCAAACTCATGAATCAACTTTCTTTGTCTTTCCACCTGTTCCGGATCTGCTTCTTCGATTTCCGCAAACTCTTCACTCAAGATCTCCCAATCACACAACTTTAAGATCTTTGGAATAGCAGTTCTGTATGACATATGGCCTTCTACCAAATGCGTGCAATCAATGTTTTCGATTCCTTCAACGTTCTCAATAGGTGACAATCCAGCAATACTCAGCAACCCACCACCAGTAGCTCTAAACAAGTATCCCAAAATCCAATCTTTCTTTGAGAACCCATTCACAAATTTACCACTCACCACGGATCTTGCCAACACCATCTGGTCTCTCTTGACGGTGATTGGTGACCCCAATAAAATCACATTTTCTATAAGTCCATAACCACCTCTTTTAGCCAACTCGATAAGGCACGAGTAAATAAGACGAGCACCCAACAGGAAACCAACAAGTGTAATGGGTCTCACACCCAAGTTTCCAGCAATCAAAGTGTCTGCCAAGATCAAGCCTGCTTTCCAAGCTCTATCTAAGGATACATTCCAAGGATTATCAAGTAAATACGATAATTTTGATAATGCCATTGGTAGCTGAATTGCAGACATCAATGCTGTCAATACTGTAGCACCTAAAATCTGTTGTATAGAAGTGGATAAAGCTTCAGAAGCCAAAATACCAATTGTTTGACCCATCAGCTGCAACATCTCCGGTTCCCAAAGTAATGAGAACATGTCTCCCATAACCGGGTCTGCTGTTGAGAATGGCAATCTGACATCATCTAGTTGACCATTCATCCATCCGGACACAGTGATAATCAAATTAGGTCTTCTGTTGTTGTGCAAGGGCTTGAATTCAAAGTTGTGAACGTCACCTGTTCTACGGGCACCTGCCTTAGAACCGACTTTAGCACCTGTTATGATACCACCTGTTGTAATAATAGCTGACCCACCTACACCGGCTAAAAACCCAGTGGTACCAGTAATACCCACTGTTGTTAAACCTGCCGCAAGACCCGCACCAATAACCGGTGCTAACAACCCTGCCGACAATCCAATTGCCAAAGAACCACCCAAAGTTGCCAACCCAATGTAAGCATATCGCCTGTTCTTATTTCTCTTGATGTGCTTATCTATAAACTGCCTATCATTGAGCAACCCTTCTTTGTTTTCGATACTCTTTTCTGTTGTATCCATCTCTAACGACTCAAGTAACCGTCTCTGAAATTGCAAAATCTCCAAGTTAGTAACGCCAATAGTTTTAGCAAAACGTACTAAAAGTGAGTTTGATCTCGCATCATAATAACCATCGCTAAGTAAAAGTAAGAGTAAGTCACAGACAATGACCCAACGAAGGTCAAATCCGGGATATAAATCAGCCATCAGCCATTGGCTTTTACCCTTTTTGTCTTCTATTTCAACCTCTACAAGCGAGTTAGATAAATCCGTGACTTCCAATCCGTGGATACTCAAGTTTTCGATCATTTTCTTTTCATCTTCTGTCAAGTTCATATGATCATAAAGCTTTGTGATTACGTATTGGGTCCAGTTGGAAAAGTTTCTTTGGCCAAAGCTCAATGTTTTGGCTATCTTGTTTGAAGAACACGTCCTTAATGTTGCGAGATCTGTTGCCATGTCCACAGATATCAACTTTACTATTCCCACGTATGCAAATTTTTGGCTGTCAGAGAGCATTCCTTTTGTTGTGGCTAATGTGTCTGCCGAGTCTAGGTTGTCGTCTATGTCGAACGTGTCATCTTCTTCGTCGTCGTCGTCATGTACCTCGGCAGTCTTTTTAAGGTCTTTCATGTCTGTTTTCTGCTTGAAAAGGAAGTCTGTTTTAGCATCCAATTGGGCGTATTTAGCCACTTGTTCTTCAGTGTCAATCTTGGTGTATCCACGGTTTTCTAAGGAATCAAACTTTGGTCCTCCGCTTTCAAATTCCAATTCACCTCTCTCGTTGTAGTAGTCCAACTCAGTAATTGTTTTCATTGTTTTCCAGTTAGTAGTGTTGGAGCTGAAAAAGTCATCAGCTTCCGGAGCCTCTAGTACAATCTCATTTTCTTTCTTTAACGCAGCCTCTTGTTGGATCCTTTCTTGAGACTTCAGCTTTCCTGAAGTTATTATCTTTTCAGATAAGTCATAGCTATGATCGTCTGGAAACGAGTTGTTTCGATTCTTACTCAAGTCAAATTCAACAAACGTATTATCTGGAGTAGCTTCAACTTCCTCTGATTCATAGTCATGTTCAACTTTCAACGGACTATTTGGTTTTGAAGCCAGGGGAGAAATATCAGGTAAACTAGGTAATGCTCCAACACTTGTTCGTGATCCGAATATCCTAGAGTGTCTAGTAGTTGTAGGGATGCTTTCTGTAGATGTAATAGACTCAGATGTGTCTGTTCGCCTGAATTCCATGTTAACCGGTCAACAGTACTCAGTTAGCAGTGAATATAAGGTGAATCAAACTCCTCAAATGAGCCCCTTATGTAGACAATAAAGCAAACCAAACAGTTGATGGTAGTGTGAAATACAAATTCTTGGAGTAGACGTGGATTTTCGATTAGAAGGCTTTATTCTACATAGACAATAGCCGAAAAGGCTGAGTGAGGAGTTTCCAGTTTATCGCAAGTTGGTTTATAAGGAGAAGTTGTGATTACCGTAGAGATTTGAATATAATAGTATTGGGAGTCAGCTCCCTAACTTGATTCAGAAGTTAAAGTGGCTGCTAATTTACGGTCGTGTAAAATCTCAATCAATCCCCAAGGCACTGTGATTGTGATTGTTTAGTATAAGGGTATAGAGGTATGTAGGTGTGGGGAGTTTCTTGTAGAAGATACATGTAATATTTCTAAGTCTTGAGTTGATGTTACAGTTGTGTTCCAGAATGATCTTGAATGAGTCATAGAGGAGGATGGTATTGAGTCTCCTGGAACCTTAGTTTCACCAGGTGGAGACACACTGTTGTACTTAGTGGTGATACCACCAGTCCAAGTTCTAGTAGTTGTTATTGTTGGAAGTGTGGCTGCATTGATAACGATATCAGACTCGCTTGATGTATAGTTGCAATTGTAGAAGTTGTCCGAGTTACAGATCCAGTCCAAGCAGAAGTGATAGTAGTCTCAAAGGTTGCAGACGTTAGAACTTTAGAAATCAGGTGAAGAAATATAGAAAGACAAATATTATATACTATATGATTGGTCAAACTATAGTGTGCGTGTGCACTAGCGGTAGGGGATTGTACGCTGCATCAGGAATGGTGTCTGTAGGTAATGAGGTTGACGCTGTAACTAGTTAATTTCTGGAATATTCGATACTCTGTTATCTTCATAGCTGCATTAACATCACTAGAAGTTGATGATAAATTTTTTGTTGTTTAGTTAACAGTTCCATAGGAGTTACCACACGTAACCGAACAATGCTGAGTTTGCCTACCTATCTCATTCAAGCCACGTATAGGTTTAGTCATAAAAATTATTCTGTTCGTACCATAGATTACGCAGCACTCCTCTTCTATATACATAGCTAACTTCCCCTTTACTGCTTATTAATCTATAATTGATGTTGTTGTCACTAGCAACTTGTATAGCAGGTATAATAGTTGGACCATCTGTAGGTTAATCAGCCTGAGCAGAACATCTGCCCTAGTCGGACATTGCATGTTCGCAAGGAAGGGTTTAGCATTTAAATATAAATTGGTGCTTTCCAAAAGTTGCCATAGAGTCAAAAAAAAACCTGCAAACTATAAAGAATCTGATCTCGGGAGTATTTTTGGGAAATATTCTTGAAACTGTTTAAGTACGAGCTGCAATACGAGCGGATTATAGCTTTAAGCACTAGAAGGAACTATTACGGTTATGTTAAAGATTAAATTGACTTCAATGCAATAAGAAAGAAAATAAGAATTTACTTGTATACAATCAACCATCGTGGATTTGAATAAAAAATACGAGTGTGGTGGTACGGTAGAATAATATCAAGTTTAGTACTAGACGACATATATTTGTGACCACCATCCCTTTGAAGTGTTTAGCTCAGTAGGCACATCTTTCGTCCTCTTTTTTTTTTTTAAATAGAGTTATGTAGGACTCCGAAGCCAACTGAAGAGCTTTGAATACTATAAATGGCACTGATACTCGTTAATCAAGGTTTTATTCATAGTGGTCTACTGTGAAAAATTTCGTTTTATTTAGTCATACTATAAAGTTTGCAATATAAATACAAATCAGAAGTCAAAAATGTAAAAAAGTTTAGCAAGTTAGTGAAGGTTAGAAGAGCTGTGTTTAAACTTTTCTGAGCTCTAATAATACAGATCTAAAATACGTTTTGGTAGTTGGCTTGTTAGATTTAATTGGAGTGCACTACTGACAAGATCTGCATAATATCAGACCTCCTATTTCAGTTGCGGCTTGAGCAAGAATTATTCTCGCCCCAGTCGTAGACTTTTATTCTACTAGGATTTTGGATCCGAATTGTGCACAACACAGGGGTAATACCCTTAGATGCGTCTGCATTCTAGAAAATTTTGCAGCCAAAAGTTATTTTCCAAAGCTTTTTTGGGTATTGGTTTTCAATATGTTCAGCTGTTAGTTTGTCATTCAACAGTAGTTAGTTATTTAGGATTGAACTAGTAAGCACAATTAACCTAATCTCAGTTGTGTTTACTTTCATTTAGAGTGGAAGTAATTCTGTGTGTTTCTGAAAAGCACTTCCAACTTGTAATAATTTGCTCCGATAACAGGGTATGCAGGAAACCTAAAATTGACTTTCTTAGTTTAGAGGATGAGCAACTCTAATCTACACTTGTTGGTAGGAGAGATTCACGAGAAAGAAAACTCGTAAGCATCACTGTCTTCACTGGATGCACTATACAGAACAAGTTCTACATGTCTTCGTTGCACTGCTGTGTATAGTAAATAGAAGAGTAGACAGGAGCCTTTACGAATTTGCTAAGGCATTTTTTCTTCCATCACTCACGATTACTTTATTTTCTGCAAACTTAAATGGAATACCGATTCGGCAATTGTGTATGACTGCAGGATTTCATATGACCGAATAACAATCAGACTCGATTTTGCGAATGCCTGACAAGTAGTTTAAAAAATTTAATAGTATCTTTCCTTCCGTTCAAAGTATTTTAATTTTATAGCAAGGCAACTCAAGAGTAGGATGGCAGTAAGTATCATCAACCTAAAAGAATTATGCTAATAGTTCACTGCCGATGAAATGAAGATTCAATTTGCCAACTCAGAACTATCAAAGTTTTCCTCATTTTGGATCCAGTATCTTCCTCAATTTTCAAGCTTTGAACTTCACCATTTCTTCTTGTACTCAATTCGAAAAGTGAAACCATAACTCAGTTTAATCAATACATTTGCATCTGAAGTAATTGAGTCAATCCTCTTGAGCTTTCACACTACTACACAATGCATCATCGAATCTACTTTATTGTTTAAAGCTCCCAAACCTTTAAGAAGTCATCGATATCTGTTAACCTTAGGAACCTTGTTTTTAATCTTGAATACTTTGTCTTGTTCTATTGATTCCAAGAACCTGACATTAGGAGAGTCTTTTTTGTTCTTCAATTCTTCTCAACCTTAGACTTCTCCCTCATCTTTTCAAAAGCTTCATTCCAGTCTTTGGTATTCTCACTTGTTGTTTCACCTTTTTCAGTTCAGGATTCTGTTACTATGGCCCTTTTCATTTTATTTATTCCTTCTTTTCAGATATTCACATGTTGTGTTATGTTTATTGATATCCCTGGAAAGTGGTCGACCTGTCAATGCACATAAAGTACACTCCACCCTCTTTAAATATGATGCCTTTTCTTCTTAATAATAGTGTCACATTACACTCCCCAGGAATATAAAACTACCTTCACTTTAGTTAACCAGGTTGAATGCACTAGGAAACAGTACATTAAAATTTAGCAAGCAAACAAGAATCCTTGAAATTGTAGGTAGGCTAGTAGTCCTGGTGGTAATTCAGCCCGACTTGAAGTATTGAATAGCTAACTTGTTAAGTGTATTACAAGAACATTACCCAATCAAAACATTAATTTTAACTCGCCAACTTTTTCTGCTTCCATTATACAATTTGCGAAGTTAGTTGAACTATTTGTACGAAAGATTACTACTGCTTTATTGTCTAATTTCTTATGTAGATCTTCTGCTGGTTGTCTCTGTTAAGATTTTCTGGCAATAAGTCTCATTGCTTTGTCGAATTTCGTTAGTAGAAAGCACATCTTGTTCTTTGGAGCTTGTTCAAGATACGCTGCTTTTGAATTCCGCTTCTTCACTATATTTTTTTCAAATGCCTAGATTCTAGGGTTGGGAACTCTTCAAGAAATGAAATGATGCTATTTGCTGTAGCCCCAACAACATGTATGTCTCATTCTGTGGTCTCTTAGAGCTGTTTGTACTCAAGGCTATTTGTGGAGTATTATTATTGCTAATGAGGTGTAGAGATGTAAAGCTTTAGTTGAATTGTTCATAGTGGAAATTGTACTTATTATTCGTTGCTCTTTGTTTTCTACATTGTGCAGTTGATAGGCATAGAATTTACAAATTTTCAAAATTATCTTCGTATTTCCTAATGAAGAGGGCTACTTTTGGATGTCAACTGTAGCACACAGCCTTCTTACTTCAACCAAGAGATTACATTAGTTTTGTGCTTGTTTCTTTCGTATGAGCAGATCTTTCCCAGTTAAGAAGAGAACATTACGTAAAATACAGAAGTTCTTCAATTCTCTTCGATTGGCCAGTGTTCTTAACTAAGATTGTGAAGTAATTTGCTGCTAAGGAATTCTTTTTTTTGTTAATCTATTGTTTGCTGCACTTTAGATGCATTTATTTTGAAGTATGCACACTGCGTAATAGTGAGCCTATCAAGCCTCAAAACCTCAACCATGCTCAGAACCGTAATTGAACCCCTTGATTGTTACTGCGCAGAAGATGACGATATCAACTTCATTACCTGGTTTCTTCACATTACTCGACTATTAAGTGTTATAATTTCTAAACTTTTTAGAGACTTCTTATTGTAATTCAAGGTCATTTACAATCTTTGTTTAATGTTGGATACTATTGGATATCTTTAGTCTAGCCTTAAACGAAGTTATGAGGACTCAGGGAAACTTTCGGCTTGTACTCCCCTTCTTCAGCTGCAGTCAAAGAAATCACTCTATTTTTCTAACCGATTTAGAAGTCTGGTTATTTTGTCTTTGCATTTATAATTGTTGAATCAAGACAATAGAACCATGGAGTATCATCAAAGCATACTCAGCTCCTTCTTTCCAAATTCATGCTGTTCTCTAACGCTACGGTCTAACTTATAGTTTCCTATATTGTTGAACTATAGTTCGTCATCTTAACAAATAGATCTGAGCTTTATTTTTTTTTCAGCTTATCTCTCCACCCCTCAAGTATACCAGTAAGCCCTCAAGGCATGACAAAAACGTCTCTCCTCCTTCCAACTCTGTCAGATCTCATAATCAGTCAGCCGTATATCGTATTAGAAATTTCTTGGTAATTTTTATGCTTTCGTCATGGGGCTCTTAATGTGGCACAAAAAATTGCAGCTGAATCTGCTATAGTAAATTCAACTGTATACCGCCTCACGTAATTACTCTTTTCAAAGATAATCAAATGCTCCAGGCATGACTCGTTTATTCAGATTCAATCCAAGAATAAGAGCCAAAGTAGGCTGTGCAAATATTTCTTATCAAAATTCTTTGAAGGTACCAGAGTAACAGACATGGTCGATTTTCATATGGTAATAATTTTGCACAGAAAGATGTGGCATCACCTGCGATATCCTTTAAATTGACACAACAAAGGTAGCCCACTGCTTGATTTCAATCCAGCATTTTTAAGTATGCCTTGGTGAACCTAAGCCTACGTTAACGCCGGACTAATCTAACTAACATTAGCTAATTTCATCTACACTATTCACTAGTTCGGTAAAAGTAGAAGAAGAAACGTCATTGTAGCACAAACTTCTTTACGACTTTTCTTATGAATGCTACAATTCTATTTTTGACTGAAATGTTATTGTGTAACTATTAGGCTAGTATACTGTAGACACAGTCCTCGGTATTCCCCAAAATACTTAGATTATCATAGTGTAGAGCTCAAGAATTTTATCCGCAAGATACTTATAGACAAGTTTACGAATTGTTCCAAACCCATGTGTACTTTTTTAGAAGGGTTAGCTCAATCGTACGATTTGTTTAGTAGTTCTCAATGAATGGTTTTCAGTTCCTTGTTACTTGTTGTTGATGCAGATGTTCAATTTTACTTTATTTAGAAATCAAAATACTGAAGTACTGATTTATTCAACGCACTAGGGAATTGGTCTGCTCATCTATTTCGGAAGAAACAAAAAATTATTCTTACACACTGTGACTTACAGAGCAATATAAAAACTTCTGGCCCTTCCAAATTTCGTGGGTTATGTCTATTCAAGAGATGGCATGCACGCTCCAAGGGTACGTCATCTAAAGAAAGAATTAAAAATAACCAATCAGTTTGCTTGCTGCACCACTAGACGTAATTGTATTTACGTAAACACGATTTGCTCAGAACATATGATAACTTTTGAAATGGCTAAGGCCCTCTAGTGCCATTAGAAAGTCTTCAAATGCATAGAATTTTTAAAACTTCCGAAACTCATAGCTAGACGTAATTTTGGGGTATAATGTGAAGCAGGATCCTTCTTGAAGTATGGCCCTCGGTCAACCTTTAGTAGCCCAAAAATATTGACTGGAATAAGAGTGTCTCAAAATCGAACGCAATTGTATCCTAATTAGTCGGCTCCCTCTCTCTTATATTTTTGTACAACAATTAAAAATAATAATTTTATCTGCCGCCTTACTCGTGATATTTTTTGGCATCCTTCGCAGCCAAATTCCTCACCGCAGTACTAAAAGTCCTTGAAAGCCTTTTGATGTGAAGATCATATATAGGCAAAAATCCTCGTCCATACTTCGGAGTCTTTCAGGTTATTATCCATGTTGTTCAACTCATTGGTTACCTTGGCCAGTGCTGCTTTAGTGGCTGGTCAACAAGTTACCGGTGTATTCACTAAGATCGAATCTTTGGTTTATTCAGTTGGAGGAAACTACCCCTTTGTAGCACCCAATTTTCCAAGTTGGGTTGCCACTGTGGACTGGCGAATTACAGGTAACGTGAGGGCAGGCGATACCTTTAATTTGGATTTACCCTGTGTATTCAAGTTCACCGCAGCTCAAAACACTCTCAACTTACAAGTTGGTAGCACTGTATATGCTACCTGTAATTTGAACGCAGGCGAGCTTTTAACTTCCGGTTCGTCAATCCTGTGTACTGCATCGCTGGCTGTAGATGCTAACACCAACTCCATGGGCACTATAAGTTTCCCATTCACTTTTAACGTGGGATCATCTGCGTTAAGTACCGATCTCCTGGATGCTTCATGTTTCACAGCAGGCGCTAACACTGTTGTTTTTAATGACGGACCAAATAAACTCACAATCCCGGTTAACTTTATCGGAGGATTGGCTTATGGGGATCCACAGACAATTGGGTATGCATTGAGAACAGTACCATCCATTGGGAGAATGCAATCATATCTTATGGCAGGTAACTGTCCTGCTGGTTATTCGTCAGGTACTTTGGGATTCACCTTCAACAACAACGCAGATATCGACTGTTCCTCTGCTCATGCGGCAATGACTTCGCAGCTCAATGCATGGTATTTCCCTAAAACTGCTTCCACCTTGTCTTATTCCTACACTTGCAAGGGTAACTCGTACATGGTAAACTACAATAATGTCCCAGCTGGTAACCGTCCTTTCATCGACGCGTTGTCTCTGTTAGTACCAGGAGATATCAATATAACTTACACAAATACTTATACCTGTGTCGGTAGTACTTTACCAAACATTAAGTCAGAATCTAAGAGTTGGGGGTATTACAGCAATAGTGGAACTGGTTCTAACGGTAACGCAGTTACTGTAATCACTAAAACATATACTGGTGATAGAACTGTTATAACAACTTTACCTTACAATACAGCTCCTGGTTTCACCAAAACCATAGAGGTAAATGTCCCAATTCCAACTGTAACTACCACGCAAACTTGGACTGGATCTGGTACCTCGTCAACCACTATTGCTGCCTCAATTGGAGGAACTGCAACCTTTATCATTGAACTCCCTATTCCCACGGTGACAACTACACTGAGATGGAGTGGTAGTGTAACCACTACCACTACTGCTACTGCTACACCAGGTGGTACCGCCACTGTTATTGTTGAGGTTCCAACTCCTGCCACAACAGTAACATCTACTTGGACTGGATCAAATATCATTACAACTACTGTTCCAGCTGGTCCATCAGGAACGGCTACTGTCATTGTCGAGGTTCCAATCCCAACGGTGACAACTACACTGAGATGGAGTGGTAGTGTAACCACTACCACTACTGCTACTGCTACACCAGGTGGTACCGCCACTGTTATTGTAGAAGTCCCTACACCTGTGACTACTATTACATCTACATGGACTGGATCAAATATCATTACGACTACTGTTCCAGCTGGTCCATCAGGAACGGCTACTGTCATTGTCGAGGTTCCAATCCCAACGGTGACAACTACACTGAGATGGAGTGGTAGTGTAACCACTACCACTACTGCTACTGCTACACCAGGTGGTACCGCCACTGTTATTGTTGAAGCTCCTACTCCAAAGACAACGATCACATCTACTTGGACCAACAACAACACTGACACAACTACTATTTCAGCTGGACCAAACGGTACAGAATCTGTAATTGTTGAAGTTCCTATTCCAACAGTTACCACCACAGTAAGGTGGAGTGGATCTGATACTACTACTACATTTGTCACTGCTACTCCAGGAGGAACAGCTACCCAAATTGTTGAAGTTCCTACTCCAAAGACTACGGTGACCTCGACCTGGACTAATAGTAACACTGACACAACTACAATTTCAGCTGGTCCAAACGGTACAGAATCTGTTATTGTTGAAGTTCCTGTACCTACAGTGACTTCTGTTCTGAGATGGAGTGGATCTGGCACGGCCACAACAACAATCACTGCACCTCCAGGAGGAACAGCCACTGTTATTATTGAAGTTCCTACACCTGTAGCAATTACTACAGAGACATGGACTGGTAACAGCACTGTTATTCGGACTATCACAGCTGATGAAAGTGGAACTGAGAGTATCATCATTGATGTTCCAATTCCTACGGTGACGACCACGGAAAGATGGAGTGGATCTGATACGACTACTACATATGTTACAGCCACTCCAGGAGGAACAGCTACTGAAATTGTTGAGGTACCAACTCCAAAGACAACGATCACATCTACTTGGACCAACAACAACACTGACACAACGACTATTTCAGCTGGACCAAACGGTACAGAATCTGTAATCGTTGAAGTTCCTATTCCAACAGTTACGACTACAGTATTATGGAGTGGATCTGAATCCACTACCACATTTGTTACAGCTACGCCAGGAGGTACTGCCACTGAGATTGTCGAAGTTCCTACACCAAAGACAACTTTGACATCAACCTGGACTGGATCTATTACTTTGACAACGACAATACCTATTTGTGTAAGTAACGGCCCAGTGAAACGTTTAGATGACGAACCCATTTGTGCAACTGGTTCTGAAATCGTTGTTGTTGATGTTCCAATTCCTACAGTAACAACTACTGAAAGATGGACAGGAACATTCACAACAACTTCAATAGTTACTGCACCACCGGGAGGAACAGCCACTGAAATCGTTGAAGTCCCAACACCGGAGACGACTATTACCTCTACATGGACTGGATCGGAAACTATTACTACTACCATTCCAGGAGGACCTAACAGTCCTGATACCGTCATTGTTGATGTTCCAATTCCTACAGTAACAACTACTGAAAGATGGACAGGAACATTCACAACAACTTCAATAGTTACTGCACCACCGGGAGGAACAGCCACTGAAATCGTTGAAGTCCCAACACCGGAGACGACTATTACCTCTACATGGACTGGATCGGAAACTATTACTACTACCATTCCAGGAGGACCTAACAGTCCTGATACCGTCATTGTTGATGTTCCAATTCCCACAGTCACAACAACTGAAACTTGGACAGGACTTGTTACTCTCATCATAACCAAAACAGCAACTCAAGGTGAAACTGCTACAGTTTATGTAAATGTTCCATCTCTATTGAGTTCTTCAGTATCAGCATCATCAATTTCGTCACTTCGTCCTTGGAATTCATCTACAATAGCTTCTTCGACTGAAATCTCGAAGACTTCAAGCTCGACAGATGTTAGTCTAAGTTCGTCTTCTAGTCTGATACCGTTATCCCTGGACTCTTCTTCCTCAATGAATCCTGTGGTGTCGAGTACTAGTTCGATGCTACCATCCAGTAGCTCAAGTACACCATCTTCAACAATTTTATTGACTCTGAGTACTGTTGATATATCTACTTCTGGTAGTGAATCTGAGACTACTGCACAAAGCTCTTTGGCTAGTTCTTTGGCTTCATCTATAACTGGAAGTTTTTCTTCTGGACCGCCTCAAACAGTATCATCTGTTTTGCGAAGCTCAATGGGATCATCTGTTTCAGAAAGTTCTCTTCACAATCCACTTTCAACAAAGTCAAGTGATGCTACTAGTCTTACAATCAGTCATCTTACTTCTTCTGTGCAAGGATCCTTTGCCTCACCTACCAGTCTGAAAACTTCTAAATCAACGCTAGATGAGAGCACTTCACTCGGTGGAATTCCTCAAGAGTCGAGAATCCCTACCCCTCCAACTTCCCAAGCATTTACAATTGTTTCAGTAACAAAGCTTCAAAGCTCAGGATCACCTGGTTCATATCAACAAACTGTTACTTCATCGCCTTCCACTCTCACAACAGGAGTTAAGTCTAGTTCAAGTCAGATAGCTAACTTTAGTGTTGCAACTTATCAACAAAAAGCTTCAAGCTTAGGTGACTCAAAGATGTTAATCGTTATCATTTTCATTTCTTCTTTTTTCTATTAATTGGTTTATACCCATACTTCGATGACAATATGTGTCTTTTCTTCTGGTAGCATTAGTTTAATACATAAAGGTTCTTATTTAATTTGCTCGTTGTTAGTGTTTCTAGTGTTTGACAATATGGATCAGAATGCCACTAGATGGCTTCTTTATTGCTTTTCTCTCGTTAATATGGGTTGCATAGTAGAAGAAAAAGCTATTCGTTCGAACTTCAATGGTGAAGACTGTTAATCTACTGTAATATAGTAGATGTCAACTTTGTGTGCGAATTCTATGAGTTAGCATACGTTTCTGTTATTGAAGAACACCCTGTTCCATCATATTCTGGGATGAATAATCTCGATTGTAATTTGAAAGAATCCTTATCGCGCATTATTATAAACCTTAAATACCGTTCATAGCATTGAACTCGACAGCAACTTTAGTGCGGTGCCATCTGATTTGTAAACGTGCTTCACAATTTCTAATCAGTCTGAAAGGTTTATTTAACTCACGTAAGAAGCCATAAAAAAAAAAAAAAAGTTATTAGTATGCTCATTTTGTTGACTATCTCTGTGTTAATCAGAGTGATTCAAGTTTTACCCAAGTTGGCAGTTTCTTTTTCCTTGCTTGTCTTTATTACTTCCTTTACTTTCCTTTGCTATTTAAATTTTCTATAGCGTGAATGATCTGTCTACGACTGAAGACTTACTTTTATGTATAACGAAACAGCCCGATTAACTATTTAATTTATAGAACCCACAGTCTAACAGATGTCTTACTAAATTCAACAATTCAAATCTTCTTGAATCAAAAATATAAACGACTGAGTTTTAGAAAATTAGAACTCTTCCTATTTAGTTTTTGTTTATCTGCTAAAACAACATGAAGTTCAAGTACGCTAATTGAGATGATCAATTTGCAGGCAATGTAGAAGCAATTTTGTCAATACAATACTTATCTTGGACTATTAAAATGTTCATCCTGCAATAGAAGCTTTTGTATAGATCTCAAACGTGCTGCCTATGTTTCATAACGCTGCGATAAACGCTGCATTATGATGGCTTAAATATGACAATACTGCTAATCATCACAAAAATAGCTATCTACACTTCAGCTTTTTTAATTATTCTGCTGGATTGGTAGAACTACATTTGTGAAATTTTTGGGGCACGGGAAGTGTTTTCTCCAATTTAATCTAGGTCTGTAAATTAGCTTTTGTATTCATATTTTGCAGCCATAGCATATAGAAAAATAATATTTAATTAGTCAATAAAGACAAAAGATTTCATAAAGTTATCGTCTTGAAATCAATTTGGAACTATTTCCGAAATAGTATTCATGCATGGTTAAGTATACACTTGTGTTTAAGATTTCAAAACAAAAATTAACTTTTTTTGTCCTCTACACTTGGCTAGGAAGCTGGAGAGGGTTATGCAAAATTGGAATTCGAAAGGAAATGTTAGACTAGCTGGGCTTAGCACTAAATCATTGAGTGAAACTTAACGAAAGATTAATGTATACTCATACAAATGTAAGATGGAGTCACCTTTAAGTATCTCTGGCGGACTAGATCTTTGAAATAGTGACTGCTTCTCAAATAAGGACCTGGTTGACGACAATATTTGTGCGATAATTTTCAGAATAGTGATAGAAGAAGGTAAGAGAGAATCATCTTATTTAACAATCTAAGCTAAAAACTAGTATTATGAGTGACACAGAGCAAATTCAGTAGATAGATAGTTTGTTTTTGAAGATCAAAAAGCATCACTCTAGTATTCTCAATTGCTGTATTTCACGCCTTATTCCAGAAGGAACGATTGGAACCATTAAAAAAAAAAAAAAAAAAAAACAATAGATGTTCATCATTAATCCAGCTAGTAATTTTGGAGATCTCAGAGGTGAGCTAAATACTAGAAAACAAAATATGTCAGCAGATAGTTTTCATGTACTCCGAAAAATTAGTTTTCCATCTCGCCATTCCTCTTATCTTCTTCATTAGTATTAACTTCAATCATTTTAATTTTGCCTAGCCTTGCTATACGTTTTATTCGATTAGCTTATTGTATTGCTGTGCATCTTGTCAGCTCGTTGGAGTATGTCTGTATGAATCCTTTTTGGAAGCTATTGAAGGATCTCTTCAATCAAAACTAACAGTGTACTCTGTCACTCTCTTTGACACCTATATTGATCTTCCCTGAGCAATCAATACTTGGACGTTCCTAGCCGAAACACTAGTAATTGTACGGATTCTTTTGTAGCAGATCAAATACAGGACTAGATACAGCTGTCCTGTTCATTAGGCTTCAGAAATAAATTGGCTAAGCTTATTTTTATAATGTTCAAAGTGTTGACCCCATAAATTTCTTCCAAACTGAAGAAATAACAGTACTTCAGTTAAGAGAGAAAAATTCATATATATCACAATCGCTTCCATTGAGTGAGAAAGCAGTGGCAGCTGTCTCCTAAGGTGATTATTCCATGACGGTCTGTTTCACTGATGATGCACTAGCATTGCAATTCATATTGCTGTGCTTTTATTTAATTGAAGATAAATGAAATCTTTTGTGAATCACATCCCACTAATACAACATATAACTTAAGTGAATAATGATATCAATTCTAGGTTATGTATTGTACTAAGCTCTTCATAGTACGTGTTTGTTTGTTTATAATCAGTTGTTTTTCCCCACAATTGAACTTGAGACACTTTTTTCTACAGAGGATTTGATTGGTTGCTCACTTCATCTAGTGTAGGTGTCGTTCAAGTTAACCCAAGCATAGTAGTATCAATACGTGGTGCTTCCTTTTAAAAAGAGATGACACCGTACAGAAATAGCCTTTCCCTAACAAAAGCCAGTTTGTATTGGCTCAATTTTGTTATTGGAGCTTTTGCATTTTTGAGGATTTGCAACAAAAAACATTAAAATTACCATTAAAAATGCAGAATGTTTGGTATAAGCATTACAAGTATAGAGAATATAATAAGTACATTAAGTATAATGATGTAATGGAAGACAAAACTATAAATTAGCTAGAAGCGCTGAAACTGTAGTTCTTATAATAATAGATCTGTATAAGGTAACTACTAGACAACGATACAGGTAATCTATCAATGATTGGAGTGGAGTGCTTGTTTGTAGTTGGATGTATGCAGGTCGTGAATATGTACATTCATTTGTTGTTTTGAATAAACCAATTAGTGAACACTTCATGAACAATTAATTGCTGTTAGTTGGATGCGACCAAGTATCGTTTTGAGAAAGTGAAGTGGGCATTTGAGCAATGTGTGGTATTAAACACTTGCTTTAAGATACGGTAATACGGGTTGGTTAGCTGAAAAAAAGACGCGCAAGAAAACATTAAGGTTCTTCTAATAGAGAGGGCAAAATTGGATTAGTTTTGAATTCAAAACGACGGTGAGTTCATTGCCATACTTATTGAGATTCTAAACTTTGAATGTGACGAGTACTTGGTTTGGACCAAACACTAAAGCTTGAGTTTTCCCTAGCCTTGCAATTAACTCCCTCTGGGATTTTACGAGATTATAGAACGCCAAGTCACTAGGAACTGGACAGTAACACTACTACTACAGTAACCACTACTCTCATTGACTATCTCAGCTAAGTTCGCTAAGTTTCCTGTGTTCAGCATGATGTTATGAGCAGACTAAACAGAAAAACACTTTTAGAAGCGACAAGCACCATAAATCATGAAACGTGAACCACAGTAGTCCCAAATGAGGCTACACTTGCTGTTACTACTTATTTCGATCCACCTTTATTGAAACCTTAGTTCCTCCATCAAAGCTACAAGTTGTAGCTACGAGCTCCTGAAGACCACTAGTATCTGTTGCAGAAGGCGCTACTGCGCGCTAGAACTTCTCATTGAATCCAAAACCATGCCCACAGTTCTTGCAACGGTGTATTAGGGTTAGAGTGTGTGGGGATTAGTTGAGAGGAGGGTGATGGGGGTGAGAGTGATGTTGATTTTGAATTACAAGTGTCAAACTGTTTGAAATACAATGAACGTGTTTTAAAGAGAGTGTAAATGGTTGCGAACCGGGATTAATGGAAGGATAGAAGATGAGGTAGGAACGAAAAATAGCCCATCTTGGGAGGTTATGAATGTATATTATTAATTGGATATGAAGTGGGAAGGAGTGGTGGTTTAGAGGAGGGCTGATTAATGTGTATGATTAAAATGAGATGTATAAGTTGTGAAAAGTATTGAAATAGCAAAGGCAAAGTGAGGATCAACAATGGAAGAGCAAACTAAAGAAGGGTGATGTTGAAAGGTAAATGGCTGCGAATGTTTAATTAGGAAATGGAAGTATCGAATTGAATGATGTTTATAATTAAGAGTGATAAAAGAGTTTAGTGAATAGGATAAAAGGATTAGATAATGCAAACTTATTTGAAAGAATATATATATTTCACATTGTACGTTAGGGGTAGTGGTTGTGGGGCATGTGTTATTTGCACAGGTTACGAGTCATTTGATTATCATTATTGAATCTGTCAAAAGATTAGAGATGAGATAAGTATTCATAAGAATTAATAAGAATTTATAAGGATGGAGGTGGATCTGATAAAGATAAGAGAATAGAAGAATAAAGTTTAAGTGATTGCAATAAAGTTTAACCTAGAGTAGTGGATAAAGAATACATATATTCAACTAATACAAGACTCCAATGTTAAAATCATTAGAAGAACCCGAGACAAATTAAAGCAAAAGCTAACTCAAAAGAACATTCAAAACCATCAGAACCATTGAAAGTGTCATGCTTGATAAATAAAAACAATTAAACTGCGTTCCATCTTTACATTCATCACCTCTTTTTAAACCTTAACCGAATCTACACATTTCTAAGTAGTATTTTCCACAGTCATCAATAAAAGGACCTTTTCAAACCAAGACAGTATCAAAAGATGAACAATACTAGAAACATACCTAACTCCCCAGCTCCTTAACCACCAACTCCACTCCTTAACTACTCCTTAAGTAGGCTCGAACTGCCATTTTTGCAGCCAACTCCTTTTTTCACGTGACAAGCACCTAATTTAAACTTTCGGTTGTAGAGTAGTCCAAGCCTTGATCACCACTTCTTCTTACCAAACACACTGATCATTGCGTTCCACTATTGGTACTGGCTACCATGAAGAACTCACCACTCAGTAAGCTCAAGTTATCGAGTCCGATGTTTGAGAAGCCGAAGGATGCACCTCATAAAGTGTCGAGTGAAAGGCGACATGGGCATAAGAAGGATGGGTTCGAGTTTGAGTTTGATCTGAGAAGAAAGCGAGGTAAGGCTGACCATGGACCTACTCCTATAATAACTAAAACGAGTTTACCTGTTATTGAAGTTGAAAATGTAAATGATTCTGAGAATACTAGTCCTATTGATTTGATTGAAGACCAAGACGTGGACGATGAAAAGGAAAGGGAAGACTCGGAATTAATAGACTCTTCCATTTCAGATTCTTTGCTGACTTCTCTCGGTCATTCCAGAGATACCTCGGTAAACATCACTAAGAAATCATCACCTGTGGACTCAAAACAGTCTTTATCCTTTAATGAACCTTCCACCTCAAATACTTTACCATCAGTGTTATCATCGAAAAACCAACTGCATTCCAAACCAACAACATTTCTACCTACTTCAAAACAAGAAGATTCAAAGAAGAACCAAAGAATTTCACGGAAACCAGAAGTATCCGAAGAACAATTGAAAAAGGTTCGTGAATTAGCAAGTGTCTTACTAGATTCACGTAAAACTCTCAAAGCTGACTCCAACTTTGTAGACCCAACACTTGGAGAAATCCATCACTTTGCAGATCATCCTAACCAAAATGGAGAGACAAGAATATCGCGACAAACTTATACCAAGGCAGAGAGAGTTAAATTAATGTTCAGTGTCAAGTACATGTTCATCCAAAGACTTTACGAGGCGGGTCTACAGGAAATTGGTCACCAGGAAGTACAAGGTGTATACAATCCTATCCAAATCTTAAGAAACAGAGCTGTACGGGTCAAAGCAAAGGAACCTGAAATCCCCAAAATGCTTACTTTCAAACTCCTCCCACTTGCATGCAATGTGTTCAGCAAACACAACAATTTTACTTCAACTCCATGGCAAATGCACTGGGCCATCGACTTGAATGAATACTTTGGAGATATGGGGTGGAGAAGAAATAACTGGAACAGATTAAAAAGACCTAATGGCAAACTCTGGTTCCCACCTGAAGAAGAATACAATTCTGAATCTGATGAAGATCCTTCAAGACTTCACGATAAGTTATTTGAAGAAGACAAAGATGACAAACACTTCTTTAGCAAGACAAAACATGGAGGTAAAAGAATAAAAAATAGCGTTAAAAAACATACCAAGAAGCTCTACACGCATTCACCATCGGCTCTGGTTACGCTGAATGGATTATCTACAAATGGATCTGCCAATATTCACTTTGCTCCTTCACATTCAATGAACACTGGAAGCCTGTCAAGTCAATCAAGAAGTGATTCGAGAGGAAACTCAAGAACACATTCGAGAAGTGAGTCTAGAACCCAATCTAGAAACCATTCTCCTATTCCAAGCATTGAGAACGATTTGGAAGTATCATCAGAGGAACCTACCAAGGAGCTGATCAATAAGGACATTCAAGAATCAAAGGACCCACTCAAAGATCAATTATTCAAGAGATTGAACCAAACAAAAGGTCAGGATGACTTAGACTTCCAAATGGGCCAATTCATCAACCAAGTGGAAATATCTAACCAATTGAATCAATTATTAGAAACACCTCCACAATTTAAATTTGGTGAATTGGATGTCAACGACGTGTCATTCAACGCTGTAGAACGAAGAGATATCTCTGAATCATCTAAACTTGGAACCGCACTTGATGATAATATTAATTTGGAAGAAACAATTGGGGACTCGACAGATAGGGACCCTTCAGACGATTACTTAACTGCTAATAATGCAATAAAATACACTTACGACGCAGATGCAGACGCATACTCCGACTTATTCAAGTATTATGGATACTTTGACGGATTGATCGAGATGAGAATGCAATACATTACACTGGTATATCCACATCTCACACGTACTTTGGAAGCAAAATTGGACCATATCATAAACAAACAGATTGCAGAGATCTGTCTGATGATCTTTGGAGTAATTGACTACAATATCCCAGAATATCAACAGTTGTATGAAGCATTCCTGAGCGAAATCAAAGCAGTTATTCACAGAAGCAATGATACTTATTCTGTGAAAATAGATAACTTGTTGAGTAACAGTGACCGTTCAATCGGAGAAATTAACACCTCGCTTTCACTTGAGTTGCGTAAAATCAATGAGAAGCTCGACAAATTAAACGCTTCTCTATTCGCAAGCAACTACTCGTTTGGTGCTGGTGAAGAAATCGACCTCACACTCAAAATCAAGGATGGAAAAGCTAGCAGAATCTTGTACATTTTCTTGGAAAACATAATAATTGTGATGTTGCGTTCGATCTGGATGATCGTCAACATTTACAAGTTATTTGCTGGTGTTCTTAACTTTTTATGGAGAATAGTCCGCTTTGTTCTATTTTAATTCCCAACGCACATTATGAATCATTTAATGATATAAAAATTTCAATTATTTTAAGCATTTGCAGCCATTATTTATTAATAAATTATTTACATTTGAAGTTCCTCCCCCCATTCCTATGAAGTTCTTTTAATTGGTTAAGTCGTTCAAGAAATTGATGAACTTATCTGCATTCAACAAACACTCATAATCAACATGGTTCAATGATGGCAATGAGGCTACTGAAGATGCCAACAGAGAAGTCATCAGAGAAGTCATCAGATTCAGTGCACTGCCCTTGTACAGTCTCATACGTCTTTGTACAAAGTATCTGTTCAAATCCAGCATATGCTGAGAGTGGACAGAATCGTAAACCAAGTCATCGTCGTATTCTTCTGGTTCTTGCTCAGATAAGTCCACTGGTAATCCTTGTGGAACGTAGTTATCTCCGCTGTCCACCATCACTCCAATTATCTTATTTTTAGTAGACAGGGTTAAGAGTTCTTGCACCACCCTCACTTTTTCTCCGTAGTTACTGTTGGTTAATTTACCTACATCAAGCATCACTTTAGGTACCGAATACTTGGCACTAGAGTACAGGTATACTTTTTCAATGATCTGTTGCAAGTCGCTTGCCAGTAACTTCAGGTTCACAGACAAAACAATGAACGTTTCGTCATTTCCTACTGTTCCAATCACAGCTGCAGTTCCCATCTTGGTGATGGACAAGAACTGGTGTGGTTGCAGTGACGCAAACATTGCGTCCAAAGCACTTGTCACTTTATGCAAGTACATATCTTTGTTGAATTCCAAGTGTGAGTCCACAGCCTGGAATCCAACCGAGTATGACATCCCAGAGACCAATTCTCTGTGTAACTGAGATTCAACTAAGGTTGAACTGACCAATCCTAGACTGAACAAGTCAGACAAGTATTGTGGAGTGATTGTATCTGACGCTTCGCCTACGATTGGTACCACTTCAGCCAAGTCACAGAGCAAGGCCCTGCACACGGGGATACCATGTTCGATTTCGAACGATGATACTGAGTTACCTGTTTGCACGCTATTTTCGTAGTTATACTTGGTGAGGTTAGTTCTCACCGAAAGAAGTAAGTTCTTCGAAGCTACTTTTGAAGGCTCGTACAAGTGTTTTACTGTCAGCGGGAGCATACTAGGAGTATGGTTAAACTTTCTTCCCGATTTTGTACCTACCCATTGTGCGCATGCTCTGATTTGGTTCATGTCTTGAACATGTGTCGGTCCTGCGATGACCAACAACGGCTCAGATCTAGGGTGCTTATCCAATGAAGAAGAAGAAGTTATTCTGTGCACTATATCTCTATTCGTTAAGATCTTATGTTTCAACTCATCTGTTGTAGGGAACAAGTGTTCTTGGATAAGTTCTGGCTGAGCAACAGACATAGCTCCACTGCGCCCGAAAATTCCTGAGTTGGGTATAGTAGGACCAGAAGCTGCTCCCAAATACTTATTAGGAGTCCTCAACCCCAGAGGAATAGGAGCTGTTGTTCCATAGATCCACTTTGGAGGAGCTGGAAGAGTCATAGACTGACGCGATGGAATTGCACACTCTGTTTCTTCAACAGTTAACTCTTTTACCGAACTCAACTCTTTCAAATCAGAATCATTGTATTTAGTATGGATTATACCATTCACTTGCTCTGTACTAGTCATATTTATAAAAAGTCACCTCAACCTTTTAAAACTCGCTGATGTTAACCTTAAGTACTGCAAAAAAAGACGTTGTAGCAGAGTGCGCTACCAGAAAAGAATTAGTCACAAAGTGAGTCACCGATGCGGAGAAGTGATTTTAGTTTTGGGTGTATGTTTGTTTTAGTTTACGAATCCGGAGTTTTACACGATATATGGGGCGTTGCATGAGAATCTACAAATCCGTTTTGGAAAGGGGACTGAAATGTGTCAATTTTGGTTTGTTTTAATTTTTTACTATGATGTGCTTTTTCACTGGCTTTTTGATTGGCTGCAAATATTATTCAAATAGTCTAGGCAAGAAATACGTTTGTGCTATTCTTTAGGGACTATTGTTTGATTAAATATAATAAAATTCAAGTACAATACTAATTAATAAAAGGGTCCCTTATTCTTTTCTAGATTTAAATATAATATTGGTAATATTGGTTGACACTTGTCAAGAACTTAGATATTTTAAGGGTCTTCATTCTATGGTTTCTTCTGGAAGTTTTAGAATGAATGTTTAAAGTACTCTAGTATTTAGTTTTGTTGACAATCTGTAAAAAACAGACTACTTCTACTTCTCTCACTGACTGAGTTGTGCGTATATCTCCTTGTCCCTGATCGATTCCAATGATTCAATTCTTGCTCTAGTAAATCTAGTATGCTTTCACACTAAACCAGTATTAGGACTGGTGACTCTTGCATTGAACTTCATATGAATTTATGCAAATTATAGCTTTACCCTTGTGAACTTGCATTTTTTTATTTTAATCGTGATTAAGCATATTCTCTATTATAATATAAGTGATATCTAGCTAGACATTTGTGTTTCTAGCAAATACATGAAGCACAGCCAATAATAAAATACTGATTATACTCTCAACAAGTAAAACCATGAATGTGAAGTACTTGTAGTCTCCCAAGAGCAAAGTATACTTACTAGGTGTAGCAGAGGTAAAAGATACCCCATTGAAGGACACAATTATCATGTATGCAGATCTTACCACAAATAAAAGCGCAATGACAATATTAAGACCAAAGATGCAGCGCAGCTCAGGACTAGTGGACAACAAATGGAGAGAAACCAAAATGAACAACACAACAACTCCCATAAACAAGAAGCCACCAACTTTGGAAACTGTGTAAGATGGGGTGTCAGATGTTACTTGAGTGGCTCCAACAACAGTACAGATAATAGCTGCAAGTAAAACGATAGTTAAAAGACGGAATGGATGGAGCTTAGGCAATCTCTTCTTCAAGTCAAGTTGTGGAACATCGTTTTTTAAACCAAGCTCAGAGTCATCGTCTCTTGGACCCTCCATTTGAAATTGCTCTTTGTAGAAGTACTCAAGAAATGGGAATGTACTCTTGATGATGAAACCTAAAGATGCAGAGTCGAAGATATAGGCAGCAATGAAAACTCCCTTATCAAAGCCAGTTTCGTGAAAGAAAACCTGACTCATTATACCACCAAGTGTTTTACACACGGTAAAGATTGAAAAGTAAAGGAAGAATGGTGCAATTGGTTTAATCCTATTCACACGCAGCTTGACTAGGAAGAACAGGGCCAATCCAGCGACAGTAGCAATAGCGAATATAATAATTTGGACAATCGTAACGATTTTCCACTCATTGGTGTATGGAAGTTTGATTTCAGTTGCAGTAGACATAGTAGTTATTTGATAATGAATGAAAGATAATATAGAGCGACCTCAAACCTACTTATACTCTTCTGTTAAAGACGACTGCAAATGATTATGACCCGTACCGCAATAGTAAGTAGTAGACATCGAAAGACTTATACCGCTTACATAATCGCAAAATTTAACGCTTACATAATCGCTAAACTTTTCAGCCTCGAAATATTATATATTGCGGTGAGGGTCTTTAAGTATTACACAATTACGTAAGACCTTTACCGCTGAGTGGCTTGTACACGGAAAATGTCAATATATACGGAAAATATGAAAATCTGTGAGCTATCGCCCTTCGAGGCTTACAATTAAAGGTGGCTTTAAAACTTTGGAACACATTTACTGTTTGTAGGGCTGTGCTTTAAATTCGTATTGTTTCATTATCGACGATCTTACAAAAGAAAGCAATTATGGATATACTTGTTAAAGTTCCATGAATGACTGAACAATGTATTAACATTAGTGAAAGATATCCCTCAATTGTTTTGGTAGTTATACACTATTTTACTTGATTTATTTGGAACCTTAATTACAATAAGTGTACTCTTTCACCATCGCAGATTTATGAAAGATTTTTACGAATTCATGTTTTTCTTTGTGGAAAATTGCCGGAATTACTTAGCCTTAGAAACATATGGTTTGCAGCCATTTGCCATTGGTGTGAATGTCAGGTTGCACAAGACCATAATTTATGGTGAAGTTTATAAAAGTGACTGGAAACAATAAATAACCTTGCTGAAGTTATTTGATTCTTCTAAACTAGTTTAACAAATAATTTTTTATACAACTTCTCTCATGGGAAATAGCCTATCCTAGGTCCGAAGTATCCCTCAGGAGCCACTTCTGTAGCATTCAACAAAGAACGCCTTCCCAGTCCAGAATCCACTCCTCCATAATTGACCAAGTTACCCCACCAGTTAACTGATTTGTTATGATATTGAACCGAAAAGAAGATTATAACACCACTGAAAGCAACTCCAGCACTCATTGCTCCTGAGAAGATGTAATTATACTTTTCCCAAAAGGCAGTATACCTGCTCCTTAAGTACCACATGGAAGCGAAGGCAAAATAAAGCCCCCCAGTGTAAAATGTTAAGTTATACGGAGCAAAGATTACAAGTCCACCAATAATTAATGGTGGGTGGAAATGCTTGACGTACTTCTTTGGAACATGAATCTTAATGGCAGCACAGAGAATTCCAGCCACTGCCCCCATCAAGAAACACCATTTTAAGATAGGATAAAGCCCTGCAAACACTTTCTTGGGTCCAATCACACCCCAGGTGACCGATGAACTATAAAATGGTGTAGAGCCTGGACAAGTGAACTTTTGAGTTTGGAACGGTGTACAGTAACCCTTAATACTACTAATTTCAAAGTTGATAACCGCCAAACTTACAAATGAACTAATCAATACTGACAAAACCTGAACACGGAACATGGAACGAGGAGGTATCTTTAAGTAGTGGCCCATCTTTTGAGCAGTGATATAATTCTCACTTTGAGCATCGATGTTGTACCCAAACGACTTTACGAGCGAAAGCCCCACACCATTACCAGGAAGTGCATAACCCATAATCAACTCAACCAAAGTCGTGAGAACAAAACTGAAGCCAGTAACGGAATAAATAGACAACATTGGAATGAGGAATACAAAGCTTAATGCAATGACGAAGAATATAGTCCACACGGGTGTTTCCGTAGGATAGAGTTCCAAACAAAGAATTGCTAGAACAACCGAAATGACCAAAACAATCAGAAAAACCCATTCGGGGACCTCTGGATAGCGGCTCATCATTCGGCAATGAGGATCATTGAAATCTTCGTAGCTAGAGGCTTTGAAATCTTTCAAAGACTTGCAGAATGATTTCAACGAATGCCACATTGGCCTATAGTTCACCAGAATCTCATACACAATAACAAAAGGGTAGAGTGCATAGTTGCCCATATAACTCACCAAGTAAGCGGCCGAGAAGAATGGAGGACCTATAGTTTGATATTTGTCCTCATCAAATAAACCTTTTTCGTTAAGGATGTCACCAACAATATATGAAGCACCTGTATTTGTGAATATATCAGCAGAATTAATAGGCAAGTAAGCTGTCCAGTATGAATTAGAATAATAAATCCCAACTATACAAGCAAAGCCTAACAATGCGCCAACATAACGACTCACCAGTGTATATAGCGGGAAAACCAATGGAGCACTAAAACCTACAATATTCCAGTCAAACGAAGGAATGGGATTGAGTCCTAACCCCGTTTGTGAACCTGTGATTGTAGCCAAATTGAAATTCTGTGGCTTAATCCAAGTCAACCAGTTGAAAGTGGACAAGGCAGTGAATAAAAAATCAGGTAGCCAGAAGTAAAGGAAAGAAGCTGTTGCAGTAATGAAGAAAAACCGATACCTTGAAATAGTCCATCCATTTATGATTTCTTTCTTTTCCGGGTTCAATAATGCCTTGTTTAATGCCATATTAGCCATGAGCGTTGGCCACATAGCTCGTGTAGGATAAACTGCAAACTTTCTCATGATTCCAGCCATTCCAAAACCCATAAAGTTAATTGACAAGGCTAACAATATCTGATACCCCCAATTTGCCCATTTGTTGTCATAGAAAAATGACAACTTCTGAATGTGGATATTGTAGGAGACAAAGGTGAAGGTTCCCGAGACACCATAGAAAATGGTTGCTAGCATTTGCTCTTTGTTGGTCCACGGACCTGGGTTCAAGTCAAGTGTGAAGTTTTGAAAGGATAACTTCTTTTTAGGTAGTACCCATGACAAGAAAACTCCACAAGGATAGAAGAATATTTGGACTACAGCTGGCTGCAAATAAATGTTAGGTTGTCTCTCTATGAAAAATTGATTGACAAAAGCTCCAATACCAGTCCAAATAATACCTAAGATGTAAACCCTAATAGTTTCGCAAGCAACTTCTGGGTCATCAAAGGGTTCACAGATTGACCTTACTTCTGGGTATGGTGACCAAAACTCAATCAAAGCTGCTTCCAACCTGATTTGTAAATCCCAGTCAGTTATCTCCAAGTAGAAATCTTGATAGTATTTGCTATCCTTATCTCTTGTACTCGAGTCGCCAGATGTTAAGAGCTCTGAAGTACCCAGACTTTGGAAGTCTATCAATTTAACATACAATTCGTAGATTTTTAGTGAAATATTCATGTCATCTGCAAACTCTTGATTTGCATCCTTTAATATCCTATAAGCTTCATCAGCATTCAATTCCGCAACCTTATCCATAATAAACACAGCCGAAGCTGGTAAATCATCAAACGAAACCAACCCTCCAAAATTTAGTCTGTGCAAGACAAAATGCTTTTGAGATGTAGTTAAGCCAACACCAGCTTGATTGATTCCCAATTTTTTGGAACTTATAGCATTAAGATCAATTACTTCCTCTTTTATTTCAGAATATGGGGCGTCCTTAGATTCCTTAAACGAAGCCAGAACTAACATTTCCATTTATTGAGAGCGAATATAATGAAGATTTTACAGAACTTATATCAACTCCACACCTGGTGAAGTACTCACATATATTGCTCATTTGTATCAATGGAGAAACAAGTTGATATTGCTCATTCGCAGCCTAAAGCATTTACAGAATTTAAACTTGCTCAAAATACCACTTCCACTAAACCTTTGTGAAGGAGTGAATGTGCTTTGTGTGTTGGTTTTTAGAAAATGCTCGAATGGCTTACCAGAGAGTAACATTGAAGATGAGTATTAGATAATTACTAGGACCTACAAGCATTTTCTTTTCTAAGAAGTTGCTGTTTCAAAACTGGGTTCAATACCACAGAACTCTCTGTGTCTACGAGAATACCTCAGACTAGTCAGTTTTTGCTACTCGAACATAAGGCGTTCAATACTAGTATTTGGTTTACGAATATTCATTAGGGACTTTTGTTCACAAAATAAACACGGACGCTAAAGAGGTCCGTTAATCAAATCTCTAACACTTGAGTTGTTGATGTGGAAATCGAGCAAGTTACAAACCTAAATTGTACGACCCATTAGCTCATTAAATTTGCAAGCGAAGGAGCACAATAACTTTAAGTTACAATAATTTAGTTTTTAATCAAGCCTCTCTGAACGCAAGCACTCAGTAACAGCCTTGGATGAGAATGATAAAATTTTACGACCCCTTGGCTGTTTTAATATAGTAGTCCGAAGTCTTGAGATAAGCACGATACGTATTACTACCCTGGGGTCTTGCATGGAAGAATCCAATAAAATCCTATAGTGTATAGCTGAAAAATTATGTCTAGGTTGACGGCTTAAAAATTGAGAGCTGTCCGTTTAAATTGTATGAGCTTATATTTTGGGTATATATAATCACTGCAAACATTAAGCATTGCTTAAACAATTGCAATTGAACCAAAGAGAATTGTCAAGATAGACGCTAAACCATATAACGAGCCACGGTTAGATCCATTCGAGTTAGCATTCAGACCAGATTTACTTGACTCATGCGAAGTAGATTGGCCCGAAGAGACAGTAGATAAAAAGGTGGGAGGTTCAAGCGAGGTAGTCAGGTATGACAAAGTAGTAGTTGGAGAAGCCTCAGTTACACTAGTAAATGATAAGCTTGTCGATGGAACCATTGTTGCCTTTGGAATATCAGTAGAAACTACTTCGATGTCAGAATCCGAAGAAAACTTGACAGGAGCAATAGATATCTCTCTGTTTTCTAAGTCAAACACAGTGTAGATGTTTCTAAGAACGTTATCACCAAAAATGATTCTTTCGTCCCTACTACCATGTAAACTCAAAACGCAATATGTTCCATTGAAAGGAGCAACTAAGTCACTCAAAGGAACCAGTATTTCAACACCACTTAAGCTGAAGTCAACGTGAACTGAATCATCCAGTGGACATGTAACTAAATAGTAATAGTCTTCCATTGTAACTCCTAAAGTCAACAGCAATGAAGAGAATAACGAGAACGGTAAAACAGTTATTGTAGAGCTCGAGTCAAACCCTGCAAGATAAGCGTTTTGCAGGATGTTGACTGTTGTATCTCCTTCGCTTATACTTATAGAGTTGACGACAGCATCTAAATGGGTGGAATTACTACCTAGTGGAGAAGGAATAGTGGTTAAAGTCCCTGAGTACTTGCTATGATCAACAGCACCAAACAATAAAGAACCAGAGGTATCATTCTTGTGTCCCAAATACAAAGAATATACCAATTTGTTGATGAGTCCCTGATTTTTCAATTGAACTGGAAGGTTGTTAGAATGACGTCTTGAAGCATGTCCATCTGAAGATTCACCTCTAGGTAACCCGAGTCCCAAGAAACCACTGTTCAAAGAGGTTGAATTTGCAACCGCGAAATCAACGTTTTCAACGGTAACACCACCAATCCCTAGATCTCCATGACCCCATTTACCAGTTGCGTTACCGGCAAGCGGATAAACTATCCGGAAATCTGGCAGCGAACCATCAAAAGACAAGAATCCCTGAGAGGAAGAACTAAATGTACCAAAAGAAGTACAATCTGAGGGTTCGCCAACAACTGCTCCCAAAGTCAGTCTTTGACAAGTTAAACCAGTTCCAGGAACCCAAGTATCAGATGTGTCTGTAGAAATTCGTAAACCAACTATCTCGTTACCTGGCAAAGTGACATTTGTAAAATAAAAGGATTTCCCATTTTCAATCTTCACGTCAATCAGACCATCTCTCTTGGTAATTCTTTTAACATTGTAGCTTCCACCACGAGTCAAATCTCTCTCACTATTTCCCCTATAAACATCAAAATTAAGCTCAACCGAACCTGGTGCGGCTTGGCCACAGACGTATCCAAGACTGGAAATTATTGCTAAACTAATACTTAACTTCATTCTTGCCGTTCTTCAATTTGAAACCATTCAAGTTCTAGCTTTTATATACTTTTCTTGGTAGCGACGAAACCGCAGCTTGCATAGCCCATACCCTGACTTGAACACACTTCATAGCTATAGATTTTTACCTTTTTTGCAACTGGGCTGCAAATCGAAAATGCTCGCTTGTTGCTAAAACGGAATTTTGACAGTGTGACAACGTGGATTCGCTATCAGTGACTATTTCTTGGCGGTTATATCTGCGTGAGTACTTATGACGAAACTTTGGAAACGGAAGTATACATTTTACTAATATGGTGACAGCCTTGAGGTTATGAATGTTTGGGGTACCTGGAACTGAAGCAGGGAAAAAGCTGCAATAATATTAAAGAGGCTATGGTCCTAATATGAATGATCAGCGTAGCTCCAGTCAAAAGTGAACAAGCCTAATAGGTTAAATTTCAATATGTAATTAAAAGTTGATTTTTCGAGACTATGGTATTCAAATAATACCATGAGTAATATATTTGTCATAAGTAAGAGGTCTGTAGTATTTGCTCTCAACCAAGCCTCATGACGAGCTTCAATTACTAAACTCAATTAGTGTCACCACATGTTTTGCAATTTCAGCCCCCCAATCAATCCAACTGTGTCTATGCAAGAGAGTTAAATATGAACACAGCTCTTTTGTTTGAAGAAAACAGAGCTAACTCGTTAACGAACCCTCCAAGCTCACATCTGAGGAGGGACCGAGGAAAGTGTTTTCTGAGTTGTTAGGTTGCGTTAATTAAACTTGGGCTGGTTGCGGAATAATCGTCATGATTTCCGAAGGTAGTATTGCAACAAGGACAAATAATAATATAAACCCTTAACTGAAAGACTTGATCTAACAAATATTGTGGTTGTTCATTTATTAATTGTGACTAATTATCAGTATGGCGTAACTATTCTTATCGTT
The DNA here is from genome assembly GCA_030558205.1 of Kodamaea kaohsiungensis (nom. inval.). Taxonomy (NCBI): domain Eukaryota; kingdom Fungi; phylum Ascomycota; class Pichiomycetes; order Serinales; family Debaryomycetaceae; genus Kodamaea; species Kodamaea kaohsiungensis (nom. inval.). Next base: position 259,910 of record JAJMRZ010000016.1, on the reverse strand, counting down.
CTTCTCACCCCAATTCTTTTACATTTTATTCGCTTAAGATGATCAAAGGATAAGCCGAATTGGCACCTGGAGTAGAATATGATTGGACTATCGATACTGGAAATGTGGACACTGAGGTATATCCTCTTAAGTTATATTTAGAAGATACAACGTTTGAAGCCTGGCCAGCTGATTAGTCTAGATAAAGGGTACAGTCCGGTTGCAACCTGTTGGGAATTCCTATTCCGACCGCAATAATAATTGGTTCGCCAGGAACGTCATCAAAAAATCTCAATCTTCTGATGATGTTAGAGGAGATTTCCAGACACAGTTTATGTTTTTTAAGTATGTTTCGACTACCACTAGTAAGTCCCCAATTTAAGTTTCTTTTGAATATTTGATTAATAACAATGAAGTTGCCCAAGATAGAAAGTTTGGATATGTAGAAGCTGTATATTTGAAGCAAAACAAGGTTTTATAACTTAAAATACGATTCAATTAGATATTTGGGTTAGAATTGAATTGAACCAATGTTTACCACTACAGATTTACTTCCTAGAAATAGCACACTGAATTGATTCCTGTTATCCACTTAGTATAGACTAAAATTTTGCGTTTTTAAAATTGTATTCGTCATATGTTAAATATTTCCATATTCACTTAAACATTGTAGAGTATTTTGCTCAGCTAAATTCTCTATGCCCAGTATAACTCAATCTTAGCACCACATGCCGAGACTACACAACACAACACCCTCTTGTGCAAGGACTGCTCATCATCTTCATTGTCACTTGCAACTTGAAATGATCCTACCGGTTCACGTCCAATTGAGCTAGCAATATATCCGTTACCTGGGACATATGAGACAAAAGTTTCTGTAACGTTCACGACTGGGCCTGATTTTTCTGAATCATGGTCATACCACTTCGAGTCATAAATGTTAACAGTTGAAACATCATTAACAACTAATCCTTGTAATTCATATAAGCTCATTTCGCTCTTGTCATGTGTAAAATGTGAATTACTAAGTTGACGTGAGTTTAAAATTTTTGGCATTGCCGAGACGTATGAAGCCAAGAGTAAAGCAGCTCCAATTGTTTGAGTAAATTGCATCTTGTTTTGGGTAATCAATGGAAGAAGTTGAAACTATGTTTTTGGATGTAAACACGAGTGCCTTAGAGAATCAAAAAGTGTAGGAAAATTCACTGGTTTATATACTCTGATATACATGCAGCTAATAGTAATTGCGTCAGTGAAGTTGCCAATTGAGTTAACCAGGCAGGTAGTGTAAATATTGTATAATTAGAGTTTATTGAGACAATTACTGGTTTGTAGTGATAAGAACTGCAAATGATAAGAATTGCTAATGATGTTTGAAGATAAAGTATTTCGGTTGTAAAATATGGAATAATGTACCGACAAAGCAATTTAGGATGTAAAATATTGGAAATTGCTCTTGCCATAACCCTTTATCTGAAGCACAAGTTCGATGAAAATGTGTGGCTGCAAGTATGATAGCCGCGATAAAGGGTTATGTAGAATTAACATTTAAATTAATTCAGTGCATGGCAATAGGATGCAAAATTTCAAGTTGAGAGCAAATACCCCGCGTCGAATATACTGAGAAGTCATTACAAGAGCAGCCGTCCCCAAAAAGGGGTTGCCTTGACACATTTTTCGCCGAAACGGAATTATTACCAATAAGCCGAGGTGCTCTATCAATTTGACAGCTGATGTTATGAGTGTGGTTAGGGGGATTGTGTGTTATTTCATCTATTTTGTAGGATCGCTACGTATTTGGTTAAGTTGTTTGAGAAAGTGGTGAATGAATCTAAGGAGACTTACGGAAGAAAAGTATGGTGCTAAATGATGGGGGTAGTGTTACCTACAGAAATTATCAAATCTATGCTAGTGATAAAATGCAGTTTTTTAATTGAGAACAATACCCCAGATCGAATATTTTGAAAAGGAACTTCAAAAAATAATGGAACCCAAAAGGACTCGCGTTGCCTTGACATTTATGTCGCTCAAGCGGAATTATTGCAAAAGCTGAGGTATATATTCAGTTTGAGTCAGTGACAAGGGATGATGAGCTTTGTTATTTTGCAGAATCGTTTTGTATTAGGTTGAGCCGTTCAAGTAGGTGGTGAATCGTTTTAAGGAGCGAGTCAACTCACAGGTAATTCACCTAGGAGTGTGAGCCTGACCCTCGAGATAGCAATTCCGGAAGAAATCCCTAAATACAGTGTTGCAAGACGATGTAGTATTTTAATACATTTCCAAAATGTTGATAGTTGATGACAAAAGATTATAAAAAGCTGTTCTACCTGTAATTTGTCGGTAAATAACGGGTTGTGGTGAGCTACCCAGATATAGTATGTACTTAGCGATGGCCTGAATTTGCTACGAAACTTGCATAGAAGTTTAAACTTATTAATAAAGGCACAGTCATACTAGCTGGGTATAGCAAAGTACAACCTGGTTGCATAGCATTGCACAGTAGCTGATGTGACTCATAGGAAGTTATTAGAACGGGCTAATCTACGATAGAGCCTTCCACGATAAGCTTATTACCATACCAAATCGGTGCACTGATAAAGGGTAGACTGATTTATGCGAAGGCTAACACTGGATTAGGAACGACAGGAATGACTACTTGTAAACAAATTAGTCCCTCCAATCGTAAGGACGAAGTCCGTACGATGGTATGGGTATATATATAGCATAGCAGGCAATTACTCGATGCCAGAGCACCTCAGTGTTCTAGCTTCTCTAATCATTATAACAATGGAAGAACGTCCCATAAAAGTGAAAGGAGAAGAAAGGAAGAGGACATCGAATAAACAACTATTCCCTAATATGGTAGACGCTTGAAATGCTTTGAACTACACTAATCAAAGTCATCAGAAACTTTGACTTTAAATACAAATGATTGGTATTAGAGTCCAAAGGTAAAACTCTGTATCTAGCTATTAAACGTTAGAGAAATTTGTTTATTTTAGCTCTTAAAAGTAAGTAAGTTATTGAATCTAACAATTGTGGGTTAAGAAGACAATTGTTGTCAGTATTTATCCTTCAGGTTTACCTGTTAGAAGGAGAACCCTATTTAACGAGCTATACAATCTAAAACTCAATAGAGATCAAATTTGAACTAACACCAACATTGTTTCAATAACCTAACCTTTAATGTAAAATCTCCTGTTGAATAACATCTCATATGAGAGTTTATTTATATTAAGGAGAAGTAGGCTTTTGGAAAGAGCAATATTTTATGACCTTCAGAGGCTAGGTGCAAGTTAAGAGTAGCTAAGTATAGACACTATTAAGTTGTAACGTATGATGCACGGCACAAAGCGCTCTCTTTTGACAGATATCAGCTCGTTTCTTTTATTTTAACTGAAGTTATTTTTTACCGGTTATACCGGTTACAAAATATTCTATTGCTGCAGTTAATTTGAACCAAGTAAATCCATAAAGAAAACTGAACTTTATACGTTTCTAGCTTTTTAATGATTAGGTATATTGGTTACTACAAGTGGAAATAGCTGAACTAATTCTTCTTCAAATGCATAATAGTATTAAATGCAGTTAAGGGAAATTTCCTCTCCTCAAACCGAAATATCCGTCTGGGGCTTCCAAAGTAGCATTCTTCAAGCCAAACAGCTGGGCAGCTTCGTCCATACCAGCGTATGGTACCAAGTTTCCCCACCAATTGATATCTTTTTCTTTATATTGAACAGCAAAGAAAATTATAAGGCCACTAAAGGCAACACCAGCAGTCATAGAACCCGAAAAGATGTAGTTGTACTTCTCCCAGAAAGACAAGTAGTAGCGTTTCAAGTAGAACATGGATGCGAAGGAAAGATATAAGCCACCAGTGTAGTACGACATATTGTAATTAGTGTAAAAGGTCATTCCACCAATTATCAAAACGGGGTGGAAGTAAGTAGTGTACTTCTTTGGTGCGAGTTTCTTGAATGCAGCTAAAATAATACCTGCAGCGGCACCGATGAGAAAGCAGTATCTTAATATTGGATACAAGTGATCAAAGACTTTCTTAGGGCCAATGACACCCCAAATGATTGAGGCATTGTAAAAGGTTCTGGCATTTGGACAAGTAAACTTTTGTTTTTGGCCTGGAAGACAGTAGTCAACAATAGAAGTGAATTGCCAGTTCATAACAGCTAAACCAATGAACGAGTTGATAATAACAGACAAGATTTGCACTCTGAACAAAGGTCTTGGAGCAACTTTAAGGTAGTGAGCCATCTTTTGGTCAGTAATATAGTTTTGTGCTTGTCCATCAATATTATAACCCAAAGCTTTAATAAACATCAATGCTTGTGGGTTACCAGGTAATGCATATCCAACAATCAACTCAACCAATACGTTAAGACCAATAGAAAAACCTGTTCTAGCATATATTGAAGTAATTGGAATCAAGAACACAAGATTAATACCAAGTGCAAAGAAGATACCCCAGATTGGTGTATTCATTGGGTAAAGCTTAACTGTGAGTATTCCAAGAACAATTGAAATAACCAAAACAATAACGAAAACCCAGTCTGGCACTTCTGGATAGCGACTCATCATTCTGGAGTATGGGTCATCAAAGCCTTCATAGTTGGATCTTTTGAGATTCTTAGCTGAAGCCCACATTGACTTTAATGCAAAAAGCATTGGTTTATGCTTTGTTGCAATTTCATAAATGAAGGCAAACGGGTATTGAGCAAAATTCGCTCCATAAACCAATAATGCAGCAGCTGTATAGTAAGGCGGTCCAACCTTCTGGTATTTAGCGTCGTCAAATAAACCTTCAGAATTCAAAACTGAAGTAGCTCTGTAAACCTGACCTTTATTATTGAATACAGAAGCGCTGTTAATCGGAAGATACGAACTCCAGTTATTATTGCTGTAGTAAATTCCAAGGGTAACGAAGAATCCAATAAATAATCCAATGTACTGGCTAAATTGCGAGTAGAATGGGATATTAATTGCATTATTAAAGTTGATTACGTTCCAATCAAAAGTTGGAATTGGATTCAAACCTAATCCAGAAATTGAACCCGTAACAGTAGCTAAATCGAAATTGTCTGGCTTGATCCAAGTTATCCAGTTGAATGTAGACAAGGCAGAAAATAAGTAGTTTGGAATCCAGAAGTAAAGGAATGAAGCAACTGTGGTGATAAAAAAAAAGTTGTATCTGGAAATAGTCCATCCATTGATATTTTCTTTTCTTTCTGGCATCATCAAGGCCTTGTTAAGAGCCAAAGTTGGCATTAATGTAGGCCAAATAGCTTGAACAGGGTACACAGCGAACTTTCTCATAATCCCAGCAAATCCGAAGCCCATGAATTGAGAACTAAGAGTAACCAAAATCTGGTAGCCCCAGTCTGCCCACTTATTATCATAGTAAACAGAAAGCCTTTGAGCATGGATATTCCAAGAAACGTAAGATGGTAGACCAGAAACAGAGTAAAACAAGGTGGTCAACAATTGTTCTTTGGAATTCCAAGGTCCTGGATTCAAATCAATAGTATACTTCCAAATACGAAACTTCTTCTTTGGTAAAATAGTAGCTAAAAGTAAACCACTTGGGTAAATGAAAATTTGAACAACAGCAGTATTCAACGAGATACTGGGTTGCCTTTCTGCGAAGAATTGATTAATGAAAGAACCAATGGCGACCCAAATTATTCCAACGATGTAAACTCTCAAAGTCTCACATTCCATTGATGGGTCGTCAAAAGGTTCAGTCACTGACCTCACTTCTGGGTACGGAGAGTAGTAAGCGATCAACGCAGCCTCAACACGTACCTGAAAATCCCAATCAGTAATCTTCAAGTAGTCATGGGGTGCGTTCTCCAAGTTGGAAGACGAGGTTGAACCTGAATCGGTAACTTTGTATTGCTCCTTTTCAAAAGCTGAAGAGAGGTTTTCCTTCACAGAAGTTAACTCTGGAGTTGCTGCGCTCAATCTCAAAAATAAGTCATAATCCTGAGCTGGAATGTTTGGATCGTCATCGAAATCCACTAAAGCTTGCTTGACAATTTCATGGGCTTCGGCAACAGGTAAAGCTTGAATTTTCTCAATCATAAAAGTGGCAGTAGGAGGCAAGTCTTCCAACGACAATAAACCTTCGAAACATAACCTAGCTAAAATGAACTCCTTTTGGGATGTAGTTAAATCAGCTCCCACTTCTCCAATACTTAAAGCATGAGAATTAATAGCTCTGAGATCAATAGCATGATCTTCAACCTGTAAGTAACTACTAGTAGAATGAATCTGCTCAATAGTCGTATTTTGCTTCTCTACACTCATACCTGATAAGATAATAGAAGTTTTCTACTGATGAGAAGAAGTTTAAAGAATCTGTAGTCTTTTTATACTTGAAATTGATACCTCTAGGCCTATCTTCATCATTACTTGTGCCGTGGATCGTGCGAACCTACTCGGCAACTTAGCTTGATTTAATCACAAAATGCAACTAATCATATCTGAAGCTGTGGCTATATCTTGCCGATTAACCTTAGTTGAGCTAGTAAGCTGCAAACCAATTAATCTTAAGAGTCATACACCGTTATTACTAACAAGAGAGACTGCTACAGAGTAGTTGTAGAGCACTATTTGACTTCAATAAAGCTTCAGCACTAACTGTTTCCCGCAAATCATTGATTTGGCTTCGACTATCAGTAGGGTTTGAAACATAGAAATATTTTTCAAGTACAGCGCTTATAATTGACATGCCGCCTTTTATTGAAGAGGAAGCCCCACCCCACAAACCTTTTCCGCCCTCAATCTAGATAAGCGCTTACCTGGATTCACAGTTAGGTGCAAATAGGGAACTTACCCCAACGTGTACCAACTAGGGGCTGAGATAGAGAAAGCTTTTATCAAAATGTGGTATGAAATTAAAAAAATTAGGAAACATTGAAACATTTCCGGTGTGGACGATTTTTAAATTTGTGTAAAAGGATAAATGGTACAAGGGGGGTGCATTAGCTTCAGGTCGCTCTCTACAGTCTGAGAAAGGAAGAAATTTGGTATGCAGCATTTAATGACAGGCTTCAGAACTTTGTGTCTCAAGTAATATTTTTTAAACTTTCCAAGTGTAGAGGCTTATGATAAGAAATACTTTAAACACAAGTGCATGCGCGGCTACCTGGTCCACCTTTCTGATTAAATTTCAGGTAGCCTGAAGCCGAGTTGCTAACAACTACACCTTTTTATTTTTGGTTGCATGAGATAACAAACTTATACTATCAGCTATGTTTTGCCGTGTGGGAGAATGGAGAAATATTCTATTAACCGAGTCTTCAGGACAACCGGAAGTATAACAATTGTATTCTAAAACTGTTACCAGAAAATTCGGTCCTGTGGTGCTTTGAAATAGATATTTGAGTACGGCAATTTAACTATATTGATAAGTAGTAATGCTCTGGATAGTAACTTCTTTTCCACAAAATGCTTTTGGGTAAGGGTGAGGCTTTTTAGAGAAGTAAACTCCAACTTTTGTTAGGGGTACAGAGACAGGAGTGATCTGACGAGAGTTATACATTTAGAAGGTTTAAAGGCAGCTATAGGAAGAAGAATTGGCAGAAGAGTTAGAATAAGGGTTGCATGAAGCGCCATACGAAGTGTTAGAAGAAGTGGTAAAAGAAGTGTTAAAGGAAGAGTCAATTCAAAAATAGACTGAATTGAATTTGTTTCTACGTCCAAAGAATAATCTGAAAGAATAAAAAGGTTCAACTACTATGGACAAATGTAAGGTTGTTCAAAGCAGGTGACTGAAAGTGGACTTAGGGTGGATTGAGAGGAAATCCTAAAAGGAGTTAGGCCCCCATCTGCTCATATTAGATACAATTATCTTTGGTGAGCAGATGGTGATTTATTGATAGAGTATTTGTCAGTTATCTTTAACAAAGCTCAAGCTTTCAACTCTTTCCACTAAGCTAAGATGTGAGATGTGGTAGCGTATTTCACTAACGTACTCAGAATGGAGTTAAAATGAACTAATTCTTCCTTTTTGTCCAATACTCTAAGTTTGTTTGTTGGATCGAGTGATCTGTGAACCTAAAGTTTGACCGTAAACTAGTTTTGGTTCAACCTTGATAAAGTCCAATATAGAGAAAAAGGTACAAACCAGACTGCTGGTTTCGATGTTATTGGTGATAAGTTTAAAATCACTTTGAATAGTCTATTCTACAGAACAGGCAAACCCAATGGTCGAGTAACGCTGAAAATGATTACCAGAAGTCCAAAAGCAAATTTTCAAGTAATAAAGACTTCTTCGTGTCAAAACATCTGTCCTTGAACTTTAACAGCCTTTCTAAAGTTGAATACCTTTGTGAATGAGTGAACGTCTTCAGCGCAATTTGCTCATTCAAAATACTTCACTCTATTAGTGATGTTTTCTAGCGAAGCACTTATGGTTCAAGAGTGACAGTAGAAGAAACATCTTGACTTTACAAGAACAATATATTGAAGTGGAGAGTCGACAGTTAAGCAACACCATGAGAATTTTCCATGCACAGTATGCTGAAGTTGAAATGACAGAAGACTTTGACACTTGCAGAAAAATACGTCAGGAGGCAACAAACGGTCGTAACCTAGCAAGAATTGAGTTTGAGGTGTCTGAATCAAGAGAAGATGTCTCGTATTTAAGAAAGTGAGATAATACTTCGGTGGGGGTGGACCATGACCATTTAACAGAATTGGAATGGATATAAGCGGAAGTCTGTAGGGAAGACACGGACTTGTCTTTCGTTTCTGTGAAATACGCACAGTTTCATATTTTTATCAGTTGGTGAAATCTCCAGTGTGAATGAGCGTAGGTTAAAACTTACTAGCAGAGAAACTTTAGGGAAGCATGGAAAGAGAGGGCATTCAAATAGTAAAATCTCAATGATTCAACATATTCGTTTCTGAATAGCGAGCTCAATATCTGGAATTATTCACAGTGGCAAATTTAAGTTACAGTAGAGAAAAATTTACTACTTAATATGTCTTCTAGTTGTAAAAATAACTTGAAGAATGTTTTAATATGTGTGTTGAAATGAGCTACTACAATACTCTATAATCGTGTGGTATTAGAAAGGCAATAGTGAAGTGTGCTGCTGTTAATTGGACCATTTTTTTCATATTCGTAACGTATTCAATACCAATTGAAATATGCCTATATTGTTATTACATTTCAATTAAGTCGAATATAAGTATTTAACTAAGGATGGTAAGTTATAAGTACGCTAGTGCAATCAGTCTTATTGAAACCCATTCATCTTGACTTATATGTATACGAACAATCACGTGACAAACATATCCCCGTATAATGAACATTTGTAAGGACAAACATCATTATCATAGATCATTCTCCCATTCCAGTCCTTTTCTTAACTAATTCTAAAGGTTTCCTTTTTATTTACTCTTTCTAACTCGACACCCTATAACAATTTTACTCATTCTTTCCTATCTCTAACTCTCCCCCACTCAATCTCCACCAAATCTTTTTTCAAATCTAAATAACAATCAATCAATCAATGTATCAATGCAACCTAAATCTATAGCTCTACTACGTAAGTAAACTGAATAATAACGTCTTGCTTCTCATATTCAATACTAACCTATGCAGAGAAAATTGATGCAGATATCCTGCAAATACTTCAAAAGTTTCAAGACATCTTTGAAGTGGTTATCAATGCAGACAAACCAAGAGAGGTCCTTGCTGTAGAGTCACTCACCATGGAGCTGGATGCTCTGGTTATCATACGTCTCTGTGAAGATTTACTCAATGTATCGCGATCACTTAAAGAAACATGGGTATTAGGAACCTTGAAAGTGGATAACCCTTCTGGTTCTGAAGAAAAGTTGGACCTGCAAGCATCCACAGTCTTTGAACAATTTAATAGGTTGACAGATGAAATAGCCAGGTTCGAGGTTCGTTCAACCAATATGATTTAACATCAACTCAATCTACTTTTTTAATATTGAAGAAACCCAGTTCTAGGTAATCATTCTACATTACACAACTCTATAGGAAGACCAGCACTAGTCTGGTCATTAAATATTATAGTACAAAATATACAGTCTAGTCTCATTAATCATGCTTGGCCCACTTTATGCACCTTCTGTTGTTCCTCAAATAAATGAACAAATTGTTGTACTTTACCAACCTTTATGAATTTATAATTCTTGTTCTGTTTAATGTATGTGGGAACAGTGGTGGAATGTTCATTGAATTGTAACGAGCGGAGTTTCTCTGAATCCTGGGTATAAGAAGATGTTCTTGAGAGTTCCGACGTTCTTGATGAAACATGTTTAAGTTTAGGTAAAGGTTCAGGGTCTAGCCCCCAAAGGTGTCCAAAAGTGGATGAGATTCGGTGTATGCCATTTGAAAGGGCTTCACTAGATATTCTGTTTATATTGGATTTGTACTTCTTTAGTGTCTCCTGTTGTCCTGTGAGATGTATTTCGAATTTATCATCATTATCATTTTGTTCTGTATAACCTGCTGTTGGCGATTCTATGTCGTCTAGTTCGCATTCCAATTCTTGTAGGTCATGGATATTGATGAATCCGTTTAAGTCGATATCATTGCGGAACTTCTGTTCAACAGATTCCATTTCCTCAATGGAACGCGTCGTTTCATTTGATTGAAGTACCATTTCTTCTGAGAACGTTCCTTCATCACTGAAATCCAGTTCCACACTTTCCTTCTCTTTCATTTCCATAGCAAACGTATTCTTGATATACCTTTCAATCTGTTCAATGAATTCCCCATGACAAACAGTTAACACTTGATAACTCTCGTCTTTCCACCATTCAATATTCTCGATCTCTTGCTGTCGTATACGTGCACTTAACATGTGCAAAGTAAGGTTTACTATATATATCTCATCATTCCGTATTCGCAATAGCAAGTTCTTTGTCTTCTTCTTCTTTTTATTAGAGTGGCAAGATACTAAGCTTGGAACCTTAGCCAAACTAATCAAGTTATCTCGAATTAATTCACTTGGCTTGAGATGTTTATTACGAATGAACAAAGAATTAAGCTCAACATTAATATTAAATGTGACTGCTCGAAGTATTACTTCCTCCTCGTCCTCCTCACTCAATCTCGGACCATTGTGAATTCGAGTTTGAACAAGCCGTTCAACTTTCTCTCGCACATCGGAGGAGTGTATGAAGTTAGGTTTTTGCGTGTCCTTCATATCACTCGTCGTTACTTCAATAACCTTATCGTGTTTCTCACAAGTATTCTCCTTCTATGTCTATTTGGTTGACTATTGAATCTCTCTCATTAGAAAATGTAAACAAAACTTTGGTGGGTTGGTTAATATGCAGTACTAATTAGTAAACAGAAGGGTACGGAAGAGGAGGATAAGGATAGTAGTAGAAGAAGAAGAAGTGTTGAATTGATTGAACCATGTAATTGAAGTCTATTGCACCAAATAGAATCTTTAGATTAATGATTTAAACGTCTTTTCTATGGCCATTTGAAACTCACTTTATCTTGCCAAAATTTTGGCAATCCAAATTTGGATGATTTGATTTTTAACACAACTATCGAAATGACATCTTCCTACTACTTTTCTATTATAGGAACAAGAGATAATCCATTATATGAAGTTGAATTTTCATCCTTTAAGAACCCAGGTGGAAGTACTTCTTCTGCTGTTCCAGCATCTGCTTTGAGTTCGTCAAACGATCCTTCTAGTCCAGGTGTACAAGTTGCTGGCAGGTCACAGTTCCCATCAAACATCAAAGAGATACTTCCATTTGTATCGAATGCTTCATTAGACCTTATAGAAGATGTACAATGGTCAACCAATCAGTTCTATTTGGGAAAAATAGACTCATTCTACGGACTACATGTCAATGCCTTCATTACACAGGGCAATATCAAATTCATACTATGTTACGACATCAATAACAGTGCCCTGAGTACAGGAATAGGCTCGTCAGGGGGAAGTGTTGCCAGTCATGCAACTAGCAGTAATTTACAGAAATATGAAGATAACCTGATCAAACAGTTCTTTGTTGAGGTGAACGATTTATATGTCAAATGCTTGCTCAGTCCGTTTTATTCGGTGAACGATGCAATTGTATCTCCTGATTTCGACATGAAGGTTAAACTATTAGGAAAGAAGTATTTGTAAGATCGATTGAAAGAGTCATTGCATTATTTGTTTTAAGATTTTTGAATCTTATTAGAGTATACAACTGTTTCCTAACGATATGGTTCAAGCAAATTGTTTCCTAAAAAATACCTAAGGGTAAACTGCTTGTATGCAACGTCAAATTATATTTCTTGTGGGCACTATAGATTAAAGATTAAGGAGTTGAATTATTTACAAAACCGACCTTATATTGAGTGCAGTGGTATCTAGTTAAATAGAATTATCACCTTCAGTCACTCATTCAATCGTAGAGATTTCTTTGTCTAGGTATCTGGAATCTAAATCATAAATCCATTTAGATTTCAGTCTTGAATGTACAACTTCAAATTGACACATCGTAGTTTCATCGACTTCAATACCAACATTAGAAGATGTCGCCTTAAGCAGCCCATACTCTAATACAAATCTTCCTAACTATCTTGAATTAAGACTCACACTCTAAGATATGATATGAACACCTCTTGCTACTGAGAGCCTCCTTGGAACAGTTGTTCTTAACTCCATTAGATAGAAAATATTTTGGGTTGCTTTGGTTGCAAAATGTGTCAATCACCAGTACTCTTAAATATTCAAGTATATTGGAACTCAGTCTTAATTCATTAAAGCAACTAGCTAGTTTGAACACATATTTGGTGAATACCTTTTTGATCTGAAGACAAGTATTTAAATCAATATCGTGCGTGTTGCAGAGTCAACTTAACGAATCAAGTTAGATACATAAGAGCATCTCTAAGCACACTCCCTAGCTACCAGGATAACCATAGAGGAACTCAAGATGTATGGTTCGAGGGTGAGTATGATTGAATTGGCCAGGCTTGTAACTTCATTTTTGAAGTTACGGTTTTGATGACTATCAAATGGAATGTGGACTTTATTGTCCACTATTTGTAAGTGAAACTGGACAACTTTCACAAAGGGAGTATCCAGCTTGAGTGGAACTATGAGATTAGGTATAACTGTGGAATATAGGTGTTGACGACATCTGTTGGTCGAAAGACGCCAATTAACTTCCTGTATTCTTCATAAATAAACAATATTACAACCTGTAGGCGGTATTAATTGTTGAAGAATGAAGTATCCTTCCAGTAAGAGTCCTTTTTTAATTATCCAAGTAATTCAGTTTGACTAAATTAAAATTTGCGTACTTTACAATCAATATCGAAATCTCTCACTCTACTAATTGTCAAAGCAACTATAAAGATATCATAACCAAATTGCAAAACCAACCTTTCCTTCCAAAACGTAAACGATATCCACTTATTACTATACGAAACACTTTGTAACCATGGTATCAACCTTCCCGAATCAAGTATCAGTACATGCTAGGTGAAGCCGCAATTTATTATAATGTAAGACCGAGTGAATCGTTCTGTATCATCTTCTTCATGCAGAGTCTCCACACGTCATTTGTAATCTGACACACGGCAACTGAAATTTGAATGGTATGATTGAGGAATTGCTGAAAATAAGTGTTCTTATTTTTACACTTCCGTGTATTACGACCACAAACATTCGTCTACCACCTGCTGTGGATCACAAATGGGATTTTACATTCTTCTTTATTCGTGCGGTAGATGGCTGAATCATACAAGCCACTAAAAATATGTTAGATGAATCCACAAGATTACACATCTATTTGTAAGTGGGCTTTAATAAATTGGAAGCTGCCAATAATCGAGGATTCCTAGAAAATAAATGCGGATACCCACAACCTTTTAAACTTCTACATGTTCAGGGCACAATTTTTATTTTTCAATCGGCACGTACAAATCACAAATTTATTTTTATTTATTACTAATTAAACCTCACAAGAGATATCTGGATTAAACAAATCTCTAAATTTTGTGTGCGAAATTTTACGAGCTTTCCTATGAATTGTAATTTAATCAACAAATAATGATACTTAATAAATAAGACTTTTTATCTGTTTAAGTTTGCGACTCTTCTATTATAGAATACTCTCCAGCATTTTATTTTTCTGGTTTAACATTCGGTTAGGAGCATAAATTAATAAATATTTTATTCTCCTTTTTATGTGCATGAAACGGCTGAACTAAATGTGCCGCTTTAGTGTGGATGATTTAGTAATACTTTGACTCAAAGCTAAATTAGAAGTTCATAACCTAAGAATGTTACCACAGCCACTCACAGAAGAGGCTTGAATTATTTTAGACATAACCCATGCTCGGTAATCGGAGCCAGCGGGAAATTGTTATCGGCATTTTGTATCTGATACCGAAGGTAACAACAATAAAGACCAAAGTTAACAAACCTTTTTGCTAATAGTAATTAAACTACTGGCCTAAAATTACTTCAACCTCGGTTATCATTTCCCGATTCAATCTTGACACTTGTATAATTGAAATACGGAACGGATGTTAAAAGTAACGGAACACTATATCCTTAATTTTGATAGGCATTCTTGAGACTTCTTAATAGTTAATTTATGTATATACATGATTTATAAATCTTATCAGCCAGCTTAGATACTGGTTCGATAACAACCATCAGAGGCAAAATTAATTCTCGGCCAAAACCTTTTCAGTATCAACCTTGAAATCACCATCCTCCGTTTCAACTATGATACCATGTTCTTTTAATTGCACAAACATATCTTGAGGAACCCACCCACCAGTAGCAGCAAATGGACTAGAAGCTGTTTCGTGTTGGTACTTCTGCAACTCATCTTTATGCTTTTGTACTTCTTCCTCTGAGAACTTCAATGGGTATTCAACATCCTTCGAGTTACAAATTTCATTTGCTACTAAAAGTTCCCAGAGCAGTTCTAATTGCATCAAGCATCCTTCAACGTATAAGTAATCCTTATCGTTTTTCAATTCCAAACTCTGCAAGTAAGCACTCTTCAACAGCTTAATATATGGCAGGGCAATAGCAATCAAATCGTGTCTATGTTTGTTCAATTCGAGTTCCCATAAACGTTCATTTCTTGTTTTGTAAAACATAAATTGGTATTGCTGTTGTTCCAACTCTCCTAATTCAGCAAAGTCTGGTACTTCTTCTTCCAAGTTATAAACCTTGGCACCGTGGTACGCAACAAATGCTGGATAGCTCGTTAACACGAATGGCTTGATGTTGGTATACTCAAAGTCTACAAAGTATGGTGTTCCATCTTCCTTAACAATTACGTTCAATGGGTCCAAGTCTGGTACAAACAATCTTGGTTTGAACAATTCACCAACATTAACAACTGAGGAGGAAGTTGGGTTGAGTAACTTAGGTGCCAATTCGGTAAGCTTTTCGAACGTATTGAGTTCTCTGTTCAAAAGATCAACATCTTCTACTTGGCCTGAAGCTCCAGCTTGAGTTAAGGCTAATCTGTTTTTGATATTTTCCTTTTCAATCGAAGCAATGGATTTGATTAATTCCAAAGGTTGGTCTTTAGGCCATGGACCATTCAATTTCATTACAACCTTGTCAGACAAGTAGTTCTTGTACTTCGAATAGGCTTTTTCAGTGGAAGATCCGATTCTCCATCTATTCTTGAGTAATGGATCTGTTTCACCATCGTATGGTAAATCCTTTTGTTCAGCAACATCTACATCGTCATGGAAGTACAATGATCCGAATTTGTTGAAAGTGATTGAAAGCAAACTGTTTTGGAAGTTTGAAATAGGTTCAATGACAGAGGTTAACTTTTTGGTAGTGTTTTCTGGATTACCGTCATCTACCAATGGTTCCCATTGCTTCATCAACAAATCACCTTCAATAAATTCCATCAAAATGAATGGGCTTTGGGCAAAGTTCAATTTATCAATACCATAGGCAAGAACTTTTGGAACATTAAGGCCCAATTTCAAATCAAGGAAATCTAAGGTAGCTACTTCACTCTTAATTTTTTGTGACACTGCTGCCATCGACTCCAATCTGTATGGGATTCTCAATACAAGACTCTTGTCTGAGCTTAAGGTGATCTTGTATACTCTGTGGTGTTTTCCTTCATGGATACTTGCAATAGACTTGATACTGATGTTTTCACCTCCCTTGGCACCCAAAATAGCTTCACTCAAGTTGTTGTTTAATACAAATGTACCGTCTTCCAATTGAACTACTGGCTTAACAACTGGAGAACCATTCTTGTCGAGGTTCTTAGAGTCGTGTCTTGCAGAATCCAAAACATTTACCAACTTACTGACACCTTCAATCAGAAACTTAGTTTCTCTTCTAGCTTTGTTCTTCTTATCATCTTTCAACCATGAACCCCATGAATATTGAAAGAATTGTGATCTTTGAGGGTCTGCGGTATCTGACAATTTGGTGTATACTTCTGATGGTTCGGAGTTTAAAGTAGATTGGTAACGTAATCCAGTAAATACTTTGGCCGTTTGGTATCCGATATTCCTAGGAACTACCCTCGTAGCTCTGTTCCTAACGATTCTACTCAACATCTTTACTATTTGCTAATCATTGTTGAAAAATTTGGTTTCTATTGCATTGTTCACGTGATGTATAACCAAAATAATTTTATGAAGAAATGGATATAATTAACTTTAGTTGATGAGAGAGTTCCTTAGGCATCATTTACATTTATTAATATGTAGAGCCACAACTCAGTTTAAACACGTCACAAGTTCACACTAGTTGCTCTTCTTGTAACTCTACTTGTAGCTTATTACATGTAAGTACAATCTAGAATGTACTGATTAAAAATGCATATATGTTTCTGTTTAAATACTAAATAATAGTTAAAGATGATGTCACCTACTACAGAAGTTACTACAACACCAATGCTGATCATTACGTCTTTAGCATTCTTTGTGACCAGTGGTTGCAAAATTGCAGCCGTCGTGTCTTATCCAATTTTCCTATACTACAAATCATCACTAGGTGAGTTACTTCACATGTTTGTTGTCGTTATTACTTTCCTTGAGTCAACTGGTCAGTTGTAATCATTTCAATCTTCTCTTTTAATGTAATTGAAGGAGGTGTTTCCAGAGCAAAAGTTTTTTCGAAATCAGACTTTCTCCTTTGTTCCAGGATCCCGGTGTCTCCATCCAATTCTGCGTTTGTAGTATGTACTGATAACAGACTTGAGTTAGGATCTTCTTCAAAAGTATGTGATCTTAAAGGTGTACTTACTACAGAGCTTGGACCCAGGAAATCAGTTTTTTCATACTTGAGGGAAGATTGCTCTTTCCTTTCTTGTTGTAGTTGCAGCTGCATCATATTGGATATGATGTTACTAGAATAAAGGGTAGGTCCCAGTCTATGAAACCTTTTCCCTTCGATTCCATCTTTTGTTGCAGTAGTCGAAAGGCACGACGTATTTGAGTTACGTGAAATGGGTCTCGAGACAGGTTCCAGGGGGAACTCAGGAGGTGTAGCAACATCCACAGCACTAGCACTCTCCACATTAAAATCAATATCATGCGGCCTCCTCACTTCCAACTTCAGGAAACTACTTCCATCCTGACTAAACTTCAGAACATTATCGTAATCATCCTCTGAATATCCAACATTATCAAAACCTATCGAGTTCTCACTTCCATTATACCCCACATAATCAAATTCATCATCCAAGTTGACTTTTCCACTAATAATTGACTTAATACTAGCAGCTGGATGTGACATGTTGACTCGTTCTCGAAAGTCTAATGTAATAGCTGTCTTTTTTCCTTTGTTTGTTTGTGACCTTGGTTATTACCCTTAAACTTCCTTGCTTTTCAGTGACTATTTTGTCGTAAGTTTAAGTAAGGGCTGATGGATAGT
This sequence comes from Kodamaea kaohsiungensis (nom. inval.), assembly GCA_030558205.1. Classification (NCBI taxonomy): domain Eukaryota; kingdom Fungi; phylum Ascomycota; class Pichiomycetes; order Serinales; family Debaryomycetaceae; genus Kodamaea; species Kodamaea kaohsiungensis (nom. inval.). Next base: position 242,028 of record JAJMRZ010000016.1, on the reverse strand, counting down.
ACGACGTGCATTAGCCAGGTGACAAGTCACCTGGTAAATCATGTGATGTTTAATTAGATTTCATCATCTGAAGATGATTTAGCATCCACATTAACCACAGTCATTATATGAAGCTGGTTGCTATAATTGGGGGTGGTCCTTCTGGTATCACGGTAGCCAAGGCATTAGCTTTAGAACCGTTTGGTTTTTCTATTGATTTGTATGAAAGAAAAGACCAATTGGGTGGAGTATGGTATTATGAAGGTACTCTTAAACCTAATGATTCAACAGTAGTAGAGGATGAAGTTGTTTCTCCAATGTACAAACATTTGGAAACAAACCTCCATAGCAAAATGATGGAATTTACAGGGGTTCCGGTAACTCCAAGTGTATTCCAGAACAGAGATCAAGTGTTCTCATACATTCAAAGATATGCATCCACAATTCCATCAGAGGTTCGGGTTTTACTTAAAACAACAGTTATAAAGGTTACCAAGGTCAATGATGCTTGGAACGTTATCCTGGACGCGGGAAAGAAAACTTATGACTACGTGGTGGTTGCAAATGGCCATTTTAATGTTCCTTATATCCCAGCTATCCAAGGATTAAAGGAATGGAAAAAGGCTGATCCTCAAAGTATCAAGCACTCAAAATACTTTAACACTGCTAATGAATACAACGGTACAACTACTGTAGTGATTGGGAACTTTTCAAGTGGACTGGATATATCAACTCAACTTTCTGCAAGTGCAAACAAGGTATATGTGTCGTCATCTAATCCACCAGATAATGATGATTCAGAAATATCGCATATCAAGACTCATATTAAATTGATTTCCCAGTTTAACCATGCTGATAGATCAATTACACTTGAAGATAGTACTAAAATCAGTGGAATTGATAACGTACTCTTATGTACTGGATACCTTTATGACTTACCGTTTTTAAACGACACAGAATTGATCTCTGATGGGAGTCAAATTACAAACATCTATAAACAATTGTTCTATGCAAAGGACCCTTCACTTTCGATTGTAGGACTTAGCAAGAACGTGGCGCCATTTCCATTGATTGAGGCACAGGCTGCTGTTATTGCACGAGTATACAGTGGCCGTCTTCTATTACCTTCAACTGATTTGATGAACCAAGATTACTTGAAAGAGTTGGAGATTAAGGGAACTGGTAAAAACTTCCACAACTTGCTGTTCCCAAAGGACGCAGAGTACTGCCAGGATCTCCTCAAGATCATCAAAGATCATAATTTGGACAAGAGTGGATTTCTCCCTTTGGAATGGGATGAAGAAAGGGTAAGTATCAGAGGAGGAACAAAGGAGATAAAATTGGCTAGACAGAAGTTGATTGAGAAACATGTATTAGAGCTTCGTAAACAAGGTAAGGAATTTGAATTGCTTGACCTATGACTTCTACAATAAGGTCTGAACCTGAATGGTCCTAGAGACGATAGAATTCAGAAATCAGAATAGCGAGAGAGAGTTATATTTATTTTAATTTAAAACAGGATATTTATATAGGAAATAGAACATCTTTAATTGAGTGTGTGTACTTGTAGCTTGTGTATTATGAGTCGAATTTCAAACACAGAAGTCGGGGCTACTGAATAACCCTAAGGAATAGGAATATTTTGGTATCAGTATTTAATTAAGGAACCATTTTAAGTGCTAGACATAGATTGGTAAACCTTAACTTTCCATTTAATTTCAATTCTAATAACATAATGACTCTACAATTGACATACTTAATAGTGAAATATCAACGTCGCAGTGTAAACTACCTTTATCACTCCAAAATGCAGTGACCATTTACCTCTTCATCAACTTCAATTCTGTTACAAAGTTCAAACAAAATGACCAAAATATGGGAAGTTTAATCTTTTGGCAGCCAAATTAATTCACACATTTCCTTCTTATTCAACTAATACAATGGCTATTGCACTTCAAGCATCAGTCGTTCAGAATTCTCTACAAGACATCTTGTCTGTTTGCTTGTATACAATTCTTTACTTGCGCGAAATATTTGATGAGAGTCACTTTGCTGATAGACTTCATCTACCAAGTACCAAGTCCCACAATTCATACAAAGGTACTAATAACTTGCTCATGACTAAGTCATTGATCAAAGGGTTAAGTAAGGAAGCAGATTGTTTTATTAATTGGTTGGAAACAGGTATTTTTGAAGCGATTAGGAACAACTATCTACGTGCTATACAACTCAACATTGGAAGTCCACACAAACTAGCTGAAACTTACTTATTTCATATTAGCTCGAATGGCTTAGGTGATGAACATGATTCTAGTATTCACATTCATCAGATTTATAGAAGATTGTCAACGTTAGTTGAAACCTTCGACGTTCTTCCTACAATGAAGCTATTGAACATAAGACTAATGTTCAATGATTCCTGCCCACCCGAGTATCAACCACCACACTTTAATGAATCATCTACAATGCAGTCACCAACAATAACTGTTGAAATGGACCATCCAAGTCGCAGAATTGGTGAAATTCTGGTAGGCGCATATTTGCTTAACATCCAACTGGTTCCAAACATAAGAAGGGGGTTGCTAGTCCCGAAAGAAATTGATCCTTTTGATCTAATAGAGGAAGAAATAGTTGTCAACGATAATCTATTCGAAATCGACTTCCCTCAAAGAGATGTCAACTTAAATACAGAAATTAACCACCACTCTCATACTCAGATAGATATGACTGCAAAAAAAATAGATTCGCTATATTCATCAACATGCAAGATTTGCAGAAGAATATTCAACATTATTGGATATGGCTGCTGGGAATCTACCCTTAGAAGCTCCATATGCTACTCGTGTGCGTTTCTTCTGGAAGAATTTGATATTGACTTGGTCATGCTCATAAAGATGAGATACTTGATTCACCAAGTTTCTAAATTAGGTATTATCCCTTGCTTTCTTGAAATGTGTGAGATAATGGAATTGAGTTTAGATCACAGTAAGAACGTTGTATTGCTCCAGCGCATTTTCAAAAAGCTCTTCGATGATAACTTATTCTCGATTTTTGAAGCTGCAAAATACAAGCCGGATTCAACTGAATTTGAATTTGGCTGGGGTGAATTTACACCGCTAATTGAAGGAATCAACTTTATCATGCTTGGACTGGGAGGATCGATCGATCTCAAGCGCGGGCAAAGCTATTTTGTCCTGTTTACTCCTATTTCGTTGAAGCTCAATAAGAACTTGTACTCCATTTATTTTCCAAACACTGTTCTCTCCAAAAAACGTCTTATCGATAACTTCAATAAGTTCCAGAAAAGTTTATCTGACTCTCATGTTGATATTATCAATGTCGATTCAGATATATCTTTAGCATTGGAGAGTAAAGAGGAAGGATTGGATCATACAAATAAAGAGACATCAATTTCACTGTTCGATTCCACCACTAACAACTTGACTCCTACAAAAGCGCTCGTGGTAGGAAGCTTAAGCTTTGAAGAGTCTCTTCGGTTCTTAATTAGTGGTTCTGCTAAAAAAAGACTGAACCAAGATAATTCAGGCTTTAGTGACCAGAAGAAAAAGAGAAAGCAATAAGGTCATTTGAAGCTTACTTGACACAGATACTCTGAATGCATCATGGTTAATCTGTAGTATTTTATATCTTAAAGAAAGTCATATCTCTTAGTTTCATTAAGTATCCACTCTGTATGAACTAGAGTAGTTTTGTATCTATTTTTATTCATGGCTGCAAAATTTTGCGTGCACCCCACGCCTCAGCAATGAGGTAGCAAAATGTATAGTGACGATTCTTTCGATGCTACTTCAAGTTATATTAGTTAAACACAGCAATTATTTCTAGAGAACTGAAGTCAAAGGTATTGAATATACCAAGCACTACTTTTGGTAAAGATTGAAGAATAACAAGTAATTTGATGAGATCAAGGAAATTATTACACTTTGCTACAAAATGAACAAACCCAGAAGATATTTGCGTACAAGTAGTGAATACCTCATATATTGAACTACTCAACAAAGAGAAATCTACGTACGAGATTGTTTAACAACAGTTAATACGATATCGTCTCCCCAAGTACACTTGCTGGCAACTGTCAAAACATACTGATTTCCTTGAGGACAAGCCTTCCAACCTTCGTTTCCATGAATCAAACGTGAGTTCTGAATTGAAAATCCCTTAGTAACGACATGTCTTCCCGGTTGACCGAGTTGGCCATTATTTGGGTTAATAGCTATAGCCTTTCCATCAGAATCAGTTAAAGACGTATCTGAAAGCAAGATAAATTCAACATCATTACCATCACCACCCACAGTGAATCCAGTTTCCCCATCAGTACCCGTTTTTATTGGATATTGGCGACTGATTCCTCCTGTAGGACTACTTGCAACAACAGAAAACTCAACCTTGTTGTGATGGTCGTGGTCGTGATTGTCGTGATTGTCGTGATCATCATGGTCATATTGATGATTTCCATCATCATCACGGCCCTCTGTGCCGTTCTCATCGACAACTTTCAAAGCAACAGGAGAGCCTCTCTTATCAGTACATCTTGTGGTAATTCTAACCGATTCACCAGATGGGCAAGCATAAAGACTTTTTCCATTCGTAAGAGTTAAATAACCATTCTGAACAGCAAACCCACCAGCAGGCTTCTTAGATGTTTTAATCAAGTCATGCGAACTCTTAAAAAAGGTCTTCTCATCAATATCCCACAAGGAATCCTTTTGAACTTCATAAGAACCTCCTTCCCCATTCTGAGCACTCAAAAATCCATCTTTGGTAACAACAGAAAGATATTGGTATGGAGAACCAGACCGGATTACAACTAATCCAAAGTCAGCAGCAACAGAAGTAATAGTAATAGCAGAAATTAATAAAGGTGAAAAATACATTTTGAATGAATTGATCTCTTCAGAAAATGATAAATGATACTCTATTTATAGGTGGTATTCCTGTAGCCTCATCTTCATTGACTTCGTTTACTGTTGCAAAAATCTAGAACTTCTTTCATAAAATTTATGCAGCTTGATGCACAATAATCGATTCATATCATATTTTTACTTATCACTCAACCATAAGCGTAAAGTAGTGTGCCAAGAACCTTTTTATTCACTTGCTTCATTTGAAGAGCTCCTCACGTTCTTGTCCTCAGACGGTTACAAACGATCGCTATTACTTATACGTCTATTACTTTCTGTGGATATCCATTTGCAGTTACGCCAATATGAAAAGTAAGAATTGAATTAAATTCACTATTCAGAAGACAAATCCAAAAGCTCGAACACTCTTGTATTGGTACTGTAGTGATACGCAAGTTCTAAGGATCATGAATTCGTAAATGCATGAGCAATACTTTTGGAAGAAAAGAACTGTATTTATCAAGGCTAGAATATCAGCAAAATATTCTTAATTTAATATTAATGGCGTACCCTCAAGTCTTTCTGTACATTTAACTCAAAGTTGTAACCTATATGATAATGACTCGTAATCTTCATTTTGGCTGCAAAATACTGCAGCAAAATAAAAAAGCACAAATAGTTCATTAGTGGTCATGATATGTAAACAACTGCATACCAATAGAAAACTAAACTGAAGAATCTAAATAATCATTGGATAGCAGCACCTATTTAGGAAACCTAATAAGCTCGGGGATAATAACTCCTCTAATTTACATTGTTCAGTATCCAACAAGCTGTCCATGGAAATCCGCTTCAACTTTTCCAACTCCAATATTCTGTTTTTAAGCCTTTTACGCACAAGGTTTTCTCGAATACAGAGTAGCAAAAGTGCTCCCAATACATGGCAAACCCCACCGAAAATCTGTGAGTTCAAGTATGGCCTTGCAGCATCCTTCTTGGTTAACGAAAGTGCAATAACTGCCGAAACTAAGCAAAACACCGAAACGAGAACGTTCATGCCTGCCCACCCAGCTGTTTGCTTATTCAGAAATATAGTGTTGACAAACAAGTCAGTACACAAAGGCATTCCCATTGTAGACGATGCTCCAATAGAAAGACCAAAAAGAATACTGAGACCCAACAAAGCACCGTAGTGTACAGCATTAGTCCAGTAAGCAAAAATAAGAATAGCAACTATCAGGTTCAAAGTGGCTGTGGTGTTATACCGTCCACATATATCTGCAGAAAATCCAATACCGATTCTACCAACAATTTGCCCTGCGTTAATTAAGGAGGTAAGAACCAGGCCCTGAGACGCCGTGAGTCCAACTGATGTTGCATAATTAGCAAAGGTGAACAAAACCATGACGTAACCAAGAATGGTTATTCCGTACCATAAGGCAAGCAATCCTATTTCATAGTGTTTGAAAAATATGGTAAAGTCAATAGTATCCCGAAGCAGTGAGATCATGTAGTCTCGTGTAAGTGATTCTTTTAAAGGCTTGACTTTTAGGTTAAAGGGTCTCATTAGAATAATTGCCGTTCCTGAGACTACAAAAGTAACAATGCACATCATACGTAAAGGCCAAATTTGAGAGCCTGTTTGTTGGATCATTTTGTTATTAGCAAGAGAAAACACCAACCCACCAAGTCCAGAACCAGATATTGCAATTCCCATTGAAGTTGCCTTTTTTGTAGTGAACCATGACGACACCACTAGTGTTGCAGGGATGTATAAGAGTGCGAAAGCAATGCCTGCAAGCACGCCCTGAGTTAAAAGCAACTGCCAGTATTTCGTAGAGAATGAGGCCAACAAGTATCCAACAGTCTGAACAGCTAGTCCTAAAATCACTACTGGCCAGTATCCAAAAACTCTATAAGCAAAAGCCACGAGAGGAGCAAGCAGCTGGGCAAAGAAAAGGACAATTCCACCAATAACCGCGAACCCAACTCTACTACCACCTTCAATGTGCTTACTATTAACATAATAGTCTAGGAAAATCCCAAAGCTACCACTGGCACCTAACGTACAAGAAGCTATTAGCATTGCACCAATTGATACAATCCAACCATACCCACCATTTGGAGGAACAAGCTCTTTCTCGACTTCTTCTACCGAATTTTCAGTTGGTCTATTTACTTCTGCCATGATACCTGGCTCTACATCTTAAAAGTTGTCTGCTACTTTATACCATCAAGGTGATGTTTGTTCCGTATGTGCGGTTCGGTCTTGACAAAATGAGACTATCAAATGTTACTAACAAATCCGAGATGTAAGGTGACAAAAGAGAAGCCACATTAAAAAGGACCTAAGGAACCAAAAATAAGGGTAGCTGACGATACCTAGTATGCGCTCGCTTCAACGTACGATACAGATATTTGATTGAGAAACATATTGCTTAGAAGCTCTTGGGTGAACTATTGCGTAAAGATGATGTATTCTTCTACAACAATATAATGTGAAAATGGCTGCAACTAAAAAGCCGTATTGTAACACCTTTTGGGTGTAGAGCTACTAATCTTCAGAGTTATGACGTTTAGATCCAAGTATTGGTTGGTATCTATCAAGCAAGAAGAGTTTTTATTCACATTTGAAAATTATGTACCTCGTGAAAAATCACAGTAAGATACTAGTGATCAAAAAAACCTACAAACAGAGCTAGCTTCATAAAGTAAATACCAACCAAGCGAATACTGAAAGTTTGTTATAAGCACTGGTCATATTATTGTCTCTTAAACTGTTCAAAATACGACATTTACATCCATCTCACGACACAACGACACTTGTAAAAGATCAAAAAAAGCATTAATTGAATAATCAAAGTACAACTAAGATGACGTTAATTATACCCGGTGATTCACTTGATGTACAAGTAGAAGGTATAAATACAACCATTGGGCCTGGTATTTACAAGAACTCGATCAAGCAAAACATTGTACCAACATCTGCTGGACTTTTACACTCTAAAGTCAACAAGAAACAGACCAACCAAGTAGTATACATCGATTCCAATCTGAAGCGTTATTTGCCACAGACTAATGATTTAGTGATTGGTATTGTCATTGGAGTATTAGGAGAATCCTACAAAGTACAACTTCAAGACTTTTCACCAGCAGTTCTCCTTTCGATGATGGCCTTTCCAAATGCAACCAAAAAGAACCGACCTAATTTAAAGACGGGACAAGCAGTGTATGCTCGTGTATCACTGGCCCTCGTGGACGTAGAGACAGAATTGGAGTGTATTGATCCTGAAACTAAAAAGGAAGGAGGGTTTGGACTTTTGAGCGAGGCTGGATACATATTTGATGTTCAGTTAAACTTTGCCCGTGAGCTTTTGTTCAATGCCAGTTCTACAGTATTAGAAAAATTGGCCTCCAGATGTCAGTTTGAAATAGCTATTGGAATTAACGGAAAGATATGGATCAAGTGTGGTGAAGGATTAGCTGAAAAGGTACAAGAAGAAGAAGGAAAGAGCGAAGAAAATGATGAAGATGGAGATGTGCTGATGAAACTGGATGTCAATGTAAAGGACTTGAAGGCCACATTAGCTGCCTATAAATACATAACAAAATGTCAGACTGTTGCACCTGAGAGATTTGACGAGGTTTTAAGGGAAGCATTCAGGAGCGTATAAGCTATAGAGTGGCAAATTAGCTCACAATTCACATAAAAGCTAATAGCAAGACAGTCAGTCTACGGTATTTTTGAAGTTGAGAAGTAGGTGCATTAATTCAGACTATAGCCTCAAGGGGATACATTGGTAACAGAATAGGACACCTTTAAATAGAAATAGAATGAAATAATCATTTAATATTGTAGAGAAAGTAAAGAGGCTGTAAAACTTCATTCAAGAAGTAAAATTACAGTAGAGAGTAGCTACAGCGTACCCGCATTAGCAGGAACCCTCAGTTAGAAAGGTTATTCATCTTTGTTTATGTCACACTAGCTTTCTAAACGTTTACGTTTGTGCATTTTTTTGAGATGCCATCGAATTTTCAGCTTTTAAGATCGAGTCTTCAGCATCTACAATGGATATAACTCAGAAGCAAGAGGTCAGTGGTACTGGACTGGAACAGGAGTCAGTCAATAAATCAGTAGATGTCACTAAGAAACAATCACTGAACCCTCAACAATCTTTACTGGCTAATCAGCTTGCCAACCAAGCAGCAAGACAACAAAAGAAAATACAGAAGGATAGACGTAGAAAGGTTTATGATGATCTCCAAGTACAAGGAACCAACAACTCGTCTATTGTTTCGAAGAGGTCGGTTGAAATGTTGTATAATCCAACGTTACAGCCTGAGTTGGGAGAATGGTTTCAGCACTTTGTGAAGAAAGGTAAGAGAAGAAGCCCTGCAATCAATAGAGGATATTGGATTAGAATGCAGTCCATTAGACAATTAGTTCTTAGATGTGCTGAACTGAGTACAAGGCCAGTACAGGTCGTGAATCTTGGATGTGGGTTTGATCCATTGCCATTCCAATTATTAGGTATGGGTGAAAATATCAAGTTCTTGGACTTTGACTATCCAGAGTTGGTGGAAAACAAGTTGAAGATGATTAAAGAGAGTAAGGAGATATTGGATGTTATAAAGTTCGATGGGTCGTCTCAAACAGACTATAGGGATGGACTTATATTTTCAACACCAAACTATAAATTGATTGGGTGTGACTTGAAAGATATGGAATTATATCAAAGACAGATAAATACGTTGCTCGATAAAGAGGCAACCACGGTTTTTGTAGCCGAAGTATCTTTGGCTTACATGAAACCGGAATATGCCAACCCTATTATAGAAGAGTCTGCCAAGGTTCCTCACTCACACTTTGTAATTTTAGAACAGGTGCTCCCAGATGGAGTTGACAATTCATTTGCTCAGAAAATGTTGTATCATTTCAGTCATTTGCGGTCACCATTACAGTGCGTTGAAAAGTATCCTCAAAGACTGGATCAAGTCAACCGGTTCAAACAGTGGTTCCCTTATGTTGAGATTGCAAACTTACTTGAGAGTTGGTTATGGCTTACAAGTGAAGAATTAAAGCGTGGAGTAGCGCTGGTTGAAGAATTTGATGAGTGGGAAGAATTTATCGTATTTTGTCAACATTATGTGATTGTCCATGCTTCTAACGAAGACAAGTTCTTTTACCCAACAAGTGTGTCTTCCCAAGCCGAATTGAGCTCAGACAAAAGTCTTACCGTTGAAGTTTTGAAGGTTGACAAACCTATTGAACTCAAGTTTGCAGGAGCAGCAGCTTTAGGATCTAATGTGTTAATACATGGAGGGTTGCACCAGACTAGAGTTGGGAAATCGTTTAAACTACAAGGAGACAAACTTGAAGAACTAGAGGTGGAAGGACCATCACCTAGAATGTGCCATACCCTTACAACTGTTGGAAATAAAGTTGTTCTCATAGGTGGAAGAGCCCGTCCTGAGCATTTTGTTAGTGATATCTGGGTATTTTCGAACAACACATGGGAGAAAACATCAGACTTATCAGAGCCTCGTTCTAGACACGCTGCCTGTGCAATTGGAGAGTCTCAAGTATTAATTTGTGGAGGTACATTGGGTTCAGAGATGATCTTTTCAGCTTACAATTTAGATACTAAGTCGACAAACCAATTAGAAGTTGTTGGGACTATCCCCAACCTTCTCAGTTGTGCAGTTTCGTACAATGGGAAATTTGGAACTATCGTTGGAGGAATGATAGATGACATTACGCCTACAGTAAGCGATTCAGTGTACAAGTTTGCTATCATCAAGAACCAAATTCATGTTGAATTAACTGGGTTTGGGAAACAAGTTCTTCAAAGAATCGGACCAGAAACAGCATTCATTGGCGATTCTAAGCTCATGATAGTTGGAGGTGTAAGTCCTCAGCAGCTTACTAAGGATGTCAATATAGTAACCTTGGATTTGACAACAGGAGTTATACAAAACTGCGAGGTCAGTAGTGATGTTCATCGTGGTATGATGCTTGTAGGGTCAAGATTAGTACAAAAGAGTGAAAATGAGTTTGTGATAGTGGGAGGAGGAGCTGTTTGCTACTCTTTTGGGACTTATTACAACAGTACGTTTAAAATTACAATTGGAAATTAGAGTGGAGTGACTAAGACCTTTACATGAAGGTGCATTAATTGGCATATACCATAATATACAAATACCAATGAGATACTTATCAAGACAAATAAATAAATTGTAGTAATTGTTGAGCTAGTAATTTTTGATGTGATGTCACAGTAATCGATATAATTTTTAAATTAATTTGATATACTTTGATTGTTATTTTATTTTATTTTGACTTGAGGGTATATTAGTATCACAAAACCCCGCACGTAAATGAATTTTGAGCCATCAAAGCTTATAGTTAGTTTAAGTCAATAGGTTTTTCGGAAATACGTGTCGTTGAGTTAAAGATACGACATAGTATCAAAGGAAACATCATTGATTGTTTCCATATCTTGATGAGTGAGTGGTTAATATGTTAAAAGGTGCGTGTAATCTAAGTGGTGCTTGACTCAGAAAAATTAATAATGAATCATTGGAAATAGTAAACAATACTTTTTCACCTCCCCTCATTAATGAGGTGTTTTGTGATTCATTTCCCAACACTTATGAACCATGGGACGCGGCTGCGATAAAAAGCTTGTATGTTAAGTTATCACTTCAAAACTGAAACCAAAACTGTTGGGTAATACCGACTAGAAGTGTCCAAGACATTGTCCAAGATTTTTAAAGCTATTAAGATAACAATTTACTTCCCAATATTTAAACTCTTATTTAACTCTTATTGCATTATTGCCGATGATAGATTATAATTCAATCAAGTACTTGATTGAATTAAAATGATTTTTTATTTGCCATAGAATTTAAACATAGCACGAGTAAGAAAGTAGGTTTTAGTTTGAAGCAAGCAATCAAGATGCAAATGAATTAACTTTAAATTAATGGTTGCAAAGTTTATGCTAGCCCTACATATTCACCATACCAAAACACATGGAGAACAATTGGTTTGGCTAGACAACTATAATAAAACTCATAAGAGTATACATTGCTAATGCATATGATGAGTCCTTCTGGAATGTTAATACCAACTGATTATCATTACCAAACAGAAAAAAAGCACTAACGAAAACTACACAATAAGTCTTCGGTTGTAATGATAAACATCACTTCTTCTAATCTTTTTTTCACTTTTAAGCTCACACTTCTAGTGAGCTCATAATTTGAGGGGGGGGTGAAGCTATTGTTCTAGATGCTTCGGTTGATAAATCCTATCTTTAGACTCTTAAATGCACCTAAACATAATCGCGCAACCTAGATGGCGTTATCTCAAAGCTTTGTGATATGTACCAAGTATCGCTCAAAAAGTCGTACCATTTAAATAATCAACCTGCTTTGGATATTGTAGACAACGAAAGAGGAACGTATTTCCACACTTAACCACCTTTGACATACCCCATCACGTGGGGTATGGGGTTCGTGGGGTTTGAAGAGAAGTGTGATTGAATCTATAGAGATCGTGGGGTTAAGATTTGAAAGAAGAAACCAATAACCAATCATCAAACATATTGTACCACATCCTTTAGGGGATAGTAGGGGGCCTGCAAGGATTCAAGGAGTTATATAACAAGGTACAAGATCGGGCTAATCGGAGGTTAAAGGAGCTGAAAAAATTCTCTCCCTAACTAATAATCACTAGCAAGTTTGTCAAATGGCCCTATTGTTATAGTGTCTAAATTGACTAATGAACCAATCGGCTGACAAACAACCCGGATCTAACGGATTGATCCTAGTACAATGCAGGGATCGATGCTTGCTATCTCAACTCCACTCTCTATTTTTCACTTTTACGCGACTGAAACCTTAATTTAGGTGTGGGTTTTTTTGTTGGTAGATTTTTAGTAATGTTGTATAGTGACAAGACGGTGGAGAAGTGGAGAAGTTTGTTGATTTTTAGTTGTGGTGTTTTAGTCATGGTGTTTGCGTGTAATTCGTCTACAGAATTGATGATGCTGGACTGCGGTTCTATGTCCTGACTTATCCTTCACCGACGTCTTCTATTGCTAACTACTAAACTTCTAGTCATCCTTCCCCTCTTTGTGAAACCCTCGTAAATATTTTTCTTCTTCTTACAGTTTGTATTGCTCGGACTGATCACATAGCAATAACAGGCCATGATCAATAAATCACCACATTCCTCGGCCAAACACTAGACAATTCCAGAGGATTCTGTTAATTTCTTGTTCTATTGTTAAAGATTATTGGTTATAACCGTGTTGTTATCTCGTGGTTCTTCTTTATACGGGTGGTCCAATCTATTCTCCGAAATCTATACCAATTTAAGGGGGACCCTTAGGAAAATTAAAATACATATTACTACTTTTTGCATTGGAAGACTCGATGAAGAGCAACACTGATAGAATGCGAGGTACTAGTGAGACGTCTAGCGAGACAACTGGTGAGGTTGTTACTAAAGAAGGAGACCGCGTGAAGAAGGATGGTCTGCGTGATGATAAGAATAAGAATAAGAAGGGTAAAAATGGAAAAGATGGAAAGGATGGAAAAGATGGTAAGGATGGCAAGGATGGTAAGGATGGCAAGGATGGCAAGGATGGCCAAGATGGTGAGGATGGAGAGGATGGTCAGGATGGTCAAGACGGCCAAAATAGCGGGGATGCTCTGAATGGCTACACCCAAGGCGGCCAAAATAATAGAGATAAAAATGGCAAAGATGGCAAGGATGGCAAAGATGGTCAAGATGGTCAAGACGGTGAAGACGGCCAGGACGGTAAGGACGGCGAGGATGGTCTGGACGGACACGTCCAACAGCATAATAGTGATTACAAAGTAAATGAAAAAAGTGGAATTACTCATACACTTTCAGATTCCACACAGCCAACTCACTCTATTCATGCACAAACAACCCCCTCACCCCAATCTCCAATTACAAATGATTTTAACTCCACTAAGCAAACTCCACCGACTCAACTGACTCCAACTACTTCTAATACCGCCACCCCTAATACCACACCACTCTCACTGAGACCTAAATTATTAAATGGGCTTGCTTCTCACTTGGAGTCCTCGAAACAGGCATTACAACAATGGATGCATGGATCCTCTGAGGAAAAGCTCAACTCCAAACTTGCGACAACGACAGTATCGAACGCGTCCAAACTGTCACCACCACCCAAGATTTCTAACCCTCCAAAAATCCCAAACCCACCAATGGCCCCAAACGGCCACGACTTCGACAGAAGACAAAGTTGGACATATGAACCAGAAGAAAGCACCGCAGGCGGTGCTAAAGAGCAGAAGCAAACGGACGTTCCGCTCTCCCTTCGGTTCATTCATAAACCAAGTAGATCTAACGAGATGTTGGAAAAGGCACAAGACCCAACAAAGCAGAATAGTTTGTGGAACTCTAATATTGGACGTGTATCGCTTGCCCTGGTAAACGAACGGTTACGGCAGCACGCGAATCTGCCTGACATGCTGCCAGGTCTGCTGCCTAAACTGCTGCCTCAACAGCTGCCCACTCTCGGACCTCTGGAAGTAACTACCATCTCTCCCAAGTCACCAATCTCCCCAATCTCCCCAGATTCGTTTGGCTACAAGCTTGTACGCAAAAAGTCTGGTGAGATTTTGAAACCTTCGCTTAAGGAGCACGCACAGTCATTGCCAGCAACTCCCACATACAAACAGGTGCATTTTGGGTGCTCCAATGACGTGGTATACTTCAAAAAGAGAGATAAACCTGCCGCAATCCTGGCCCTGAACTCGCCTACTTTGGAAGCATCATTTCACTGGGATGATGACGAATCGTCAGATGATACCTCGGAAGACGAACCATACAAGAATGCAGAGCTGTCTAAAATTACCATGTATCCATACCAATCAGTAGATTGGAAGCTCGAAACACTTAATTTCCCGGCACTTTCATACACCACAATGACCAGAAATAAAGTGCCTGTGTTCTTGGAGCGGATATTCATCAGCATGGATAAAAAGTTTGTGGTTGGACATACTGCAGTATTGAACTTGGAGTTTGAGAAACATGTCTGTATTCGTTATTCACCGGATGCCCAATGGCACACGATTGTAGAAATCCCAACTGCCTATGTTCCTGAACGCCCAGGAATCTTGAAGGAACACAATTATGATCGGTTCCTGTTCCAAATTTCATTGGATGCTCTTTTCGCAACCAGCGATGACTGTGAGGAAGAGATTGAGTCGATTCAAAAACGTCTGTTCCATCTCTGTGTCAAATACAATACTGGGGTCGAAGACTTTTGGGACAACAACAATTCGAAGAACTACTTGATTGAATTGACCAAGACAACCAAGAGACAACAACGCCTGGGTGCCAGACAGATCAGAGCACACACGCAGAGACCAAAGTACTCGTCCTCCTACAAAAGACGTGTATCCGACTCACAGATTGAAACAAAGAAGGTGGAACCTGAGTTGACACCTCCCACACTGGCTGCGTCCTCTACACTCAGTAAGAACTTCTTTAGTGACGACAATGTCGATAATTATGCATTGTCACTGCCACTGCTCACGTCAGAGCAACAACCTGCTAAGTCTAACAAGACAGATGAGAATCCACTGATGTTTGAAAAGAACCGGTTCTTGGGTGGTGGCTTTATGAATTCTAAGTCATACCAAGAGCTCTTGGAGAATTACTGCTTCTTCTCAACAGATGAAAATAAACTTGAGGAGAAGGAGATTCAACCAGAGAAAGGGAAACCACCAGTGTCGGTGGCATCCTTTTTAGGCGCATAGTATAGATTACTTTCGTGTAAATAATTGAGAATGTTTGAGAAAAGAATAGAAAGCTGTAAGAATTGTAGAGAGCGATTTCTATTGTCAATACCAGAGCATGACAACTGCATTGTTGGAATTAACACACCTACAAACTTGTGCAGCTGAACAAGTGAAATGAATGAGAATTACCCAACTTGAACTTAAATATACCTAAAAACTCACCCAACTAATAGCTCTGACTGAAATTGCTACAATATTCTACATCCACTGCTCTCCAATTTGGAGACCAGCATCTAATCACAAATCACAAATAATACAAATAAATAATTAAATCCCAAATCAATTTTCCTGAAACTGAAGCTCTACTCAAAGCTGTATAATTTCACCACCCCGCTATCTAATCCTGCTGCAACCATCGAGTCACCTAAACCCACGCAGCTAACGCTCGAGTCGGTTCCCAAGGTGTGCAAGCAGTTACCATTCTGCAAGTCCCAAACCTTGACCAACCTGTCATGTGCACCCGAGACGATACGGAAGGTGTCTGCGTTTATCAGCCAAACACCTTCAATATGTCCAAACTGTGTACGGATGCATTTTCCTGTCTTGACGTCCCACAATTTAATTGTGTTGTCTAGCGAGGCTGTGAGAAGATGTGTAGGTAAGTTAGGGATGTCCAACGCATCCGGTTGTTCCTCTTCTTGTGCACCTGAGTCGGTGTCTGAGTTTGCTTCTTCATCCTCAAGCTTTTCCTTGTACGTAAATGGAATCACACACTGGACTTGTCCAATGTGTCCACCTTTATCCATACCTCCAAAAACGCGGAGACATTGGTTGTTGGTCAAGTCCCACATGCGGATCGTCGTGTCGTCGCTCGCACTGAATACGGTGTTGGACGCCGCATGTATCTTGACACAGTTGACCCAGTCAGTGTGTCCACGCAAGGTGTAGCATGTACGTAAGTCTACGTGCCATACTTTAACGGTATGATCAGCCAGGCCTGAAACAATCGACTTCTTAGAGAAGTCAACAGATACGACTGAATCTTCGTGGCCACGATAGGTGGCAATGCATTGGCCAGTGTGGTAGTTCCACACCTTGATAGTCGAGTCGAGACCTCCTGTAATCAACTTTTGCGAGTCAAATACTAACGACCGCACACCCTTGGTATGACCACTGAGTGTTTTTATACATTCACCCAGCTCGATGTTCCAAATCTTGATAAATGTGTCGTAACTACCTGTCATCAAGTACTTACGGTTGAATTGGAGACATGTGATACCATCCTTGTGGCCCACAAGGGTTTTTGTAGTGTAGACACCTTTACGCCAGTTCTTCTCCAACTTATATCTTTCAGAGTAGACTGATTTCCAGGGTCTTTTGCGTTTGGGCGATGACACTTGTGCGGGTATAGATGGTGCAACAAGCGAAGAAGATGGAACAAGTGCCACTTCTGTTGATTCTGTTGATGGAGCAGCTGCTGCTGCTGATGATGATGATGAAGTTGCTTCTGCTGCTGCTGCTGCTGATGATGTTGCTTCCGCTTCTGCTGTTTCAGCAGCTGCGCTTGATGTTTCCACCTTTTGACGTTTGATTTCGTTCTTGCGTAAGATAGGTTGTACATCATCATCGCACATATCACGAGCTCTCTTCATGTGCATGAGTGGGAGACCCCAACCACAGTTAGGGCATTTACGATCAATGTGTTGTTCGCACATGTGGTGCCAAACACGATCGTCATCAGCCAAAGATTTCCATTTGCGGCTGACCAGTGCGGCGTTACATAAGGAGTTGCAGTCCAAGTAACATAAGATTTTGAGTGAGATTTCAATTGGTAAGATACTCAAGAAGTCAATACGGATTAAGTTAGATACTTCGGATGAGATGAAGGAAAGTTGTGGGAAGCAGCATTGGGTGAGTAAACCTTGGAGCATGAGTTGACGGTGGTTTACAGGTGCGGCACTGAAGATAGACCAGACATGAGATATGGCTTCCTGGTCGCGCGAAGGCAACGTGTCTAAGATCCCCTGTATCTTATTCATCCTATCTTCGTCGGTTCTCTTGTTACATGTCACATCAGGGTTATGTCTATAACAGTACTTGTGGAAGTTATCCTTTGGTATAAGATTCAGATCCAGGATATGTTTCATAAGAAACGGAGTCACTACTGACACATCCTCCAGAATCTCTTGTAAGTGCGCAGGCTGCTCGGCAGTAATGGCATTAAATGTGGTTTCCCCTTCGACTGTGGTGGCTGGAGAGGGAACTCCACGAGCAACTACTCGTTCAGATCCACGAGAAGCACCCATCGGCTGCTGCGACTTCTGCGATACTACGCTGCTCAAAACATCAGCAGACATCTCTCTGGGAACACACTCTTCTTGCAAGTTCATTAGAAACAATAAGTAAGCCTTTCCTCTATTTTATATTCTATTGCGAAGAGAAAAAAAAACTGTGGATCGCGAGAGGCAGGTGCATGAGGTTTTTTTCTTTTTTGCTTGTGCATGAGAATGGATGACGAGGATTTGCAGCCGAGACCTTTGGCCTCGCCCTAATGGAGTTGAGACGCAGTGTGGGAGTGGAGATTGTTGAGAGTAGTGTTTTAGATGTGTTGGAATAGGTCCTTGGGATGTTTGTACTGTTACTGTTAGATGGGGGTGATAAGAGTATTTTTTTTTGTTGGGTTGATCAGTACTAGAAAGAGATAACAAATTGGGAGAATGGATAGAGTGGAAGTAGAGTTTGAAGTGTTGAAAGGGTGTGTTGTTTTATGTGTGTATTGTATCCGTGTTTCCAAATTGTTTCTGAAGTGGGTGTGTGTGTGTGAGTGTGTGTGTGTGTGTGTTGGAGTGTACGGTGAGTCTAGTGCATGGTGTAAGGGATGCAATGTAAATTGGTTTCTCACAATGTGAACAGATCTTTCAATGTGAACCGATCTCTCAAGCTAAGCAGATCTCTCAGGACAGATGAGTGTGGTGAAAAGTAACTGTGAATTTATGCTCAACAATGTACATTCTCTATCCACTAGAATAGGTCTAAGGCTTCGCGTCTCACCAGAACCTTCCACATTGGAACAATAAAGTGTGATGAGGGGTGTATGAGTCTTAGAAATGTATGGATACAATCTAAATTTAATTGCAAACTCCTGAAGAAGATCCACACTAGTTCAAGAATGGTATCAACAACTCACTAACAGTTGAAACAATTAAAAGCATGATCAATAGTCTTTGGGAGTTTATTAAAGGTTAATTAAGTTATGATATATGGTTTACTGTTGTTATGTAATTATCGTAAGTAACATATTCAGTCACTTCTGTCCCGCTTGAAAGGACCCTCCAACACTGAAAATTAAAGAACAATGGATTGGTCCTTCTCTAGTTTAATTGGAACTACTGTGGGAACTTTCTTAAAACAGTGTTCAAGTACTTCTTGGCTGACTATTACACTAAACCCCAAACAACGACTAACTCAAGAAGTTTTGAAACCCCTGTGATAGAGCAATCTATTGAGAGCAACCGTGGTCCGTGGTCCGTAGACGCGTGCTACCTTAAAGTTTAAAGTGTGGACTGTGGTGTGTGGATTGGCATTGTCTCTACAGTGGTTCTATTGCGGCACGGATCAAGGATTTTCATCCATACCCATGATAGGTAACAACAAACATCCTTGTTTTAAGCAGCTCAACTAAACGGATTGATAATTGAGTTCCAAACCATACAATTGACCTCCCCTGGATCTGACCCCACACTGTAGTCCCTGTCTTTCGCCCTCCTTCTGGCTTTGAGACTAGGAAGTCACCATGACAAACTAATTTGTGTAAGCCTGGAATTTTTCATAAAGGACAAGGGCCTAGGGTCTAAGGCGTAGTGAAAAATTGAACCCTACACAGAGGTAGTTTACCCCGATAATATCAGGACTATTTCGCTATCCCAGAGATGGAGGGGTATTGTGCACAACGTTCACGTTTTGATGAGTTACAAAATATACATGTTTGCATTGTGAAATAATGCCACAGTCATGATAATGAGGCTTACCTGAAAAACAGCAGCTTGGGGAGCATTTTAGAAGCGATGAGGTAGACTGTGTATTGTTTCAATCAACTGTGAGCAGAGAATGTTATGAGACGATACGATAAACCTTTCGAATGCGTGGTTCTGCAAGGCGTTGTGCAATGGATGTGGCTTTTGACCTTTCGATTGTTAGTTGTCAGATGATGGTTTGAAAGGGAGGGGGGAAAGAGAGAGGGGGGAAAGAGGCGAAGTATCAATAAAGGAAACAGTAAGTAAGCTTAGGAAATTATTCAAGCACTGACTAATGCTCAAGATCACTCATGGCTTATCAATTTTAGTTAATGGTTACTAATATTTACAAACACTCAGAATTGAAAAGTGATGATTTCAAAGGAAGTATTAAAAGCATAAGGCCTCTTTAAAGACCTTCTCTTAGATTACAGCTACTTTTCACAACTTTTAACTGCATCTACCTTATCTTACGTTAACTTAAGGTTTTCGAATTCCATAATCACATTTTGTGACATCTGTCATAGATTTGACATCTCTTACTGTTTTGTGGACAGTATATGAAATTTGTTCAAACGTTACTAGTGGTTTGTTGTTTGGTGCACTAACTCAAACACTTGGGCACACTTTACGAAAACTCAAGAGGTTTTAGGTTTCGTATAATAAGTGTTGAAAAATGCAACATGACAGAACTAAAGCATATGGAGCTCAAAATGTGTATGGAGGTTTTCAAGAGACGGAACAATTAAAAATATGAAACCATTATGAATCGAGAATGATATTGAACTAATAAAGATTCGGATCTTAACTTAAAAGGTTTCCGATTCCGTTCAATAAGAGAAGTGTGTGATTTTGTCGGAAAAATGGTAGAGGAAGCTGGAGCAGATTGTAAGGCTTTTAGCGTGATAAGGTAGACTTGGTTAATTATTATTGGAAACAGTACACTCTACATATATCAATATCATGTGAAGCAATAATTCAAGATAAGTCGATAAGTAGATTAAGTTTATTGAGGGAAATAGTTTCGAAGTGACTAAAACGAGGAGAAGCTAATAAATCCGATAATTATTGGTCTCAGTCACAGCCTTGAATTGAGAAGGAATGATACTGAAATTCACAGATTTGAGCACGGATAAGAACTTTTCATAACCATTTTTACGTTCAAGGATGGTATTGTGGGGATTGAGATTCATTGGGTGGGGATTAAGGAGTGAATGTAGTATCAATTGCTGTTGTTAGTATGAGAATTAGAAGACTGAGAGCAAGAGAGCAAGAGAAGATAAGAGTGAAATAGGAAAATTAATGGTAATTATGAGACCCCCTACAATTCAGATTCGAATACACTCTCTAGATATGCATGGTTAGCAGATTCAACGATTATCTATCAATGCAATGTGGTTTGTAGTTTCAGTGACTCAAAAGGTTTGCGAGTCAAAGACTTTTAAAAGTTAACAAGTCAATACAAATTCGATAACTATCTCATGGAAGACCATCACAACGTGCTCAATTTCATCATTCCTTAATTTTGTTTCCATTGCGTCTAAAAGCTCTAGGTACCTTCAATAGAACACTCGAATACGAAATTTCAAAAAATACTGTCATAAATCTTATCTAAAACAGATAATCATCCTACTAGTTAGGTCCAAACATTAACTATTCGGTGCTTATCATAAACCTCGTACAAATCTACCTGACTTGACCTGACCTGACCTGATCATTCGTCATACTCCTCATCTAATTATAGTCGCGTTTTATTAGCTACAAACGAGATCCAAAAGTCATATTCAAACATTGTCACGGCTACACAACATATAAGCCTCATTATTAAATGAATATTATATACAGTAAATGGGCTAAGTATTGGAATTCCATTCATTAAATGCAGACGATGTCATGCTAAGACTGGATTGTAATCTTCCCAATCGAGTTTAATTCACTTTACGAGCCACCCGAACAATCGAAATCCAAATGTAACCCACGTTTCTTCAGTAAATAAAGTACCAAGGCAATTTTACGGCTTATGGATTTATACACTTACGAGCTGTCAAGAATTTCCAGTGGACAAGAAATTCGACAAAGTGATCCCACGTTGCCAACGTTGAATGTTGTTTGGGGAGGATATTTTTCTTAGAGATTAATCTGCCTTGAGCCTCACGACGTTGTATTCTTCTGTGAGGCTTAGACTCTCGTACCTTGATGATATTGAACGCACAAAACGTACCCCATAATCCTTGAGTCATTCTGAGATAACTCCAGATAGGATATCATTCACTAAAGGACTCATGAAAACATTGAGTCTCGTTTATAACGTAGATACCTTCGAGGCTGGAACGGTAATGACCCGCCCCCACTTCTTGTGATCACTTTCGTAGAATTCTAAAATAAGCGTGTGTTAAATAATATCACAGTTTACGAAAAGTTTAAACAGCCGTACATAATGGAGATTGGACTACAGTACCAAGAAGGTTATAAAAGCGATTGGAATTGTAGAGTAATTAGTTTTAAAATCTTTAAGTTAAATTGCAAGTAAATGAAGTGGGCTATTCTTTTTGCCAGTCTTATTGTTGCCCAGGAGGTTCCTGAGGGAGCTTTCCAGCTTGGGTTTGATGTTATTCATAACCATAAACTTGTTAAGAGAGATGGTAGTTTAGAATACGATACAGTTAATACAAGTGTCTATTATATGGCCAATGTTACCCTTGGAGATAATAACAAGGTCTCATTGAGAGTCTCAACCGGTATTTCAGATACTTGGGTCCCTGCAAGTGATGTCAATTGTTTCTTAGATATTGCAGAAAAAGGTTCTAATGGTGACATCCTTTGGACTACCACTACTGTTGGAGCCACAGCTGTCTGTACACAATTCGGGTCCGTGGACACAGGTACCTCAAACGTCTTCAAATTGAACGAAACTGCTGGCCAGTTTGTTCAGTCAAGAAACACAGGTGACGGGTACCAAGATTGTTCTGGAGTTTTTGGATCAGGAGACATTCTGATCGGAGGAACCAAAGTCAAGGACGTTGAATACGCAGTTGCAACTACCATCTCCACTCCTTACGGTATCTTGGGACTTGGAATTCCAATGGGTGTATTTTCCGTTAGTAGGAGAGGGACTTATGATACCTTCCCCACGAAATTGAAAAATCAAGGTATCATTAAAAAGAGTGCCTACTCCATATACGTTGGAAATTCGTCAAATATTAACGGTAACGTCTTATTTGGAGCTGTTGACCACAAGAAATACACTGGTGACTTATTAACCCTTCCAGTTATACCAAGTCTGACTTCTAACACCAAAAGTTTCGATGCTTTCCAGGTCGTTTTGGAATCCATCGCTTTGACTGGAGGAATAAGTCCAAATGTAACATTCGTGACTAAGAAATACTCTGCACAGTTCGACTCAGGCTCATCATTTTCCAAATTTCCCTACGACTTTGGAGAATTGCTTTCTAGTACCCTTGGAGGAGATGGCCTTATTTATCCTGGTGCTCTCCACAGATACTCCGTTCCTTGTCCTAAAAGAGACTCAAAAGTTGCTTTGGAGTTCAATTTTGGCGGCCAAGTAATCCCTATTCCTTTGATGGACTTGGTTGTTTACCTGAATGATGGGTGCTACATTAATGTTGACAATTCGATTGATGGTTTTTATTTTGGCTTCGATGTATTGAAGAACTTCTACTTGGTCTTTGACTTGGAAGCCACTGAAGTTTCCATTGCTAAAATAAATCACTCAGACGAAAGTGACGTTGAAGTCATTTCATCAACCGTCCCTAGTGCATCTAAAGCTCCTCACTACAGTCAAACAACTACTGACTCGACCACTTTAAGTACCTCTGCGCTCTCAACTTTCCGCTATGAGCAGCTTGCTTCTGGTCAAGTTACAAGCTCTACCACGACTAAATCATCTTCAAGAACAACCTCCACTTCCAC
The DNA here is from genome assembly GCA_030558205.1 of Kodamaea kaohsiungensis (nom. inval.). Lineage (NCBI taxonomy): Eukaryota > Fungi > Ascomycota > Pichiomycetes > Serinales > Debaryomycetaceae > Kodamaea > Kodamaea kaohsiungensis (nom. inval.). The sequence goes on along the minus strand of JAJMRZ010000016.1, from coordinate 218,432 downwards.
CTCCACATCAACCACCCACAGCTCCTCATCAAGTTCGCACCACAAATCAAGCAATTCTTATTCCAAGTGGATCGGAATCGGGGTGGCAATTGCAGTGGTAGTAATATTGGCTTTGGTCCTCTTCTGGCTCTACAAGCGTAGACAAAGAAACAGAGCATCTAATTTGACTGTCAACCCTGTTCCTTATGAAATGTCACAAGGTATTCCTCCATACTACGATCCAAACATGTCTCAACCTCCAAATATGTCTCAACCTCCGAAAATGTACGGCTAAGGTGAGACAAGGATCCTTCTCTATGTTCAATTATCTTCACTATTTAGTTCTTCTATTGTTTTAAAAAGTACTTAATAAATTAAGTGAAAAATCTAAGGTCAAAAACCTTGTATTTGGCTGCAAAAATTCATCAAACTTTTATAAACTTTCCTAAAATTGCCTCAAGCTATCCGATCTTAATTATTCAGCAGCTCTAATAACTAATTTGAAACATCATACTTTAACCAGAGGTGTAGTGGATTGTGTGAACTCTCTAGTTTTTTTTATTCATCCTTCTTCCTGTCTGATGTTTTAACCAAACCCAGTTTCGCTCTCTCCTACAGTTTTCATCGAACTCAGATCTATAACCTTATCTTTTTTAAAACATTTAATACTTTATTTATACAATCTAATCCACCATGATATCATTCAAACCCAAGTCTTCATTTTGTTCGTAAGTTCTTTCGAAATCTTCAATTACCATGTTTGGGTCAGCATCAGGGGCATACACGTTTTGGATATACGACAGTGCCAATGGATCTTCCATTTGGATTGTGAATGGGATTTTTCCTTCCACGGCATCTGTCAAACGTGCAAAAAAGGTAGTCCATCTACTCTTTGTTTCAGCTTCCATTGAGTCAGAAGTTTGAGTAAATACACGAGAATGTAATTCTTCGCTCACTTGTGCTAAGAGACCTTCGATAGTAGTGAAACGTCCTCCCAAGGTACCTGGAGTTAAGTCAAGGTTCAATTCTGGGATTTGCATTCCACAGGTCTCGGACTTTAAAATATCACGAGCCAAGTCTTCTGGGTCTGTGACCTTTAATGTAACTTTACGTCCCTTTGCTGGGATTTCTCCACCGGTCTTCACCTCGTTGGACTTGTATCCACAGTGGTCACATGCAGTTGACATGATAATGACTTCCTTAAAGTGGGGAATGTTGACAGTTTTCATGTGTGTTTCACATTCTTTATTACATGTGGAACAAGTGGCAGCAAATGTTTGCACTTCATTTGCCATGTTCTCAATTTCAGTAGCATCAGAAGCAAATCCGGACACGATTGGGTTCTTAGATTCTTCTTCCTTTTCCTTCTTTTGCTTTTGTTTGTCTTCAAACTGTTGTTTCTGTTGTTGGGCAACCTCATCGGCAGAGATGAGTCCCAAGAAGACGTTTTGTTCCAAGCTTCTTGGGTACTCGTAACTTGACCACTTGTGAGCAGGTTCACCAGGAACATATTCGATCCACGAGTTTCCAGCAGGGTCATCCACCGAGAAGGTCAAGGGTAATTTTGACTCATCTTCAATGTACAGCTTGATTCTTTCAATGACCTCTTGAATTTTGGTATGCATTTCAGGCTGCAACTCCAAACGGGCAGGTTGGTCCAGTTCCAAGTCAGATATTATCTCTGCAAGGACACCCTCTGCATTCGTCAACTGACCTCTTTTTGGTGGAATCTCAATGTCCAACTCTACAAACTTAACAGTAGCAGTTTCGGACTTGACAACTTGTCTATTTAAATCAGCCTTGGTTTCAATCTTAAGAATGTAACGAGAACCCTTCTCTGCAATTTCGGCAGCAGGCTGCATCTCACTGTTCTTGAAGTTACAGTGAGGACACTCGAACGACATCAAGATAACTTCACGGAAGAATGGGATTTTAGTCAAAAGCAAACGAGTCGTTCCATTCTCATGACAGTTCATACAAAGTGATTCAATCTCTTGAACTGGATGTCCTTCGGAATCTCCCAGTTGCTGGTTTCCTTCACTAGACTCTTGATGGTCAGCTTGCTCGACTTGATCACCAACATTGGCGAATACTTCTTCTTTGCTCATGGTTTTTTGCTTCTTGTCAATGTGCTCCATTTCCTTTTATAATCAAGATCTTTTTTCAATTTTTTTTACATTAGATGGTGGAAGCTTCTGGAATCAAATATGAGTAATTAAGTGTGACAGGTTTACAGTAATGAGAATAGAATGGTATAGAAGCTTAGATTAAATGATGATTTGGACTACGAGAATAGGTTAGTCGAGTGTTCGATGGGCTGGTAGATGGAGAGAATAGCCTGATTATCATGAGATGAGTTTAATGACTGATTAGGTAAGACTGACTTTTAATTGAATCATAATCGGTTTAAAGGATGATTATTAAGATGTCATAGGTGTAATAGTGTAGAAGGCAAACCTAGAGTATTCTCAATTAAAAAGTAAACTTCAGGTGATGTCGTGGAATCGACATTGAACGTCAATGTGCTTTCGGAATGCAAAATTACCCATTATTCCTTACATTAGTGAAGTTACATTCAGATATTCTAATACTACAAACTATATAAACCAATCATTAACAACATCTCTCACAATCACTCTACTTCAATCTAAGAGTACATTAAGCCTCCTATCTCTTAGTATTAACTTATCCCTACTTGATTGCCATCTATGATAACCTATATGCAATATATTTACTCTCAATTTACCAGAATGGAACTATTCAACGTCACCTTGATCATCTCAAGCATGCTATACGTACCTCTATACGTTCCTCTACACGAATCTCTTATCAAATAAATTAAATATACATTATGACTATTTCAGTTTTCTCAGATTGTCTGATTTCACTTTACGGAGTGCATCACCCCACGATGAGTTCTCCAATGTCTCTCCAATTGTGCTCATATCTATAAGGGAAACGTTGTTAGACTTATCGGCAAATGGGGATCCCATCGCTTCATCGCTTATAGCTATTCCTGGAGAACTGAGTGGAGATGAGGTTTCTGATCTTCCGGATGGTATTTCTATCAAAAGGCGTGGCTTCATACCAATGTCCAAGTGGTTTCCACTCAGCGATCTGTCTCTTCCTTTAAATGAGTGGAGAGGAGAGCTTGGTACGTAATGTCCACTATCAATATCTGGTTGTTCTTCAAACGTCTTCTCGGATGCTTCCTCATGATCCATCTCCTTCTTCTTCAGTTCTTCAGAGATATAAATTGCAGGAGTGTTGGTTGGGAGGTCCTCATTGAACAAGTGACTGTTACGACGCAATACTTTGTCAAATGCAACGTTCTGATCTCTTATACCCAATCTTTGGTTTCTCTTGTACAACCAGCGACATGCATATGCTGCTATAGTCTCATAAACTCTCTTAGTATGCAACCTTCTTTCCACCTTTTGCACAAGTAAACGTCTCTCCAAGAAATCGATCAAGTTGAGACACTGGCCAGTGTCAAAAGAATTATAAAGTGGAATCTGAAGGATGATACGAGAAAATGAGATTCCGGGATCGTCATTAAGTTCCATGTTGAGCAATGCTTCTTCAACGAACATCTCATAGAGTCTTCTTCTTTCTCTAATCTTCGGGATATCCATTGAGTTTAAAGTCAAGTCTACCGCGTCGTAGTCGACATCGATATCATACGGATCGTTAGGGTCATTTCTTTTAAACCACTGTTTGCAAAGAACAGGAATTGATAATTCGCCCATGTAAAAATGAAATGAAAGTGCTCCCTCCAAAGAATGTAAAAAACTTGGAAGTTTGTGTGGCTTGATGTAGCCAGTACCTTCAGGGTCGAATTTTTGCCAGGTACGTTTGAATTTACGAATCTCCTCACGTTGCATCAAATTCAGGTATGCGGACTTGGTTTTGACATAACTGAAACTGTCCAACACAAGTGATACGAACATATTCAAGAAAATGTACATTGATGTGACGTTCCACAAGCAAAATAAGATGTACGCATACTGCTTACTGCCACAATCTGTATCTTCGATAGAGGTTGCTGATGTGCAGAAAGGTGCCTCTAAAGTAAAGTCATGCATAATGTAATTCCAGCCTTCACCGAAACTACAACGGAACAATAGAATAAGTGCTTTGGGAACAGATCTGAGGTTGATATTGTTGGTCGTATTCGGTCCAACCTTAGTGAGACCGAAAATTTGGTTCAACGCAATTGCAAAGACCAAAAACACAACGAGCCATGTAAACAAAAGCGACAACAATGATGGTAAACTTGCACTTGCAAATCTCAACAACTGACTCAATCTATTACTTCTGGGGATCACAAACATAAGGATTCCGACCAAGAACAACTTATTCATATTCGTAAAGACAGACTCTTGTGGAACGAAAAAGGATATAAATGTTGTTACAAATGATCCAAATGAAACAAACAAATTAAACCAATTCCACTTGTAATGTATGAATGTCCGGAACCCTTGCCCAATCAACAACATTAACAGGTTGTTCAAGAAGACAGAAGTTGTAAACATAAACACACCAAAACGTGCATAATACATAGCTTCCGGCAGGGGGAAACTTTCCATAAGCAATGATACAGTGTGTACAAACAATGTTACACCAAGGATACGCGACCATACACGGTTCTTTTCAACTGTCATTCTGTAACAGAACTTAGCAAGCGATGATAATTGAGTGAAATCTTTACGTTTCGAAGGTCTGGCCTGTGATAAAATCTTTTTCACTTGGTACCATGTCACTTGCTCATAAGTCATATAAGCTCTTCCTGTTGTTTTCGAATAGTTACTGATAATAACAGACACAAACAAGGTCAAGATGAAGATTGTGCTGCAAAAGTTGAACAAAATCACAAAGAATCCGTTGAATGGTGTTGCATAGTTCAGAGTAGGTGTTCCTACACCCGTACTTTTCATCACGTTAAGTAACAAATCACTCCAACCTTCCAACGAGACAATCTCAAACAAACTGGCGAACGAGGAGGCAAACCTGTTGAATTCCAATTGCGGCTCAGTGTAAACGTTTGGAGACATGATATTCCAATTGAAAACTTCGTTTTGGTACTCATTGAAGCAGTCGCCGATGGCTGATTGGCCATCCACACATTCACCCAAACGACCATTAAAAATATTAAGGCCCCAAATAGAAAATGGAAACAAGAGACAAAGCGAAATAATGGCTGCACTCAAGATCTTCCAGAAACCAGTAATCATAGTATTGTGGAAGTTGTTCTTTGCAGTCTCACTAATAGTGAGCAATCTCAAAGCTCTCAATGCCTTTAAACCACGCACAATTCTTGAAAGTTTTCCATCGTACTTGAGGTAAGCAATGAATTCTACCCAAAGAGAAAGCAACACGATCAAATCAATAAAATTCCAACTCGAACGCAAGTATGCATTAGGTGTGAAACATAAACCATCAGCAAGGATTTTGATATGAAATTCCAAGCTGAATAAAGCTAAGAAAGCAATCTCCAAGTAAAATGTCCAGTTGTAGTAACCATAGTTGTCTAACATGACTCTTCTGTACAATGGTGTTAAATAACAAGCAGTCACTACTAATCCAATGGTCGCCAAAAACATGATTACAACAAAAGCTTCTGAGATGATCTTGTTAGGTTCAACACCATCAATACGTTCTCCATGACTCGATTGGACGAGCTTTTGGCAAAGTCGACGTACCTTGTGTCTTGGACTCATCACATAGAAAACATTGTTGTAGTTGGGGTTGTCTTGCAAAAACTTGTTTTGCTTCAGAATAAGGACATTTCTTTCAGTGATAACATTCTGTGCAAAGAGTGCAGGGTCAAAGTTCAGAATATCCAATTGACGCAGTGATTTCTGTGCATAGAAAGGATTCTTGAAAACATTTTGAGTACGCCAAAATGTAATCTGAACCCAACGTTTCCAAATTTGCAGTGGCAAGTTCTTGATTGTTTCGTCTTCGATATCTGATTCTTCGTCATCATCATCTTCCAAGAAGTCGTTAACGGCTGTTCCACTCAATAATAAGTTCACCACCGCCTTCTCTAGCTGCTCTTTTTCTCCTGTTGCTTTGAAAACTTTGGTTTTAAACTTGGACAAGAGTCCTGAAGTAGTTTCCAATGTCTGCAATCTGGCAGTCATATTGTCAATAAATTGGAGAAGCTGCTTTTTACGCTTACCTTCTTCTGATACTTCCAAAGACCTGGCAATGACAGCTATAAAAAAGTTGAGGACCACCATATTGGACACTATAAACCAAAAGATCAAAAACATTGCACCAAAAGCGCGCGATGCTGTATTTTGGGAATACTGTTGCAAGTGGTACATGATATCGGTCCAATTCTCAGTAGATGTTATCACATACAACGCGATGAACGCATTAGGTAAAGTATGCATGGGGAAATTCACGTCATCAAACTGGTCTTGAGGGATCACACCTTCAAAGTAACGAGCCATTATAATACTCCAAAGGAATGTCAAGACAAAGAAGAACAAGGCCAAATCAAAAAGAGCTTTGAAATCCTTCATAATCTTTAACCAAAGCTTACGGGTAATGTTGGTAGCCAATACAACTCTGTAGAAACGCATAATTTGGAAAACAGTCAACCAATAGTACGTATGTCCCAAAGAGGTCTTAACAGGTTCAATCGCGATAACTCCAGTGATGATAGCCAAGTACAAGTCGAACACGTTACGTTTGGATTCGAAAAAGAGTCTCCACTTGGGGAAGTGGAATGCAAACCTCAATATGATCTCAGCCAAAAGTGCTAAGGTAAATGCCACTTCAAACCTGTGTAAGATGTGTCTCCTTTCATCACTCATATCGTAACGTCTAAAGCACTGGACAAATAAACTGATCATGATCACAATAGGCCAGATAAACTCAGTTTTGTAGTAGTATTTGAGGTATATGTTCTGCTTTTTGAGCTTTTCTATACGCTCAAAATTCATTGAATCATCCTTGTTGAAATCAAAAAATCTGAGAAACTTTGTTGGTTCTTCGACCGAGTCTTGAATGGTGTTGTGGAACAGTGCAACAATTACTGCGATAGACACGTTAACCAACCACACTGTGAGGAAAAATATGCAAAAGATGAAGAACAAGCATGCACCCATGTTATCTGAGTTCATTGTATCGTACATGATATCGGTGAAAGTGTTTGCACTAATGACAACAAACACCATTTCCATCGACTGCAAGATATTATCAAAGTTAACTGTTCCTCCGTATGGGTTGTCGCCTGAAACACAACGTGAATTAATAGGGCAAGTGAACCCTTTTATTGTATCTGAACTGGTGCCATCTCGTAAGAGATACGCTGAAGGTTTTCGATTAGAGTCAAAGTGCGATCCACAGTACAGGTCAGAGTTGATCCAAGTATCATTGGAGTCTAGTGGGTTCTGCCATACGCAATGTCTTGTCAATGATGACTTGAATGATTGTACACCAATAATTCCGAAAAGGACCCAGAAACACAGAATAAACAAAGAGACGTCAACCAATTGTGGAAGAGCCAGTCTGACTGTAGTGAGGATTGTAGTTGTACCTTTGGTCAAGTTGCACAAACGAAGAATACGCACACAACTCAATGCTCTAAAAATCATTATTTGGTGGATAGCATCGTAATGATTGTACAGTAACGGGAAGGAAATCCAAAAGCATATCATCGAGAAGAAGTCAAGTTTATGCCATGAATTCCTCAAGTAGGCACGACGTACGTCAAGTGGGCCAAACTTATTGTAGGCCTGGGACAATACCAAAGTATTCTTGAAATTCAACATTCTAGCTTGTGGGGCTGGGGTATTGGATAAGCCTGTAGCATCTCTAATTGGACTTGGAATAGGGCTTGGCTTATACATATCTTCAGGTTCCTTTGCGTCGATATTTTTTTCGACTTTAGAGTACCTCTTAGATACAAAGAACCAAACGAGGAATTCCTTTACGTAGTTTCTATGAAGAAAGTCATTGTCATTTCCTGGGTAGTCCAAGTTGAGTGATTCGAACACGATCCTGTCGTCGATTAAACCATATGCAATAATCTTTATACCAATTTCGATGGTATAAATAATGTTTATTATCATCAAAGCGTAGTCGGCCCAGTTGTAGCCATTGATCACGTACCCGTCAAGAGCCAATGGGTTCCATTGTCTGTATGATAATAAGGCCACTTGGAGGATAAGTAATGCTAAGAGGCCTATGTTGGAGAACCTATGTGATGCGATGATGTGGCATATCTGCCGGAACCTCAGCTGCGGGGGGAAGAATTTGAGTGAGTTCCCATACAAGTGGTTCACTGGGAATTCTTTACGTTTAATAGGATGTGGTGGAGGTGTAACTGGAGACTCGTTTAGTGTAGGAGATTCGATAGATTTTGATTCTGGGTTGTAAGCAGTTTCTGTCGTTCTGATATATGAATTGTGAGCATTTTCAGAGTATGAAGAGTCCAAGTTCTTTGGGGAGCGTCTTAGGGAAGAAAAATCATCTTCATTTTGCAGGCTCTTGTAGTAAGCAAAGTCTGGATCTTTGAAGAGCAGGAATTTCCCACTGATGGGTGATAGTTGAGGTGTGACTGATTTCAAGGGCGGTGTTTTAGGCACTTCTATTGATTCCAGTGATGCATTTGGGTCAAGTTTCGTTGATTTCTTAGGGGATTTTGATCCTACACCTGCTATTCTATCTGAAACTCTAGCCAATATAGTCAGGATTCGTCTTGGTCCGCTTTCAGTTTCTTCTGGTTTGAGGGTTCCATGGCCAAACCCAGCTTCGAGGGAAGAAGGGTCATCTCTTCCGGTACTTGTATTACTTGTTTGTTGATGAAGGAAGTGGTTGTTCATGTCAGTTAAAGGTATTTCATGAGTCAAGTCATGATCCTCTTCATCATCATGAGAGTCCAGGTGTTTATGCTTCTTTTTCGTTCTTGTTAATTTCATCCAGTGGGCTTCATCAGAGTTGTTTTCTCTTCCCAAGGCAAACGAAAGGCCTTCTTTTATTTCTTCGATATCCTCTGTAGTATCAATATATGACACTGATTCCAATATTGGCAGTTCTGGATGTTCTGTGACATCAGCTATATTATGAAAAGGTCTATGCATCAGATCACTGGATACACGGCTTAAAGGACGATGATGATCTGGATCGTTTTGAGGACTATTTTGACTCCACCTCCTCAAATGCAATGCACTTGATAGACTATGCAGTCTGGAAGAAGAAGAGAGATTAGCATTGGAAGAAGCGGCCAACACCGGTGAATACGTATCGACTGGTGATGACCGAGAATTTAAACTAATCTCATCAGAATCAGGATCATCATGATCATGGTCACGATCCTCACTTCGAACAACATGAATAGTAGAATCCGTTGGAGCCCTTACAGTGATATTGGGGATCCTAGGACGCAGCATCTATACTTGAATTGAAGAATGCTTAATGGCTTTTTGAAAACCGAATATGACGGGAAATACTGGGACAAATAGGGTAAATCTTTTGATAAAGACACAGCCTTGGAGAAAAAACGTGAATGGCCAGGGACGCGAGGCGAAGGGAGATGTGGTGATGGGGTTGGTGGGAATAGACGGGGTGGTTAGGTGGGTGGCTATAGGCATTTATGGTATACACGGAAATATTGATGGTTCTATTATTATGAATGTATGAGTAGTCTCAACATGATAAATTAAGAGAAAACTTAACGAGTAATACTAACGAGTAAAAGCACGAACAAACATCAAGTGGAGGAGAGAGAAATATAACGGTTGCGAAAGATAGAATGATAGATTGATAGAGAGAGAAAGATAACGATTAATAGAGGATAAGCGAATAGTAGATAAAGTAGACTAAGAATAAAGACAATGTCAAGAGGTCTTGGCTTGGCTGAGTCTTAAGTAGGATACGTTAAATTGAGTTGCTGTGAGGATGAGAAAGAGTGTATAAACACAAAGGTACAAAGAGATGGATTCGGTTAACGAAGAAGGAGAATATAGGAGATGAATGATTAGAGAGGTTATTAAGTGTGAAGGTATGGAAGGAAAGGAAGAGTAAGGGGTGGTGAATGATGTATAATGAAAGCCATGGAAATGGAAATGAAGTTAGAAATAGGTAAGGAATCAGGGTGAGATATTTATAATAGATCAAAAAATTATGTATGGTTTAGTGCCATGGCCGTAGGACTGAAAAGTTTATAATGAAAGGGTGTGGAGATGTGAAATTAGATTATAGTTATTGTGGAGAATGAGTGAGGATGAGGAATTTAATGTAGATGTAATACATGTTATGTTATGAAAGTATTGTAATTGTTGTGGTTTGTTGTTGTGGGTTGTTGTGTGTGGTTGTTGTGGGTAATTGTTGTATGTGTATGTTGTGAATGTTGTTTATGAAAAGGAAGTGCACTGAAGTGCATGAAAAGTATACAAAAAGAGTGAGTTCATTTGAGTTATATTGGATGAAGAATGTACAGCAAGAGAGTGACGCTTCTAAAATTAACAATTCAGAAACATGTCAAGTGAATTATTCAGAACTTATGATATGATATGTGTCGATTTTAATTACTTGTATAAATATTGATTCGATTTTTAACATGTTTAATGAATTTTGTAACTAACTTGCCAAATTCATTAAAATGGGTTGTTATTAGAAATTGAGTATATCCTGTTATCATTTCAATCGGTTAATAACGGTTTTACTCGCTAGATAACTTTTCAATTTAAGCCTCCATTTGTCTTCTTTCTGTCTTCTCTCTCTTCTCTTAAATTGTTACTTTCAAGTGACTTGACTTTTAACCTGAACTCACACAATCGTAAATGAAAGGTTTAGAAGAAGCTATTCATGTCTCTTTTCTATTCCATAACCTATCTACAAAGATTATGTTACTAGAAATGAATACACCAAGTTTAAGAGAAAGACTAATGATAGTCTCATTAGTCGTACTAACTTATAATCTTAAAATGATTATCACCTACATTGATCACATTCAACCCACTCGTGACTCTATCAGCCTTCACGTATTCCTAATTCTACATCAAATACAACCTTATCTTTCTACACATAATACGCTCCCTACCCCTTATTCCATATACTACTAACTAAGAGTACTCACCTCTTCAAATTACCACCTAATACCACCACCCAAACCTCACCACTCTACCTCACCAAAAATCACCAAACACTTGAACTTTTCAACTTTTGATTTATTGAGAATAAAATTCAAAATTTTCAACATCAAACATGTCTCTTCTAAAGAAGTTGCCTTCTCAAGTGAGAATCAACGAGGCCAAACAGCTTAGTGCTGCTATCTTCGGTCATGCATGGAACCCAACTAATAGAAGAAACGGTTCGAAGATCTTACGTGCTCCCTTGAAAGGTCAAGAGTACTTGAAGTACTATGGTATCAACGACCTGTTACCTACATTCAAAGACTTTAAGAAATGGTTCCCAGATTTAAAGTTGGTTGACCCAAGAGAGAAACAGAGATTGTTTATGGTTAATGATAGAAAGAAGAGAAACAAGGGTGCTCCAAAGAAGAAGACTTCTTAAGTACAAGAGCTGATGAGATGTTTTATGATATACTCATAGGGACACTTCACATGACTGAGGACTCTGTCACTGAAAACTCTCTTAGAGTCTTCAGTCAACCCAAACTATCTTCCTAGATTCAGAGATTCTATGAATTACTACTTCACCTATGAAGTTCATGTATATATGTACAATATAATATTAATTTAAGTGAATGTAAAAGTTGTAACTCTTCATTGAATTACTATCTTCGTGAAAATAATACTCTTATTAAGACTAATCAAATCTTTATTCATGTTCGCCTAGTCCTAACAAACGTATCTGTAACCTCATCCAAACTGACATCCCATCTCCGAACACCCATTTCTCTATTTCTTCTCAAAACCTTGTTCAATTCAATCAACTGCTCTCCCTTTTTCTCAACTAATTCACTATCTTCCTCATGTCTTCTGTCTTCAAGTATTATTCTCTCCCAGTTTTCAGTCAGTGTATTCCCTTCTCTTAGCACGACCAATTGTTTTTCGAACTCTTCTCCTTCATCTATAATTATGTATGCCATTTTGATTTGTGATTTTGAGTACACAACCTTTACTTCATTACTGTTAATGGTGTAGATCGCAATATGATCATTGCATACAAGTAATATCTCATTGCCATTCTTCTCGGTCTTGTAGATTTTAATGCTGATTGGGTGGAGGAGTATTTGTCCAATAAACTTGAGCTTATCTTGGTATTCATAGATCACAACACAGTTTGTGTACTGGCAAATCAATATTTCTCCCTGTGTGAACAAATTGACTACCCCTGACGGTATAACTCCCTTTGTTCTTTTATAAGAATTACCATCATATCCAAATGCATTTTCTTCGCCAACTCTAATTCTCTCAACTATTCGTAACATCTTAAGAGACACCACCAAGATCTCATGTGCACCTGCAATCACAAAGTATTCTCCAGCCATCCAGCAGCCCAAGTACTTTGTCGCACCGAGTATTTCACCTTTTGTATCAAAAATGCAATGTCCCATTACTGTCAATACCTTCAATTCGTATCCAAATGGCAGTTCTTTAAAACAACTCACCCATCTCCCATCTAATGACCATGATACTTTTCCTTCGACTTGAGTACTGAAAACTAACTTACTCACCAGACCTTGGTTTTGGAATGTATACATTTTTGGTACAGCATTATATTCTATAGGGTCTGCTACTATAGACCACCATTCCGTAGATCCTCTTGATTCTCGTAGTATCACCTGTGACAAAGGTTTGAGAACACTTAGTAAGATATGTGTACAGTCTAAGGAATACAACTTGGCATACAATCCTTCCTCTGAGAACACAACTAATTGTTTAGCTTGAGTATATCCTTCAGTCACTTGTGACTTCAATGGAGGGATCCATTGAACACTACTAATCAACTCAGGCAGATGGATCTCAATTGGTTCACTGGAATTGAAATCATATATGAATAACACATGCGGAGTCACAACCGCAATCTTAGAACTACTACTGGACCCTCCATCTCCATCCCCATCACTATAAACAGTAGGTTCCCAAATAACCAGTAGCACATCATACTCTATTTCATATTCACGGAAAAGATTCCCTGACTCAATCTCATAGATCTCTAGGATATGAGAGAACGTAGCTACATAGTTACCACAAGATGATAAACTAGTCAACATTGGTAGTTCACGTCTTTTTTATATGTGTACATTTTTTTTAAAATAAAGTAAACAAACAAATCATGCCAAAGAGAAAGAGTAAAAGCGTTCCCAAAGCTGGAGTTTCTAAAGGGAGGACGTTGAAGTCAGGTAGAACAGTATCTAAATCACCACCTTCAAAGTCCACTCGTCATATTTTGGATCAGATAGTTGATAGTGAAGATGATTCAGACCCTACAGTTTTACAGAGTAGTCAGCTCTTTGGACGCAAAAACAAACTCAATGACCTTTTAACGTCGCTGCAGCAATCACAGCGAAGACCTTTCGAGGAGGATGAAGGGTTCTTGTATAAGAGAAGCAAACGTGATACAACTCCAATCCAGGTGTTGCAGAATGAAATCAAAAAATTGGATAATAGTAGTGAAGAAGAGGCACTTTTGAATATACCTAAACGACATAACTTCATTGATGAACTGAGTCTACAATTGAGTTCCCCTATCAAAACCACAGCTGAACCTACTGTGAATCATAATCGACGTCGTTCCTCATATTTCAACAGAGGGAAACGAGTTCTGTCGATTGGTAATGGATTTGTAGGAGAACCACACCAAGACGTTCCAGCTCAAGACTACTACAAACTCCTCGATACGTCTCTTCCTGAGCCAGACAGAATGAGACAGTTATTAGTATGGTGTTTCAAGAAGAAAATGGAATTGGAACTGGGCAAGAAAGGAGGTAATGGAACTGACCAAACAGTATTGAACATAGCCAAAGTAATTAAAGAAGAAATTGTAAGAGACTTAATGGAGAAACGTATAAATGCAAGCTGGTATAGTGCCAGCCAAGAAACTACAGAGGAAATTGAACCCAAAAAAGAAGTGGTGGTGCCCAACCCTCTCAATATCCAAAATGTTGAAAATATACGAATATACACAGCCAAGTTGAAACGGTTGGTTCAAGAAAAGAAGGAATGGCAAGAGGCACACAAACGTGCTATAGAACCAATAAAAAAGATTGAAGTAGAAACTGAGATTGCAAAAGTGGATGGTTCACAGTACCCTGATGTAATAGATGAAAAGTTATTAGGAAGCTTAGAAAGCAACAGGAACGTGGTTGAAAGTAGTATTGCTCAAGTCGAGTCTACAGTCGATAGGCTATACCATCTGAGTTACAGACTCGGGAAAACAGCATTTCATGTCGGGGTACAGGAACGGAAACTTGATAGTAGACTACTGAAGAAATTAGGAGAATACGTTGAAGGAGCTGCAAGAGTAAGTACACGAGATCTACTTCGAAGCTTGAGCAGAATAAGCAATGTGAATACAAACAACTCAACAAAGTGAACTACGAATTACTTTGAAGAGTTTCATTAATACCCAACTCACACGATATTATTAGGTGAATTAATAAAATGATACCCTAGCCTAATGTATTGAAATAAAGAACACAATAATATTAATGAACTCGAATGCACTGATTCTGCAATTTTCACAATATGTAGTAAATTCAATTAACTAATAACTAATTTACAAGTTTATAATAATGTAAACCACCTATTCAAATAACTGATTTCTAATAGATTTAGATTGATAGAGACCAAGAAACTTCTCCAAATAGCAATTGTTCTCCAAACTCTAAGGATTTTCATTTAGTAATTTCAAATAATAAAGTTAAAACTATGCTCATAATTCAATTACTCCGTGAAGCTAATCATCCTTCTCTCAATGATTGTAATCTTTTTCATCTTCACTATTTTAAATATTTATTTAATAAAGTTTCTTTTGAGGGAATGAAATTTTAGTAATATATTTTTTATGTCAATATCAAGTCACGTGTGCTGACATTGCAGCCAAATGAGTTTAATACCAATGGAAAGGTATATAAAGCCAATGGGTTTGGAAGTTATTTTGATCCTCCAGTATTCATACTATCCATCCAATTATAATAAAATGTCTTCTAAAATTTCTGTTGCTGTTTTCGGTGTTTCTGGTAACCTTGGTGCCAGTATCCTCAAGTCTTTGCAATCAACTACGTTTGCTTCTGAGATTGAATTTCCTATCAAGGTCGTTTCAAGAAAAGATTTGAACTCTAACAATAAGATTCAGTATATTAAGTCTGACTTAACTGATACAAAGGTTTTGGCTGATAAATTGAAAGGTACTGATGTGTTTGTTGAATTGTTGACTGTTGACCCTCAAGTATTTGCTAATGTCGAGAAAGTGGCTAGCATCGTCAAGCCAAAGCTCTACATACCCTCTCAATTTGGAATTGATCTCACAGCAATTCAAAGTTATGCTCCTGGATTTTTGGGATTAAAGTCAATTCACTCTGAGAATTTAAGAAACGCTGGTATCAAGACTGTTGACATCGAAAACTCCTTTTTTGCAATCCCAGGTTCCTTTTTATACGAATTGGCTGGTGCTGTTGGAATTGACGGTGAAGCTAAAACTCTTACTTTAAGAGGTGACATCAACCAGAAGATATCCATTTCGAAAATCCTGGACGTTGCTAACACTGTTGCTTCCTTGGTCACATATCCTAGCTTCAAACTGCTTCCAGACACTATTAAAATACATAGTGAGGTTGTGACCGTAAAGCAAATTATTGAAACATACGAAATGAACCACAACATCAAATTGACTCAAACTAAATCTTACACTGCTGAAGAATCATTAAAAGAATTCAAAGATGTATGGGCAAAGGGATTTGACCCATCCCAATTTTTTTACTACTTACAAGTTGTTGGTAGTCAAGGCGATGCATACTTTGCTAACCCTGATTTGGAGTTGGTTAACCCAAATGAGAGTTTGTGGAAGTGGGAGAAGTTTTAAGTAGTTAGTTATATAGCTTTACAATAAAATTGAGCCTAGCACCCAAGTGTAAAAATTTATTAATCTGCACCCCATTAAAATTTAAAAGAACCATCAATTTAATTCTCCAGATTTAAATCATCATTGGATGAGAATTGACTAAGTTTCAATTATATAATCATTGTTTTTCAAAGCTGCTCTCTTAAGTTCTTTTCAGTAAAGGTATTCAAAGAGGTACCCCCTTCTGAAATGTAAAGCTGGTAGCCTTTGCTGTATACTCTTTGTATGTACATCTCCTCAGTTAAGTGGGGATTCCTCTTGTGGAAAAGTAGGTCATTGCGTATGCTTTCTCTACAGACTTATCATACATCGTTAATGTAATTCAAGCATGTGGTTTTTCATAATCGTATTAACGCATGTTTACCATATACATTGTACCCATAAAAGCTTAAAAGATCTCATGACATCAATATGTACTTCTATTTGTCAATTCTAATCTTTAATTGTGTCCAAAATTTTAAACCTCTATATTTGAGAGTGAGCAAGATTCTGATTGAGATTTGCTGCAAAAATACACAGAAGCAGTTGGAGGACAACCACGCTCAAATGTTGAGTCTTCATTTTAGTGTTCTTTTAATTCGGAAATTTGTGGAGAAATTCACTCAATTCCTTGACTACGTGGAGAAACTATCATGTACATGTCACAATTTTATACTTTGTGTAGAATATGTCATCCGATTGTTCCCAAGTAAAATTGAGAGTAATAGGATAATGGGCCGTTTACTTCGTCAACTGCAGTCACACAAGCCCCTATTGTCGGAATAATAGTGACATATTATCCGCGAGTGCCAAGTACCAATTAGATCCAGAATCTACTCAACAAATAGCGAAGACTATTAAAGTTTTTATTTTTCACTATAGGCATCTTTAAGAGAATGGATTAATTAAACCAACCTATTAGAATACATGTTCTGTGATCATCAATGATTACCCAACGTTTCGAATCCTTGGCAATCTTATTGAACCTGACTAGGTTAAGAACGATGTTCTGATTATGTATATTAAGAAGGTGTAACCCATGCACATTCTTGTTTACATTGTATATGCTGCAAGATGATTTCATTAGCAACCAACTGAAAAATTGGGGGATCTATCAAAGATGTCAATGGCTCAAAGGATGTCTCAATTACACTTACTTTGAAGACTTCATCTCTTATACCTTTTGTTCATTCAAACCCCTACCCATCTAACCCAATTTCCAATGAAAACTATTTCCTCTGAAGTCATTTGAAGTCATTCCACTCCTTCAAATAGCTTTTGAACGTTGCAAAAACTTAAAGTTGCAACCATCACCCCCACAAAATTTCCTGTTTTCGTGCACTTTCGTCGTTGAAAATCTCGGAAAGTTTTGAGTTCACTTTTTCATTATTATTTGGAACATTGTTCATTTTGTAATGATTGCAGCTACTTGTACGGCAGGAATAAGAAAGGTATATATATATAATGATTGATACCTCCAAGCTTAGTTTCGTGGCTACCAAGCTTAGTAGGCGTAAACGTTTAGTTATGATGTTTCTTCCAATAACTTTAATTTTGTGCTTTAAAGTGTTCTTTGCTTACGGGTATCATGTGCTGGTAGATACTCAGGTTACTTATGAGAGTATTGCTAATGGTCGCGATTGGATATCGAGTCTAATCAACTCCACAGCTAACAAAGAGATTTTCTCTCAATTGAAAGACGCTGATTATTCTTATTATGACTTTGAAAATAACGTGGTTGGTACTTCTCAGATGCCTCAGTTTAACCAATACCAGAAACAAGCGTACGTTGCTAATGGGTACTTTGGATCACGTATTCCAAACTTAGGACAGGGATTCACATACGACCAAATCAATACCAACCAAGATGACTCAAGTGAGTTGGACTTAATTAATGGCTGGCCATTGCGCAATGAAAGATACGCAGGAGCATTCGTAGCAGGGTTTTTTGATATCGAGGAGAAATTGAACTCAACAAACTTCCCTGAATTATATGAGAATGGATATGAGTCTACTATTGTTGCCGTACCTCAATGGACATCCTTAACCGTTTCAACCCAAAAGGATGGTAAGACATACACATTGGACCCTTCGTTGGCTGCTTCCGAGCAAGGCTCAATCACAAATTACTACCAGAATTTGTCATTATCTGACGGAATTGCAACTACAGAATTTACCTGGTTGGACCTGATCCACTTGAGATTCCAAATTTTGGCTCATAGAGATAACATTAACTTGGGAATGGTCAACTTGGAAGTTTTCAACTTGGGTGATTCTTCAGTTGATTTGACGATTGAAGATAAATTATCTTTCAATTCTACTCAAAGATGTCAACTTAATAAGTTAGGCAATGATGACAAAGGTATATTTATCCAATTCCATCCTCACCAGTTGGAATACGTGAATGGAGCAATCTACTCGGTATTGAACCTGGATCAAGACGCAAAAGCAACCTCTAGCGAGTTTAACGTATCACAGACTATTCAGTTGAAGGTTGATAGTCACAGATTAAGCAAGGTAACTAAGGTTGTGGGTATCGTCACGTCCGATTTGGAAGGTATTTCTGGAGATGCCGATTCCATCTTGAGCTTTGCTAAAAATGTTGCTACATCCAACGAATCCCCCACTGATATCATTACATCTCATGTTGCTGCTTGGGATGAACTCTTGGGAAGAACCCCCGAGGTTTCCTTCCCAGGGGACAACCTTTTAACGTTGGCCACAAGAGCATCCCTTTACCATTTAAGTGCAAACACCCGGTCAGACGCAGTCGGAGTCAGCTCCGCAATGTCTGTTGTGGGATTGTCTTCAGATAGTTACGCAGGAATGATTTTCTGGGACTCTGATTTATGGATGATGAATGGAATATTGCCATTCTTTCCTTCACATGCAAGGTCATTTGTTAACTACAGAACTTATACACACGAGCAGGCTAAAAAGAATGTACCTGAAGGTTTTGGAGGTGCTGTGTATCCGTGGACGTCTGGTAGATTTGGAAACTGTACGCTGACAGGGCCCTGTGTGGACTACGAATATCATATTAACCAAGCTGTGGCGATGGCAGCTTGGGAAGTCTACTTGAGTGGTGCTGGTGATGAGCTGTTTTTAGAGAATGTTGCGTATCCGTTAATCAACGATGCTGCAACCTTTTTTGCAGACTATGTGGTTCATTACAATGAAACCACTAAGTCGTATACCACCCACAACTTGACTGACCCTGATGAGTACGCAAATCATGTCGATAATGGTGCTTATACTAATGCTGGTATTTCTTTAGTGATGAAATGGGCTATCATGGCAGGTGAGCATTTAGGAAAGGAAGTCCCAGAAAAGTTTAGAGATATTGCAGGCAATGTATTCATTCCTTACTCTGACAATGAAGACCACATAACCTTGGAATATAGTGGAATGAATTCTAGTGTGGGAATTAAGCAAGCAGATGTGATTATGATCACGTACCCATTAGAAAACGAGTTGATTTCTCCTGCTGATTCTTACAAGAATATGGAATTCTACTCTTCGAAGCAAGTCAGTTATGGTCCTGCAATGACATTCCCAATCTTCTCTATTGTGGCTAGTAATTTAGCCACTACTGGCTGTGCCCTGCAGTCATATCTTCACAAAGGTATTTCGCCATTTTTAAGAGCTCCATTCGCACAGTTCTCGGAGCAGAATAATGATAACTATTTGACCAATGGAGGTACCAACCCTGCGTTCCCGTTCATGACTGCCCATGGTGGCTTTTTGCAGTCTGTAGTCCAAGGTTTGACAGGGTTACGTTTTGATTTTGAAGTGAGTGCCGGGTCAAAATTGCAGAGAGTGTTGGTATTAGACCCTGTTGCAATCCCTTGTATTGGTGGAAGTGCAGTGTACGAAGGAATAAAGTATAATAACCACAGTTTATCGTTTTACGTGAACGAGACATCGTTCACTGTTGTTAATAATGGTCCAATTGAAGCTCTTTGTGATGATTACATCAAGATTAAGATTGGAGATAGAAACGAGAAAGCAGGTACCTACACTTTAAGTAAAGGTGATACTTTGGTCGTTCCAGTCTTTACTCCAAAGCCAACTTATACGGATTCTATCACAGAATGCAATGGTGCTGCATTTGTCAACATCACTGAAGGTGCTTACGGAGACTTACCTTTCTCGGTTAATGATGGTGACAATACCACAAGATGGCAGGTCCGTGCCAACGACACCGAAGGAAAGATCTTAATTGATTTAAAGAAAACCACACAAATTAGCCATGGGTTGATCAATTGGGGTGACAAGCCTGCCAAAAAGTGGACATTATCGAGTTATAACTCGCAAGCAGACACTTACACCGATATTTTAGCACTGGTTGACTTTGGTAATAATTTGTTTCAATCTTACAAGTACGCGAATCCACTTGGAACAGTCCATAAACAAGAGGATGTTTTCAACGTACTTATTAACGAGAATGTTGATATTTCAGCACCATTTGATGCAAAAGAGTACTCTGAGGTTATTGTTCCAGACAGATGGAACGTGACTGAGTTCAAGTTTGATACTCCTCTCAATACGAGATATTTGTTAGTGGAGGTGGAAGGAATTCATAATACAGAGGTTATTGATGATGATATTGGAGGTGCAAAGTTGTATGAAATTGTTCTCTATTGAAAGATGACAGAATTGATTTCACCCAAGGCTGAATAACAAGGCTTGAGCGCTGCTTTACAATGAAATCGATGGCTTATTATATAGTTATTTATGAAATGATATTAATTCATGGTAAGAATAGACGGTATCAAATAGACAGTTCCAACGGTAATAACACTTTGTAGACAGAGTCAGTGTTTCCATATTTATATGGAGAAGTCTAATGACGTCATTCTAATAGGAAACAGAACCAAGAATACAGTGTAAACAAGCCCTGGTTTATTATTCTCTTGGAGAATCAAGACTTTCGAAAGGTGGAAGAATTCAACATGGTGAGTATTAATAATTTTGTATAGAATAGCGTTTACAACAAGGCCTATTTCGCTCGTCTCTACAAGAATAATCTGCTCATTGGTTGTAGCATTTTTATAGCGCAAATCGTTTCTTTATAACTCGGTCATATCGGAAATAGTAGATGAGCAAAATCAAATACCGGTGCCTCATCAGTTCAATACGCCTTGTTCATTAGGTAGAATTACCTATTAGCTTTCACCAGTTCCAATAGTACTAACTTAATCAAGCTACTAACAGGTAAGAGTACTGACACTCCATTTCCCGAATTTTGCAGCCTTCTCAATAGAAAATTTTATCCAGTAGGACTTGCATATTCATAGTTATTTTACCGAAACACTTCACTCGCAGTTTACATGTAGTGTATTTAATTTACGTATTGCTGTACAATCTTTTGGTTCAATTTTATACTTACCTACAGTCAAGATCCACAATTTTTTGACTGCAAGAACAAGATGTAAGTTTCATATCCGATCTCATCTCTTTAACAAGGCAATTACGTACGGCACCTCAACGGAACATTGATGAGCAATCATTTTTAAAGAGTTGACAAATCAATTTATTTTGTGAAACCTCGCTATATCCGTGAGAGTGAACCTTAATAGTTTAGCCAAAACGTTTATGACTTGAACCCCCTTTGGAAGAGTGAGTAGCAAAAAGAACTCACGATCAGATAACCCCATATCTTTTCCCCGGTGTTTCTACCTTCCTACGTAGCATTCCTTGGCACCGTTTCTTTGGGTTCTGTTATAATAATTATTCAAAGGTACAAAGATCGACTCATTTACGGAATGGATGTGGAGTTATTTAAGATGCCCATTTGCCGTTAAAATGTAGAAAAATCGAACAATACAGTAGATTATGTCTGGGTTTGGTCAATGGAGCACTTTGCTCACTTCTACACCCACGTCGATTAAATCGGTGAATCCCACAGCTACTCTGTCACTTTTACTGGAATATGCAAGTATAACTAGTGCAGTTGCTACCGAGACGAATCTGATTTCGTTATGGTTAATGTCCAAGTCTATGAGGGGAGTCCTTGCTTCTCTCACTCTTATACTGGGAGAGCAATATTTGGCTACAGCTACAGCGACCCAGGATTTTCCACAGGTTACTCAACACATGATTGATGCTTCTTTGAATTTAAAGGCTCTCTTCCATGATGATAACCCGTATAAGGAAGACTTAGGTCTCGGAGGAAATTTAGCCTTTACTGTAATATTCGGACTACTTTTGGTAATTTATAGTGGACTTTTAGCGTGGTCCCACAACTGGTATTTCACTGTGTGTTTCGTTCTCGGAACCGGATTGGAATTTGCAGGGTACATTGCGCGGGCTTTGGCCCTGGGAGGAGACGAAACTAATATCAACTACTTTTTATGCCAGATCATCTGTCTCACGATCGCCCCTGCATTCATAATGGCGAGTATCTACTTTTTGCTTGCTCAAGTTGTTGTATTCCATGACCTGAAGAAAACGTCGGTGTTAAGGCCGTTGTGGTTTTCGTATATTTTTATTGCTTGCGATATCACCAGTTTGGTGATCCAAGCTGCAGGAGGAGGAATGGCCGCTATCGCTGTGGAAGATAACAAGGATACAGCTACTGGGACTCATATCATGTTGGCTGGAATAGTATTCCAGGTGTTCTCAATGTCGCTCTTCTTGTTCTTTTTGTTTGATTTCATGATACGGGCCTTCTTTGTTGAGAAGTCTATTCCTCGTAATATTTCCTCCTTCTTGTCAATTCTTTTTGTCACCAAAAAGGGTAAGGAGTATAAGGAGATCCTGGAAAAGCATTATGACTCCAGGTTTTCTAATGTGAGGTCACGCAGCAAGATGTTTAACTATCTCCCTCTAATCATTTTAGTTGGGGTCTTGTTTGTCTACATCAGATGTATCTACAGAGTAGTCGAACTTGCACAGGGATGGTTTGGATACTTGATTACACATGAGATCTTTTTATTCACCTTGGACGGTATGATGATGTTATTCACATCAGTGTTGTTTGTTATTTTCTTCCCTGCATTCATACTTGGTAAAGAGAATATATTATCAGTTTCTGGAATCAAAAACGTGAATGAATTTGATGGTGCAGAAACACCACAAGAAAAGAAGGAAAGTGATGTTTCTAGTATAGTTTCTGAGTTTGAAACACAGCAGTGATAGAATTTAATGCATGTTATATGATCGTGAGTATGATAGAGTTGTAGTGGTTAGAGAAGATAGAGGTTTAATCAGGGCTTGACAATTCGAAGTTTGCACCCACCTTGTCTCCCCCTCATTATTGGCTGCAAATAAGTTATCTGCAGTACACACGAGGCTTTGAAGAGGTGACTCAGATAGCGAATAAAGTACCTTGTTGAGTATGTGCTCGGAGAGGAAGTTAGTAAATATAGTTGACTTACGAGTATTTAAGTTTGAATGTAAAAGTAGCTGAGTTAGAGCTGGCTGGAGATTTAGAATTTTTAAGTACTTGGCACAGATAAGACCAATATATTCTGGATAATCTTTCCCAAGTCAGTTCTATTTATCAATTCTCTAATCTCATTCTACTGATCATACTACTATTCAAGTATCTTTCATTATTACTTATAAGTCTATCGTTGCTAAATTATTTGCCAATCTCAATGTTTATGTTTTAATAAACTGAGTATTCAATCTTCTATCTTCACACTTTCTATTGTACATCATTTCGCTCTAGGAATCCAGCTAGGTGCGTCCTTGACACAATACACGTCGGCACACCCACATTCTTTCAACTTAGTTTCTGTCTGTGAGTCTTGGACAATTAAACATGGATGATAAGCAGGCACGCCATCTGCAGGGCCTGTTTTAGATGGTGGTATATACACCAACTCTTTCAACTGGTTTAAACGAGTTGCTTCCATTTTTTAATCTCTTCCAATGGTAGAATAGCAATTATTGGTTACTGTAAGCATATGGCTCATCTTCCCATTAAATACTATTCCATATCTTTCGACCTTATCAGTAAGGCTGTCGGAATCACGCCTCCGCATGAAAAAAAAAGAAATTCGCAACTCATCATCAGTGATCTCAGGTTAAGAATAGATGGTAAGGGTGAGTGAGAAGAAGGAGGAGGAGTAGAGGGTGTTGAAGATGGTCATTAGGGTGAAGTGAGGTCATGATTTGTATCTTGAATAATAGGAATTTCTATGGGCTGGTTCAGATGATGGACTGAAAGATAGCAATTTTCAACTTGTTTTGATAATAAAGGTGCTTGTTATCAACAAGCAATGGATATTTTAAGCACTCAAAAGGTGCATGAATGGTAGACGGTCTTCTTGCTTTGTTTGTAAGTTGTATATTCAACCGTATTATCTTCGGTGAGGTACACAATTTTGGTAAGATCTTGAAATTGTTTAGAATTCACTGAAATGTTTACAAAATGTCTTAATGTGATTAATGGAAAGATGAACAGTAGATTTTAATTGGAATTCGACAGACTTGGCCTGTATTAGATTAGAGTTGATAGTTGTTGAATTGGTTGTGTGGTATTTTATAGAGACTGACAGGAGCCTCAATGGGGTGATTAATATAAAATACGGTAAATGTACCATAATTTATCTTTTCATAATATATTGGAGTATACACAAACTGAGAAGGCAACGGGATTCATGGCATAACATGATGTATTGCAGCCAAAATGGGTATATTCCATATTTAACCAATTTAGTTGACTTTGTCACTTTAATACCAAGTTTGACAGATGGCAAGTCCCCAGATTACATGTGAAGAAGCTTTCACTTCTCTTCTACGTTCTGCTCATATATTTTCCATCATCACTTCATCTCATCTCTCGAAATCCATCTCCTAGCTTACAATCATTAGTGAACTCCACAATAGACAGCCCTCTCTAAATCATGTACGTATTACAATCTCTACATTGAATCAATCATTTTATAGATCAACTCATCCCTCAGTAATGTTATATCGTATGTGTATTAGCAAAAGACATTTACTTAAAAGGCACCATTAACCAATTTAATTTACAAAGTATTCAATTCCTGATATTGTAAATCTAATTTACTTCTTTCCACCCTTCTTAGCAGCAGCCTTTTCCTTCTCTTCTTGCTCCTTGACAACTCTCTTGACAATCTTTTGTTCCTCAATCAAGAAAGCTCTGACGATTCTCTCCTTGACACAGTTGGCACATCTAGATCCACCGTAAGCTCTTTGGACAGACTTCTTGGTCTTGGAGATTTGGGCGTATTGTCTTGGTCTCAACGAAGCGACACCTGGCAAAGCGACACCACAGTCACCACACTTGACTCTAGAAGCGTTCTTCTTCAAGTGGTGGGCGATCAACTTTCCACCTGGGGTCTTAACGACCTTAATCTTGTTAGACTTGGTGTTGTCTAGATACTGTTAGTATAATGATCAAAAATACTCCGAGGGAGTTTACGGATATCGTGAACCTGTAAGCCAGTGTACAATCTCTTATAGTCTTAGAGTCTTAAAGACTTGTTTCATCTCTTGGATGATACTTGTATTCCACGTCAAATATTTCATCATGTACAATTTTTCACTTATTCGATGCACATTGTAAGAACACTCTCAGTTCTCTCTGGACTACTGGTTCACATTCACTATCCCATTACTAGGCTCATAAGAACCAATGCTTAAACATACATGGGTTTCTTCTTCTGTAAGTAACACGTTGAGCCATTTTGAAGATGATTTTCGTTGGTTAGAAAGAGAAGTTTTTAAATTTTGGTTATTCGAAAATTTTTCGTGGAACTGGTAGATTCTGTCTGCAGGGAAATGTTATTTGTGGTGCGGTTAGGGTCTTTTGAATTTTCATGATTACGTAACTTAGTGCCTAGGGTTTAGCCCTTTAGGTCATGTGATTCAAAATTACCATGTTTGCAAATCTGCAATATCCTAATCCCGAACATCATACTCTGTTTGTTTGCCAGTACATGCCTATGTTACCTACTCGAAGGCAGTGTCCTGGTCTTTCATTTGAAAAATTACTTGAAGGTGGAAGCCTTGGCTAAACTCACTTTTTTGATAGTTAATGTGTTTGCAAGGTGTAGGACTACAGTATTGGTGGTTAACTGGAAAGTCACTATACTATAACAACTATATTTTGCAACTACCACTGCAATTTACTTATAATTTAACTGCCTTAGATCTGACTGCCTTAGATCTTACTAACGATATCTATGAGTTCCAGGTTTATTCCTTGCCTGTTCTTTTCAATTACTCCTGATACTGTCTTTCCTGGAGACGTCCCCCATGTATTTCCCAGGTTTGTAAATGACTTTAGACAAACAGCACTTTAGAGGTTCGGATAATCTGTGTGTCGATAGTAAGTTGATAGATAGCAATTCACCGAACTTCAGTTACATCTCACTTCACTACCATTCACTGCTCTCTCACATATTCTACACATACTATGGTACTTACCATTTATTCATCTAAACACTAACATATCTAATGTCTCACATCAAACGATGAGTTTACAACTTAGAGCTCTCCTTCTCAATAGCAACAACCTCCATTTCCAAGTCAACACCTAAAGGCAATTCCTTAACAGCAACACAAGATCTGGCTGGCTTGTGGGTGTTAAAGTACTTTCCGTAGACGGAGTTGAAAGGAGCAAATTGGGTCTTCATGTCGGTCAAGAAAATGTTGGCCTTAACAATGTGTTCCAACGAGGAGTTGGAAGCTTCCAAGATGTTGGCAACATTCTGAATAACCTGTTCAGCTTGTTCCTCGATACTTGGGTTTCCTGGCAATGGTTTGTTTTGTGGAGTGTATGGGATTTGACCTGAAACGTAAATGAAACCTAGACTGTTAGTATTTGATAAGGGGGGACTTGGTTGAGGTTTTTGATGATACGTACCGTTAACCTTGATGGCTTGCGAGTAAGACGCAGCTGGTGGTGGGGCGTTAGCTGTTTTGACCTGTACATGTTAGTATTCCTTCAATATATAGAATGAATATAATAGGTCTGATATGGATTGATTGATGTGAAGACTCATTCATGAATAATAAAGTAATAATGGTAGATCTATTAACTTAGCTATCATATCAGATTAATTGAATCCTCTAGAATGAGTGCTGAGATGTTTGAATAATAGCAATCTCTCCGAGTTCTGACATTGAAATTTAGATGGATAAGCCAATCAATAAATAGAATCAGCTTATCGGTCAATCCAATGAACATCAATCCATTGAAATACTGATTGACCAATGCAAAAGTACTTACTGGGGTAATAGTGGAACTCATTCTTCTGGACACTCTTGCAACGGAAGATAATTGGTTTCTCAACATTTTAATGTGGTGGTTAGAAAAATTGTAGAGTCATGAAATCGAACTTGTGGAGTCATGAAAAATGGAACGTGCTATGAGAGGTTAAGAATGAGTAGTGTGATTTTCCAAAGTGGTAATAGACGTTCAGAAATAAGTGGTTTATGATGCTTGGGTGCGTGGGTATGATACTCAATGGAGTTTGAATTTAAGTAGTAACTTTATCATGGTTGGCTTAACGTGGTTTGAACATTGATTGGATTATAAACTATGGGGAAAGTCTGACTCTGTTTTCTTAAATTTGACTGAATCTTCTCCACAGTTGGATATAAGCAAATCGATCAGTGTTAAGGTGGGGTGACATGAATGGTTGTATATATTACAATTGCTATGATAGATTGCTATCCATATTTAAATTGAGCTCAAAGAGTTTATGATTTAAGTGAAAAGACTGATAAGAGGAAATAGTTTGATTGCAAGTAAACTTCACTGAGAAACAGCAGTTATCCAACTCGTACATTCAATACGATCTAAGTAAATATAACACCACATGAACGTTCAAGATAAATACAACTGTAAATACTTTAAAGTCTCACTTTAAAAAAATTTGCACCCAAAATATACCGAATTTCAATCATGCCCTTTTTTAAACTAATCGACTTATTCTCTCCAGTCTATTTTTACAGTACAATTCTCTCACCTCTTTCACTTTCTCTACATATACACCCTTCATAAATCATCAGATAAATTATCACTCTATAATCTAATTCATAATACAAACTCCCAGTTTAAATACAAACATAAAGATTAGTCTTTACATATGATTGTAAAGTTTTTATCTCTTCTTTTTACTTTTCTTCTTCTTACCCTTCTTCTTCTTTTTAGAATCTTCTTCCACTGGTTTAGGTTCAACATTACTTTCCTTTTCTTCTTCAGCCTTCTCTTCAGTCTTTTCTTCAGTCTTTTCTTCCTTTTCTTTATCATCATTCTCTGGAATTCCATTTGAAACAATATACTCAAACTTCTCAAAGATTGATTCTGCAACCAATTCGATTTTACATAAAGTATTGAAGTGCTCAAAGAAGAATGCAAATTGGTTGTGCACCTCGCTTGTGGTGGTGGTGGCTGCTTTAGGTGTCATTCCCAATACTTGCAGAATGTACACTTCCATTTGTTTTGTAAAGTGAACGATAATTCCCAAGTGCTTTTCATTTTTATCCAAGTCGTCACTGATTTCTGCAGAAGTCATCGTATTATATTTGTCGAACAACTCTTGTTGTTGTTCGTGTGTAACGCTTGCTTGTTCAATTTCCTTCTTTTCTTCTTTGCTTTCCTTATACTTGGATGTTACCTTGAAGAACAATTGGCGTGCTTCAGGGAGTTTCCCCAACCAATTGATTAATAATACACGTAATTCTGTCTTATAGTTGTGAATGTCATCCTCTTCCTCTTCTTCTTTATCCAAATCTATGATTCCCAAGTGAATCAACTGGTTGATCATGAGACACAAGAGCAGCATATACTTGAGAGCAATCAGCTCTGCAAGTACAACCTTATACCCTCCGTCAATCTCGATTCCTTCGTCCGATGCAGATAAGTATACTCCACTATTTGTGAGAAACTCGTGGAGCAACATCAGTTGCTCTACTTCGCTAAGTACAAGTTTTCCTCCCATACGAGTGAACGAGAATGGAGGTTTGCTTCCTCTTAACTTGGCCAATAGCTCGAATACGTAGTCGATAAGAAGCGACGAAAGGTTGATGTTGTGGGTGAGAAACCAAATCAACACTCGGCGATACCCTCTGCACATTAACATCTCATCCATCACACTTCGTGCAAGTTGTGTATTGTTGTGGAGCAACAACTCAAACTTGGTGATGTTAAGTACTGGCACTATAAGTTTGTTGTTGGCTTGTGTGGCTTCGATTTCTTCTTCCAGAGCCAGTGAAAATAAGTATTGATAAATGATATCTGGAGTTATTGTATTGGGTTTCCCATTTGCTTCGTCTTTGATAGCTTTTGCAATTGTATTTATCACCACTTGTCCGACTCGAGTTTCTGCTTCCACATCACCTTCGATTGAGGTGGTGCTACAGAATACTAATGTAACGTACAATTCTTCCCATGAACTGAAAAAGTCATCTGACTCTGATTTATCCTTGAGTTTTTCCCATTTACTAACCAATTGGTTGAACCATGGTTCAAATGTTTCGTTCTCACCTCGTGGGAGATCTCTCCAGTCACGTCCAAGTTCATCGAATTCGATATCGTTATCATTTCTAATAGCACTGAGGATTTTCTTGTCTTTAATATTTTCAATCTCTTCCTTTGCTTCTTCCTCTTCTTCTTCGTCTTCTTCTTCTTCGTCTTCTTCCTCGTCATCATCTTCATCTTCATCATCATATTCGTATTCAAAAATATAACGAATATCTTCATCAAAACGATCATCATATTCTAAATCAATGAGGATATCCCCGAGTTCAGTGACAGGTTTCAGTTGATGTAATCTTCTTACATACTCCTCGACGTTGCTTGTTTTATTGGTCAACAGAGCCAGACCTGCTGCAAAGCTTGTTCCTGCGTTCAAGATCAAGAGCGCTATAATTACAAGTCTCATGTCAACCAGTATAGAACCTCCATTGATTTTCTTTCTTCCCAAGGGCTGTATAAAGTTCAAGAGTGATTCTTCCTTTAAGTCATCTGGTTCATCGCCATCTTCGTAAGTGATCAGTGATGGGTTTTGGTTTATTATCCAAGAAAGAACATATCTAATTGATGAAGATCCTTTCAAGGTTACTCTTACGGCTTCTGGAGTTTCATTGGTGGTGCTATTTTCATGGTTTTCAAACTCTATTCGTCTATCGATTTCCAAACCCAAGAGTATCACATTAGTATGACACTTCCAAAGTTTAAGAAAGTAATGCAAATATGGGTTTGTGAGGAGATTATAGTCACCATTGTTTTTGAATAGTTTATAGATTGCAAGGATCAACACACAGGCTATCAGATATATAATCTTCAAGCTGAATTCATCGTGTGTTAATATTAACGGAGGTGTCCATTTTGGTAAAGACTCCAAGTAATGTTCTGAGTCGTTGTTTAAGTAACGAGTCTGGAGTTCATCTTCTGCATTCAATGCAGTGTGTACTAGTTTGAGTAGCATGAAGAATTTAGTCAGGAGATCGAACTTGATGGACTCCA
This sequence comes from Kodamaea kaohsiungensis (nom. inval.), assembly GCA_030558205.1. Classification (NCBI taxonomy): domain Eukaryota; kingdom Fungi; phylum Ascomycota; class Pichiomycetes; order Serinales; family Debaryomycetaceae; genus Kodamaea; species Kodamaea kaohsiungensis (nom. inval.). The sequence continues at coordinate 187,972 of JAJMRZ010000016.1, read as the reverse complement.
TCAATGGATGAGATTCATTCTCTTGGATGTATTTGGAGTAACATAATGAGATCAACAAATCTGCAATGCAATCAACACTAAGTAGTACTCGTTCATTTTCCTCTGGTTGTGTGAATGGGTCACATAATGATGCTACTGTAGTGAATACAAACATCAAATCTAAAGGATCCTCCGTATCCAGCTCGGATTCGTCGTCGCCTTCGTCATCATTGTCTGCATCACGATCTTCTTCAGCATCAACTTCTACTGGCTGGACCTTTAAAATACGAGCTATCTTGGCATGACGCTTACTTAGATTAGAACTCTGCCTAAGGAGATGCGATATAGGTAGATCAAACTCCATAACACTGTGCGGATCAGGATCCTCACTCATCTCTGGTGTTGTACTGATTTTTTGTAGTGGGGACGTACTGCAGAAAAGTAAATGGTGGTGGATCTGAGCACAAGTGTGGGAGTGAGTTAACGGAGTGTGAGAGGTAGTTGGGGGATTTAAAGGTGAAGGTGAGAGTGGGGGATACTAGGTTAATGATTGAAGTTTAGCAGATGACACTGATATTTTTGAATGGTGATAGTAAAGGACAAAGAGTAGTTCAATTTAAGGAAATTATTATGATAATTTCCCTTAATAAAGCATATTAAAGTATGGGACATCGAATAGAGAAACTACAAGTAGTTATGAGAAGCTGCTATAAAAGATATTAAGCTATATGGAATGTATAAATAAAGAGAGAGATTAGTTTGGAATTAAAAAGGTATTGATCAAATGGAATTTGAAAATAGGACATCCAACTATAGAATACTCACTAGTGATAATGTGTATGATCATTATAAAGAGAATGAAGAATGTAATATAAACAAACAAGTAAGGGAGAATAAACAGAAGGAGTACGAAAGAAAGATGTTGAAACTTAAAATGGTAGACAAACATATAAGGAAGAAGATTGACTTTAGAGGTAGTTTAAAAGGCAGCGAGTTGTTGGTTCAGTATATGTTTTATGAAAGACAGAAGAAGATGAAACCTAAAGATTGGCATTCAAAGTTAGAAGGAAAGAAGAAGATGAGGATGAAGATGAAGATGAATTTGGCTGTAACAGTAGAGAAACATTGAGATTGTAATGTGTAAAGTGATGATGATATATTAAAGTAATGTGATAGTTTTTATGGAATGATTTTTGAGGTATTGAAAGGTTTATTGTAGAATTGGATAGAGATCTTATAGATGTTTATTGTTATCATCTATTTAAAGAATTCAATAATAAATAACTCAATTTAAGATCTTGGATTTTGCACCCATTGGTATGAAACAAAAGAAATTTTGACATATATGAGTGATGAAAATGAGTTGAATCTGGCTGAGAGTGAGTTCAAGTTAGAGAGTAAGTGAAATTGAAAGATAGGAATGAAAGAGAATTGTTATTCAAAGATTATTGAGTTATTTCAACCACTCTGCATTAACATTTTTGGATGTATGTTAAACTATACTAAGCATTAGTATAAGTGGATCTGGAAAAGAGAGAGATTCAATGAATGAAGATTCTTTACATTCACTTAAAATCAACGTAAATATAATATCGTATAAACTTTAAAATATATAAAGCATATATTAAATAATATTAGTACATGAATCTTCCTTCTCATTAATTTCCATCCACCTTTCTTTCACATTTTTCATTAAATTGCTGCAAAATCTGAAATAAATTGTTCAATCGATAATGATCTTTCCATTGATCTTTCAATAATCCAATCAATCAGTACATATTTACCGTTTCCAATAATATCTTTACATTTCTACTTAACACATAACATCTAGCACCACCATCTGAATGATATCCACATTTTCATCTCCATATAATTCAGAAGTTCCAGAAAGTTTAATTACAAAACAATTACATGTGTGTCACATTCAAATAAACACCTCAATCATTATCACATTCTGTTTCTCTTTTCGAGATTTAAAACATCATATTGATATTAGATTCACCTACAGAATCCAATAACATTACTTTCAACAATTAATCTTCAATCTAACCTCTCATTCACTTACCTTTAAATATTTCATCTCCACACTTCAAATCATATAAATAATCTATTTCAAATTTCACATACAATTAAATAAAACAACATCAATTAAAGTCCCAAGAACATGAAAACACCAACACTAATTCTTCCACAATACATCTACCCTTACTCACTCCTACCATAACCATACCTCCTCATAACCACCTCACATCTCTCACCAACATTCCCACCTCCACCTCCTCCCCACCGATTCATCTGCCTCTCCCACGTGACATAAAAAACACGTATACATCCAAGTCAACAAATGTAAAATCAAAAAGTCCAAAAACCTCAGTTATGGTCAAGATAAATGAGATCCACCGGACCTCCACGTTTGCGTGGAGTTCGGATAGCTTGCCATTATTGGTTACCGGTACTGTTGCAGGTGCTGTTGGAGCCAATTTAGATTCTCTGTCTAGTTTAGAGGTGTGGGACACTTTTCTGGCCACTGGTTCAAATAATGAGCCAGTTGTTAGTTTATCAGTTGAAAATCGGTTTTATAGCCTTGCTTGGTCGAAGCCTTTCACTGGTAGACCACATGGTGTGATTGCCGGTGCGTTTGAAAATGGCCAGATTGAATTTTGGGATGCTGAAGTATTGATTAAGCTGAAGGATTTGGCTCGTGCTTTAGTACACAAGTCGAACAAACATACTGGTCGTGTTAGATCATTGGCTTTCAATCCATTCAATCCTCATGTCATGGTTAGTGGTGGTGCCCATGGTCAGATCTATGTATGGGATACTAAATCATTTGGTGAACCAACTCCTCCAAGTCAATCTTCACCTCCACAAGAAGAAGTGACAAGTGTTGCTTGGAATAGTGCATTGCCTCACGTCTTTGCCCTGACTGCCGGCGGTGACGCCAGTGTCTGGGACTTACTGGGTAAGAAGAAGGTTGCTCAATTGTCCTACGCTGTAAATGGTAAAGTCGACTTTTCAAGTGTCGTTTGGCATCCTACCAACTCAACACGTTTGGCTACTGCAAGTGAAAATGACGGTACCCCAGTGATCTTGACTTGGAACTTGCGTAACTCCCACGTCCCTGAACGTGTTTTGGATGCTCACAAACAAGGTGTGTTATCATTGGACTGGTGTCGCCAAGATGAAAACTTATTACTCTCGAGTGGTAAGGACAACAACACCTACCTCTGGAACCCCCTGACCGGTGTTAAGTTGGGTGCATACCCAGCAACATCCAGCTGGGCCTTCAAGAGTGCTTTCGCACCTGCTGCTCCAGATATTATCGCAACTGCTTCGTTCGACGGTAAAATTATTGTTCAACTGTTACAGGATACATCACCACCTGCCAAACTGGAAACTACCGTAGAAGATGACAGCGCTTTCTGGTCTCAACTCCTGAGTGCCGAGACTGCTCAACCGGTTTTCGAAGTGAAACAAGCACCAAAATGGTTACGCAACCCAGTGAGCGTTGCGTTTGGATTCGGATCCAAGGTTGTTTCAATTAGAAGCAAGGATGGCGCTAGTGTCGTAACTGTAGGAAAATTGGTACAGGGCAACACCACAGAAGCCTCGCAAAAATTGAGTGCTGCTTTGGCTAGCAACGACTTTGGTGCAATCATAGAAGACAAGATTAAGGAAAAGGTTACCGAAAACGATACAAGAGACTGGGAAGTCTTGAAGAAGTTGGGTGAAACAAGTAGTAAAGAGATCTTGGACAGCGTTGTTAAGGTTGACAAGGAAGAGGAGAAGAAGGAAGACGAAAAAGAGTCTGAGATTTCCGACGATGCTTTCTTTGAAAAGTTAGGCAATGGGTTCCTTGACGAAGTACGCAAGGATGTAAAGTACATTCCTAGCGGAAACTTTAAGCTTTCAGGTTCTTCTACTGAAGAGTCTGACTTGATCAAGTTGGTCTTGAACAAGAAGATTGACAGAGCTGTTAGCGAATGCTTAGACCAGGACAGATTAGTCGAGGCTTTGATTTTAGCCTTGGATGCTTCTGCAAGTGTCAAGCAGCAAGTAAAGAACCGTTACTTCAAGGCCAACGCTGATAAAGAGTTGTCTCGTGTTTTGTTCAGTGCTAGTGCTAACGATGTAAGCGACGTGGTTGCCAATGCTGACGTTTCCAACTGGAAAGCTATTGCTGGCGGAATTGTTGCTTACAGCAGCGATGACGATGCTAAAAGACGCCAGATTGTTCAATTGGGTGACCGTATTTTAGCTAGCGGCGACTCCCAAGAGAAGCGTGACGATGCCATTACTTGTTACTTGGCTGGAGACGCATTGGACAAGCTTGCTGGTATTTGGCTCGGTGATTTGTCTCCATTCGAAGAAGAATTGCTCAAGCAAGGAAACAAGGAGATCACTTCGCGTGCTGATGCTCGTGTCGCTGCCTTATCTAACTTTGTAGAAAAGGTCACTGCGTACAGATCGCTCACTAAACTGAGTGGAGTCTTATCTGGAGCTGCAATCGAACCAGTAAGCAAGGCCATCTTGGAATACCTGAACCTGATTGCTGGATACGGTGAGTTTGAGTTGGCTGAGAAGTTGTTGCAGATCTTGCCAAGCGAGTACGCTGGAAACGAAAAGGAACGTATCAGTAAAGCAAGCAACAAGGTGGCAAAGGCTAGTATCAACACAACTGCTACTGCCACAGCTGCTAAGGCTACAACCAGAGGCAAGTCTAACGCATACGCCAGACCTGCTGGAGTCGGTTCTGCTCCATTGAACCAATACGCCAACCCATCACCTTACGGAGCACCACAATCATTTGGTGCTGCTCCTCAGTTTGGAGCTGCTCCACCATCGAACCCTTACGGTGCGATCACTCCTCAAGGTTTAGCAACTCCACCACCACCAGGAGTTAAGTCTTTCCAAGCACCAGGGTCTGCATTGCCTCCTGCACCTCAAGTACCTCAAGTACCAACTCCTGGAGCTACATTCCAACCTGCAGCACCAGTATTTGGTGGAGCTAACTTCCAACCACCTGCTCCAGGAATCCCAGCAGCAGTAGGATCACCTTTCCAACCGGCTGCTCCAACCAACCCTTACGCTAGAGCTTCTAACCCATACGCCCCACAAGGTGGTGCCGGGGCACCTGCCTTTGGAGCCGGAATTCCACCTACCGGAGGAGTCGTGAGCCTGCCACCACCACCACCACCAACCAAACCTTCGTACAAGGACAACACCGAAGGTTGGAACGATGTCCCAGACACGTTTATTCCTAAGGCTGCTCCTCGCCGTGCTGCTGCTGCCGCGACTATCTCACCAGCAGCTACTCCTGTAGCACCACATGCTGCACCTGCTGTTCAACATTCATTTGGCGCACACCCTCACTCTCACGCAAGTCCAATTGCCCCACCAAAGAAGATTGCTGTGCCAAAGGTTCTGTCTACCCCACCACCACCAAAGGGTGTTAGCAGAATGCCATCGACCTCGTCGTTGAACAATGGTAGCGGAGCTCAGCCACCTGTACGTCAAGCTCCTCCAGCTGCTAACAAGTACGCACCAGCAGCCGGTATTCCTGAGCAGAGTGCTACTCCACAAAATCCTGTCGCTCCACCACCAGGTGCTGGGTTCCGTTCTGCGTCATATGGTGCACACACCCCACCAGTTTCGTCAGGACCACCCAAGAACCCTTACGCACCACTGGCACAGCCTGCAAGCCCAGGTTTCCCAAAGCCTAGCTTACCAGGTTTCCCTAAGGCACCTGTTAACAACTATGCTAGTTCGCCAAGCGTTCCTCCAAAGAACCCATACGCTCCATCGGCACAAACAGGATCTCCATTGCAACCAGGATTCAACGCTCCACCAACTGGTCCACCTACTGGTCCACCAACTTTTGGTTCGTTGAGTCACCAAGCTGTGCAACCAGCTTTCGGTTCTCCAGCTCCTCCTCCTCCACCTCCAATCGCAGCTGCATCACCAGCTGTTCAATCGATTGCAGCAGCAGCAGTAGTCCCTGCACCTGAAGAGGCACCACCTAGATACCCAGAAGGTGACAGAAGCCATATTCCGGAGAATGCCCTTCCTATTTACACCCTGTTGACGGAAGTGTTGAACGCAGTGAAGCCAGTGATGCCAGAAAAATACACGAGACATGCTGTGGACACTGAAAACAGATTAAACCACTTGTTTGACCACTTGAACAACCAGGAATTAGTTACAGAACCTACAATCGAGCTCTTAAAACAGATTGGAAGTCTGTTGCAACAAAAGCAATTCTCAGACGCAATGTCCAAACTCTTGGAGATTGCAACTACTCACAGTGATGAGGTGGGAACATGGCATACAGGTGTGAAGAGATTGATTACGATGGCTGAAGCAATGTTGAGTTAGAGTTGTATGTAATTGTAAAGAATTAAGACAATATTAATACTGTAGAGGGAAGAAGGAGTTGTAGTTTCATAGTTTCACTTTGGTGGAACCTGCAAGAAGGATGATTGATTAATAACGTTTTAAATTTGATCAACATCAACGTTTTCGTTATTAAATATTAATCTAGTAATTGAACCCATTAGTGCTTCTAATAGTATCTGAACATTTTCAACTAATAGGTTGAATGGTTGAGAATAAACATACTAACTTCTCGTGTTTTAAGATATAAAAGCCTGCTTCACAGATTCCAACTTCAACGCAACCTTATTTGCAACTTAATTTGCAACCAATTTGCAGCCAATCTAAGCCCGGCACATTTATATACATATACATACACCGTTTAATCTCCGTTTCATCACTATAAACTAAACAAAAGCATCAAGAAAAGGAGGGTAAGTAACATGTCTAATGATCATTCATCTTCATATCAGAAACCTATACTGTGTACCATCTCAAACTACTTGTAATTTCTACAATTGCTTCACTGGTAGTGAAATCTAGTCAATACTATCATCTCATCCTTTACTATCTATACATCGTATCAGTCGTTAGAGGTAGACACCCCAGGAACCACGCCACTCAGCCCAGGAACCGCTGCACCATCTACGCCCGGTGTGTTAGTCTCCTTCAACTCGTGTGTTATTTGTTCTCGTTTCCAGAACCTTAATAACAAGTCCCCATAATTTTGTAAGTCTTCAACGCTGATCATGAGCTTGAAGTCGAGCAAGAGCATAAACTGTAACTCCAAGTAGTTGAGCTCTTCCAAAGATAACCCTCCCACCTTGGCGTACCGCAGATTTTTGTAGAAGACATCGGAGAAGAACTTCGACAGAACTGTGATTCCCGAGATGAGTAAACGGTGTATGTTGAAAGAGTCCATTACAAAGAGTTGCTCAAAAGCGGCGGCGCTGGCGCCACCGTTTCCTCCGCCCATGCCCGCTTCTATATCGGTGCCTGCGGTTCCACCCTGTTCTTCACGTTTCCTTTTCAAGTTATTGGCCCTTTTAGCTATACGGTCAAAGTACACAAGCAACGATAAAAAGATCTCGTTGGTTACAGGACAGTACTTGAGTACTCTTGTCAAGTATGCGTAGATGGGGATTTCCGGCACGTTGATACCGTGGAACGCCAACACGTTGGCCAAATGCTTGTTCATGATATCGTCCTCTTCCTCTTCATCGTCGTGTGCCTGGGTTTGTGCGCTATTGTCATCATCCTCGCCATCCACGTCCATTCCATCATCAGGCTTGTTTTCGTCCTTGAGTCGTTGGTCCCGTTGGTGACGGAACTTCTTTTCCAACTTGAGTCGGTACTGGAATGCTATCGTGTTATCGAAATGGTTTGGGTGGAGTTTATCGTTGGCTTCTACTATTTTCGATAGAAGGCACGAGAGCATCATAATGAGGTAGTCTGATGGAAAATCTACAATGTTCAAGTGTTCTTCGTATGTGCTAGGGTTTGATGCTGATGCATCTGATGTAGGTGCAGCTGCATCTCCTCCTTCCTCTGGTTCTTTCTTCAATCCTTGGAAGAATTCGTCGTACAGCATGTACCGATCTGATTCGAAACCAGGTGCGGTGTAGGTGGAGGTGCCTGGGCGCATTGTACTGTTATTACTGAATGCTGATGGAGACGATGCGTTGGACACACTGAACCTGTTTGCACTCAGAGTGCTTTTTTTATGAAACGAGCTTGTGAACCCTCCAACCAGGCCTGTACGTTGGTTCTGTGGATACGCTGCGTCCATTGAGATGTTTGTTGTTGCTATAGCCTGAGGTATTATGCCCTTGAAAGAGTTGTGAACAAAGTTGTTGAAACCTGGTTGTTGTTGGAGAGATGAGCCGTGAGGGACCGATGTCCCGTGTGGGATTGAGGAACCAGGTTGGAACGATCCATGTGGGATTGAGCCTTGATGGAAGGATCCCTGTTGGAAGGAACCTTGTCCTCCTTGTTGGAAAGACCCGTGGGTGAACCCATGTGGTATCGATCCTCCACCCACCGATGGAACTGATCCAGGCGGGTTAACTAACGAAGGTGTATACAGCTGGTTCAGCGAGTACGACGTACTCACGACAGTTGGTGTGTTGTGGCTAGAACGGAGGTAGTTGTTTAGCGATTCGTTTGGGAACCCCCCGGAGGCAGTCAGAGTAGCTGTGCGGAAAGAGTTGCTTGGACCAGGAATGGGCATATTCTGTTGAGATTGAGCCACCGTACCATTACTCGGCACAAATCCCTTTTGCTCGATCTCAGAAGCAGCAACTCCATGGTAAGTGGGGGGGTTTGAAGGCAATCCATTTTCAATGTGAGGAGTTGTTGAAGTAGAAGACTGAAGATTGCGAGTAAGATTAGACCGGTATTGAGTATCAGAAGCACTCGATGAATCATTCTCCTGAGAATCAGCAACACCAGATCCATCTCCAGCACCTTCAGACTGCTGTTGGTTCATGCGCGGAGCATGCGAATTGTATGAGGGAACATCCATCGGAAGAGTGGGAGCGTCCAGAACACGCAGCTGCAGTTGCAGCTGCGGCAGACGCAACTGACTCAGCAGTGGCACATGCATGGCTTGATGCGGCCCTGGTGTTTGGTCAACCATTGGATGGAGATTAATGGACAAACGGTGTTTTTTTGGTCGAAAAAGTAGCCAGGAAAAAAGGAGACAGCGACGATGGGGAGGAGTGGAGGAAGTGTGAAGTTTAGCGAAGGAGTAGTGGGATTAGCGAGAGGAATGATGTGGAAGTGGAATTAAAGTATTGTAGTAGTATGATTTGAAGTGTAGAGTTTACAAAAACTTGGAATTGTCGGTTGTTTGATGGTAGGGGATGTAGGTAAATATTCTTAATAAGTCTGGTGATGTTAAGGGGAGGATGTGGGGTTATTTGATAGATAAATGGTTATAAATTATGGGTCAAAGAATGAGTAAGAGGGTAGATGATAAGAGTTGTGATTGGTATGGATGTAGAGGGTATGAATTGGATTTGAAGTGAACGGAGGGTGTTGTTGGGTAGTGGTGAGGGTGCGGCACAATTCAATAATTTATTAGTGATTTACTGAACAAGTTTAGTGACAACTTTGAAGATTCTATTTATGTCGCTAATCCACAGGGTATAAATACATACTCAATTGGGTTAGAATAGCTGGTTGTGGATATGTGATAACTTAATATTAGCTGGTGGAGGAATATCTAATAGTTTAATATTAATTATAAGGATATTAATCAATTGGGAATTACATGGGTATAGATAAATATGGACCTCTTTCGTCCCTCTAGTTGCTAATTATCTTTCCCTAATTTTCCCTCCACTAATATCATTCCCCAAATTTTCAGCACACACATTTATTAGAATAATGGTAGTAATAAGTATCAACAAGTATTAACAGCTTATGATTCTCTTTAATTTTATTCAATGTAATCAATCCAAGAGTTAGAGTCAATTCTACTTTTATTTGCAATTGACAATTCTAAACATATTCTCTTTCTTCATTCTTACCAACCCATTCTTAAATTCAACCAATAAAAAAACTTAATCATTAATCATGTCTACCGCATCTAAAGTAACGTTTGGACTCAGTTGTGTTGCTGCAGTTGGATCGTTTATATTCATCAACTACTCACAACAGACAGAGAAGGCTGCTATGAGATTAGGACCTCTCAAGGATGCTGCACGTTTGAAGGATCGTGAACTCAACAAGAAACAAATGGTTAACGAGATGGAACATAGAGAACAGGTTGAATTACGTGAAAAATGGCAGAAATTACAACCATTGTCGGGAGAGATTATAAGAGGTGAAGATAAATAAGTTGGCTGCTTATTCCTGGAAGTAGAAGCATTGTAATTAGTCCCTTGTATATAATGAACAACATGATCAATTAACAGTAGAAAGTACTTGAAGAGAGTATTTTATGTCTCAGCAATTAAAGAGATTGATGATTACGCCCTTACGAGAAGAGTGGACATTCAATCACCCAATGGGATTGGGCATTTTCATAACTTTCCTACAGTATATCCTTCATCAATTTCCTCTAACAATTTCCACCAACAGGTAAACCTTACAATTACCACCTAACTTCACTCAGAATCAACATCTACGAAACTACTAAATCATATGTCTGTGTTCTTGGAGACACCAAAGAGTAGACCATTTCCTTGATGTACTATGATGCACATTTAATCTCCAAACAGGATACCGAAGTACCAAGGTACAAGTATTAAATAAGTAAAACTTATCCAATATAAGCACTCCACAAGTAACCCCCGCTTCAAATAACTTGCCAATACGGTTCGTCGCAGAGAAGATGTAAGACCTACCCAACAGCAAGCTGTTTGGTCTGGCCGGAGGTATTGACTGTCTGTAATGAAAAGTTAAATTTTTCACGATGCATTCAAAATTTAAAGAGTCTCGATTTATGTTCCACAAAGGATAAGTCAAGGTTTGAGAGAGTGCTGATTAGATAGAGTGAACGTTTGGAGAGTGAGACAATGGTAAGTAGATAAGGTAGATTATCAAGTTATAAAGAAAATTGTTATAAAGAGTATGAGAGAAAGTGTAAAACATCTTCAGTTAAACAAGCAGCTTCTAGTATGTTGAATGTATGATCTTGAATCAACTGGATCAACAGGATCAGCTAATCTATTGGTCATTCAGAACTCAAGAGGGTCAGTATTTGAAGCCGCATTTGCAACCTTCTACAATTACTCTCCTAATCATTATCTTACTATTATCATACTTTTATACCTCCTACTCTTTATAAGCATTTGAATCTACTCTCCTCAATTATTCATCAAAGCTTTACTAACTCACATCAGAGTTGAGCTCTCTTTCGTTCCTCTCGTTAATCAACTGATACTATCTAATAGTCCATCTTAGTGTTACCTCCATCATACTTTCTCGACTAGTCTAAGTTATCGCGTAGTCAAGTGTAAACAGTCGAACCATTCAACCCTATTTTTTTGTATCGTTTATTCCTTCCATAGTAGAGTTATACAGAATGCATATGAGTTGTGTATTAGAAGGACTCGTCGTCGAGTATATCATGCGGTATCACGTCGTCTTCCATGTAGTCATGGCGGGTATGTTGTTGTTGATGGTGGTTCTGGTGGTGGTTCTGGTGGCTTGGGTTTTGGAGGTGGCTCACTGGCTGGTAGTTGTTGTTTGTGTTATGTGACGAGTGTTGAACATGCTGGTGTTCTGTGTTTTCGCTGTCGCTTCCAGCCTGGAACCCTTCCTCTGTAGAGTACAAAATGGTTTGTACTTTTTTACTCAAGTCGATTACGGTGAGTTGTTTCAACTGGTCAAAGTCATTCTTTTCCACCAATTCGTTGATGTTTTGTACCAAGATCTCAATCTCGCGTAGTTTGTTGAAGTAAAAGTTGCGTTCTGTCTCCAAGGTTTCCAGGGTTATTCTATGTTCTTGGATTTCTTCTGTGAGTTGGTACACGTCGTTTTGCGCTTCTGAGAGTTCTCTAGAGAGTTGTGTTACTTTGAGTGAGTCTCTATTTGGTGCTGATGCGCGTGGTGTTGCTGTAGGTGTGATAGATCTTCCTGTAGATACTCTTCTAGTTGACGTGTTTGCTGCTCCTGAAGTGTATGCTCCAGTACCAGTTCCGTTAACACCATAAGCTCCCGAGCCGTTCCCATTCAGAGCTGCTACTGCTGCTGCTGGTGGGATCGACGCGGTGCTTCTTCTTGACACGCTTGAGCTACGTTTACCCGGGGTGATACTTCCGATCGTGCTGTTGGCACTATTGTTGGCACTACCTACTGACCGCCTTTTGGAAGTCGCATCGTACACGTCATTATATCCCTTATGCTCTGCCCATAATCGTTTGAACCACTGCAATAACTCCAAGTTGTCCTGCAACCGGCACTTGATCAACTTCTCTACATCAATAACCTTCGTGATATTATGCTTGGTGAACTGCGCCTGTAACACCTTCCAGTTCTGCCGATAATCATACTCACTCAGTACACCAAACTTGACCTTGTTCATCGCTACCCCACCATAAACACAATCTAAAAGCTGGCAAAAAGCAGCACCACTACCACACTCCTCAACCTTCCGATAATTCAAATCAAGCGTCGCATTGAGCCACTGCAAAAGCTCAGAACGTGATTCCCCAACTGCCATCACAAGTCACTAGTCCTAGGCCTATTTTTTTCAATACAACAAACTTTTTGTTTTTTGGGCCTTGCTCTTGACGAGGTTACACGATACTTTAAAAAAACAGAGAATGTTACTTTATATATTGTTTTTCATGATCGTTACGGTTAGGCGTCTAATGACGTGTGGTTTACTCTAGTTTCATTGATTGGAATTATTTACTCGTGTTTCAAAATACTCGTTTCGTATCATGGTCCAGATCTTTCAAAACGTTTCATCTTCTTCTACTTTTCTGCACCCTGCGTGTCCCCCTCTCGTTTGCATTAATGCGGTTGGTTAAAGCCTTACACTGTAATTCAAAAGCTGTTAACCTTTTTTTTTTTTTTTTTCTTGCTTACTCCCCGTTACCCGGACGCTTCAAAAGGCGCGTTGGCTGAAAATTTTTCGTTGTAGTCTCAACTGATTTAGTATAAGCAACACAAGTAAAGATGGACACCAAGACACCAGTTACATTAGCCAAGGTTATTAAGGTTTTGGGAAGAACCGGCTCGAGAGGAGGTGTTACTCAAGTCAGAGTTGAGTTTGTTGAGGACTCTTCAAGAACCATTGTTAGAAACGTCAAGGGTCCAGTCAGAGAGAATGATATCTTATGTTTGATGGAGAGTGAGAGAGAAGCTAGAAGATTGCGTTAGGACTGTTAGAAGTTGTATTATAAGTGTAAAGATTAAGGGGGATGTACAATATGGTTAATGATTTATAGACATAGGTGTATTAATCGAGAAGTATTAAAGTTTGATAATGTAGATGAAGGAGTCACATGTCTAATGTGATAATGATGTGATGAGATTAATTGGATCACATGGTATGATCAAATGTATTCAGTAGTAATTAATACTTGTCGTATTCAATTTCAAATGGTATTCAATTTGCATTGAAGTGTTCGAGAGTGTTGGATTGGCTATTCACTTGATACAAGTCCATAATTTATGAGTGAAGTTGTCACATCACACACTGTACCATACGTAAAAAACGAGTAGTCATTTTTTGTATACAGAAAACTAAACGAGCAGATCAATTCTCTTATGAAAATCAATTAACACTTATTACAGATCTACAATTAACTCCTACATTACCTTACTTTTAACATCTATTTCATCGAAGTAATCATTATTCAAGAAATCTATTCATAATATGCATGTTGAATCAACTTTTTTTTTTCTTTCTTTCTTTGTCCCTATACTTGAGGTGTTGCGAGTGATGCAATCGTATCCCTTGCAAGGTACTCATTCACCTTATCTTCCACCAGTTTTACAAACTGTTCTCTCATCTTTTCTACTTCCTCATCTCTAACTTCCAGTCTAGGAACCTCTTTATCTCCTCTTAATATGCTTTCCACTTGCCTGTTGACATTCTTTGCAACCTGTTCTCTTACTGGTTCTGTGGGCAGTGTTGATCCACTGATTTTGTATTCGTGTTGACTGAGTTCGTCCATTTTAATAGAAAACTGTTTCGTCACTTCTTGTCCAACGTCATGGATAACTTTGTAATGACGGACATTTTCATCTTCTTCAAGTACAACCTTCTTTTCTCCTGTGGCAACCTTGTCCGGAACATGAAATGTATTGTTCTTCCACATGGTATATTGTACCACCAGTTCAAAGGCAATAGGATCATACCTGAACAAGTTAGCCAGATCTATATTCAAAGGCGAGTCCGGTTCAGGATCATCCAACAACATCAATATAGCCACCACAAGATACTCAAGGTTCCATGCTGGTGACCACAGCTCCAGCTTCAAAATATCAAGACATATCTCCCCGGTATCGATATTAATATTAGGATGATTAATCGGAGTGACAAACTTGATACTAGGAGGTTTCATAGGATATCCAGATCCAACATTAATGCTCAACTCCCACTGTCCATTATAATAAAATGCCAGATCCTCTCTACTTGGCTTGGCTATTATAGCCCTCCATTTGGTCACAGATTCCTCATCAACTGGACTAAGCTCGATGATCTGATGATTTGAATCATGAGGTGGATTCTTTAAATACTGCTTATACTCTTTTAATAGTCTCTTCTCTGACATGCTTGATAAATAGATGAATTTTCGTTTTTTTTTTGATCTTTAAAAGATTTTCTGACGTTTTTATGGGGTAAATTTTTAGGGCCGAGGGTTCATCGCACACAAAACATGACCAAAAAATTCCCAGTATCTGTCTAACGTTTTGTGCCTTGATATTTAAGCTTCAGATGACCTTTTGGTTGGCCAATGATAATTGATTTGGTGTATTATGACATTACTAAGTACAAGTTGGGATAAGTTATATACATGAAGGCTGGTGATGCTTAAAATACACTGATCATTTTTCATCATTACTGACTTTTAGTCTTCAATGACTCAACTTGTTCCATATCACCCGGGCCTTTATTGGGATTAGTTGTATTTATCAAAATCCTCTTCTTGGATGTTTGATTTCAAGCACATTTGTTGGAATATTCCTCCATCTCTAAATAATTGTATTGGAGTATCAAACTCTTCTAATTCTCCCTTTTCCAATACCAATATTTTATCATAATTAATGATCGTCTTTAATCTATGCGCAATACACAAAATCGTACAGTCTTTGAACTCACGAGCAATTGTTTCTTGAATTCTCAAGTCAGTTTCGTAGTCGACTGACGACGTTGCCTCGTCTAAAACTAATACCAGTGATTCTTTTACAAGTGCACGAGCAAACGCAATTAACTGCCTCTCTCCTAATGAAAAATTGACCCCATCGTCATCAACAAGTTCATCCAACTCAAACTCTAATCCTGTTCTGCGCAAGGCATTTCTCAACCTATCGTCACTACTTTCATTGAACGGGTCTAAATTCTTACGAATTGTACCACGAAACAAAACTGGATCTTGTGGAATAATAGAGAGATGACCTCTTAAATCTTTCAATCCCAATGTGGAGATATCAATACCGTCAATCAGGATCCTACCAGAACTTAATTCACTCAACCTGAATAACGAAACTAAAATAGAAGACTTACCTGCTCCAGTACGCCCACAAATTCCAATCTTCTCTCCCCTGTTAACATTGAAATTGAGATCCTTCAATACCAATGGCAACCCTTCTCTGTAACGAAGACTTACATTCTCAAAACTGATTTGACCTCTTGGCCACTCTGGAGGTGGACTGGTTTCTGTAATAACATAAGGAGCCTCTTGTGGGATATTATATGCATAATGTGCAACTCTTTCAGCTGCATTCATCTGGTTCTCAACTTGCGTAAAGGTTTTAAGTACCATCGACATTTGACCTGACATTTGGAACACATACGACAATAATAAACCAACTGATGCTGGCGATATATGGAAGACGTGGCAGACACACAACAACGAAATAAGCAAAGAAAACGCTGCAGATAAAGTATCCAAACTGATAGTTAACCATCCTTGTGCTCCAATCGTCATATAATAAGCTTCATTCATACGGTTGACCAAATTATCATTCTTAACCATAAACCTCTCTTGATGACCATACGCCTTGATTGTATCCATTCCTGTCAATACTTCATTAAAGTTGTTGTACACTTTAGACCTCTGTACTGCCTCCAACCGCTTAACTTCTCTTGCCAGGGCTTGATAGTAACTAGCGACTGCTATAAACAAAAACGCAAGGAAAGGCACAGCAATGGCAAACCATGGAATATAAATCACACACAATACAACCACTCCAACAATACCTCCACCAAGGAACCCAAGCAATGCAAATTGCTCGCCGATTTCATTATCCAAAACATCAGTATCCTTTGTAAATCTATTAAGGATACGACCAATTGGAGTGGTGTCCATATACAGCATTGGAGTGTGCAATATTCTATTCACAGCCATAATATTCAACCTGACCAGTGCCGTATTTGTGAGGAAGGTCAATATGATGAATTCAATAGCCAAGAAGACAAATGCTAATATTGTGAACATAACATAAAGCGAAATGTAGAACCTGTCTGATTTATCAAATTTGCGTTCAGTCCAGAAGGATAACCATGTATTGGTAAACAATTCACAGAAGGTAGCAAGGGCAACAGAAACAACCAAGGCCAACATTGAAACATAAGGTCCAAATCTTCCAGATCCAGAAGTAAAGTACCTCTTGTAGATTTGGAAAGAGATTTGGTTGATTGCTCTTTCCTCCTCATCAATCAATTTACCACTTGTCTCAGTTTCTTCTTCCTTTTTAACAACCTTTGTCTCTTCTTCCTCCTGTTGTTCTTTACCTGCGGTGTTATGGATCATCAAAGTTGCAAATTTAGAATTGGTTTCTGCCAATTCATGTTGAGTACCGACACTAATAGTGCCGTCACCGTTCAAGAAGATGATCCTATCTGCTGAACTGATAAGCGATAACTGGTGAGTTGCGAGAACTCTAGTCTTGCCCTGCAACGATCCTAAAAGACAATTATTAACGATATGTTTTCCAACTTTTGCATCAACGGCTGAAAGAACATCATCGAGCAAGATGATATCTTTATTGGCGTACACGGCACGAGCTAAACTGATTCTAGCCTTTTGTCCTCCCAGCAACGTAATACCACGCTCACCAACCTCGGTCTTGTCGCCTGCTGGCAAAACATCAAAGTCACTTTCTAAAGAACAAGCATAAACAACATTGTTGTATCTTTCCAGATCATACGTAGTCCCAAAAATGATATTGTCTCTGATTGTGGCATTCTGAATCCAAGGTTGTCCACAAAGAATAAGAGATCCATTGACGTTGATAGTTCCTTGGGTCCTACTCATGAATCCTGAAAGTGCATGAAGAAGCGAGGACTTACCACTTCCTATCATTCCTGTAATCACAATAAACTCCCCAGTGCGGATATTCAAATTGATGTCTTCCAATCCGAAATTCCTGACTTCCTTCTCTTGGAGAGTGGCATCATCTGGAGACTCAAGTTTCTTGTTCAGCATTTCCTTCGTTTCCTGTTCCTTAATTTCCTCAATCTCCTCCTTCTTTTCCCTCTTTTCCTTCTTCTCCCTCTTCTTCTTCTCCTTCTTCTCTTTCTTTTCCTTCTCCTTGACCTCTTTCTCATCAACCTCTTCTTCTAGATCAAAAAACTCCCATTCAAACTGTCCGTCACGAACTTCAATTGCCAACTTTCTGTCTTGCATTTCAAGTAATTTTCCATTGGCTGCAAAAATATTGTTGTCCTCTTCCGACTCTGGTGCATCCAAAAACTTACCAACCCTTCTTAATCCAACTAAAGCGTCTGTCAACGAAGACAATGTAATTGGTAAAAACACAATCTGTGAAGTCAATATATTGAAAAGTGCAATCGAAGAAAAGAGGGCAGCTGGAGTGCTCTTACCCTTGTTAATTCTGTACAATACCAAAAACGAAGCCATTGATGCAAATAATGGGAGAATCATAGCGAACGCAAAAACCGAACTTCTCAATATTTGCATTCTAAGAATCAAACTCATTTCATTCTTTCTTTCTCCAGAGATATTGCGGTGGTAAGGTGGTTCCCAAGCGTAAAGTTTTATGATTCTCAAATTGTTCAACACCTCTTTCACATAATTAACACGGGAATCTGTAAACTTTGAAGCTTTTGTTCTAAAAGACATCAAGATACCCATTGCAGAGCCAACCATTATTAAAATCAAAAACATAAGTCCAATACCTACCAAGGCACTGACTCCGATATTGACAATCAATAAAGCAATGGCAATTACAAATGGAATTGGGAATGCAATCAAGAAAGGCTGGTACCCCAATGCAAAGTCTACACGGGACAAGTCAGTGCCCATCATTGAAGTGATCTTTCCAGTAGGGAATTTGTGTTTCAGTTCTTGGTTCAAGCGGAAGGATTTATTGAGAAGCACTTTTGTGAGTGCTGCCTTGGCCTGTGCGCCTGTCATCATAGCATAATAAAACATGTGTGCGAGCATCACTCCAACAGTCAAATTCACAATAGTTGCACCAATGGCATATCCAATCCCAATTCTAGTTTTACCAAGACCCAATGCTTTCAATGTAACAAACTCAATCAATTTCTTTGTAAGTAAAGGACTGGTAGTCATACCTACTTCCGACAATACAACAACAAAGACAGCAAAGGTATACTGCAATTTGAATGTTTTCAAAATGGCAACGGCCAAGACCCAGGGCAGGAGATCGAAATCTTTCATCAATTCATCTTCATTCAAATTGGGGTCTTCTTTAGCTTTAGCCTCTTTGTGTTTAAGTTTAGCTTGAGCCAAACCAACTTCAAAGTGGTGTTGGATTGACGCAGCCATACCGTCCACTTTCAATTGCGAAGGAAGTGTATACAAATCGTCCGGGTGCAAGGTTCTATGGTAACCTGTTTTCAACACAGGGAACACCCACCACATGGTCAACCTCGAGAAGAAATTGGTGGTGGGTTCAGGATACTCTTTACGTTCATCTTGTGTAGGTATATGAGGAGTTCGTTTAGGTACCATCCACAGAAGCATACGCCTCTGTGGTTGCAAAACCATCGACTCCTCAAAGTACCCTTCTCTCAAATCAGTCATCGCTGAGGTTCCATGTTAAGCGAATTCTATGGTTAAATAGGTATTCCGTCTCCACATTAAGGGCTCGCCACCAAGAAGCCGTATACTGGTGCGCACGCCACCAATACCAAGAATTTCGACGGATGAAAGTTAAGATCCGTATATTTGAGATGAGTTGCCACTGCGGATAATATTTACCGTATAATGGATGCTTGATGAATAATAACCATACACATGGCTATCCACACGCAACAGTGTAGTTAAGCATTCATACCAGCCGCACCTAACTTCCAAGTTGAATAAACACCGAGTTTTCGCTACACAAAACTCTGAAATCTGAAATTGGAAGCTCCAGTCGTGCTCAGCCTTGGGGGACGTGGAGAATACGGAACGGAAAGACGTTTTGTGGTTAGGAGTACCTATGTTTCATTAGATGATGCTTCTTGGCAGGTGAGGTGGCGTATACAAAGAGAGTTAAAAACCTGAAATAGATATCATAGCGAGCAGAAAGCTTGAATAATAGCACTGGTAATTCTTGTTGATCATTCATACAGTGCTCATTTCAAGTGGGAAGTTTGCGTCCTTTCTGTTCCATTTCAAAAAATTCATCTTCTAATTCTAATTGACCAAAATAATTCTTGTATAACTGGGATAATATCTCCATTTTATTCAAATTAGAAGTATCGATTACAAATCTTCATCGTTCGTCTTATTCATGGAACCCCCTCTACATCCTGAACCTTACTAAGATGAGCCAATTGTTGGTAGAAGTTAAGGAAACTATTAAGAATACCGAAAAGGAATTCATAGATCCAGTACTGATAGCCGTGCTGATAGAGAGTAGTTGATTAAGAAGAAGGAACTTAAAATTGACAGAGAATTTTTTTTCGTCATTTTCTGCAACCTAATTTTTTTTTCGATGGGTTGCAAAAAAAATGGCTGCAAAATCTACATTAATATAGAATCAAATTCATTTAATTGAAAAACATAAAAATAGTTTATCTGATAAGAAAAGGGTGACCTACCACCATCTGCCGCCAGAACCAGAACCGGCACCTGCACCTGCTCCAGATCCACCGCCACCAGATCCAGCACCGGCACCTGCACCAGAGCCAGATCCACCTCTACCACCAGAACCCGAACCGGCACCTGCACCTGCTCCAGATCCACCGCCACCAGATCCAGCACCGGCACCAGCTCCTGAGCCAGAACCGCCACCAGATCCAGAGCCGGCACCTGCACCAGAGCCAGATCCTCCTCCACCAGATCCCGATCCAGCACCAGCACCTGAGCCAGAACCGCCACCAGATCCAGAACCGGCACCTGCACCAGAGCCAGATCCTCCTCCACCAGATCCAGATCCAGCACCAGCACCTGAGCCAGAACCGCCACCAGATCCAGAGCCAGCACCTGCACCAGAGCCAGATCCTCCTCCACCAGATCCAGATCCAGCACCAGCACCTGAGCCAGAACCGCCACCAGATCCAGAGCCGGCACCTGCACCAGAGCCAGATCCTCCTCCACCAGATCCAGATCCAGCACCAGCACCTGAGCCAGAACCGCCACCAGATCCAGAGCCAGCACCTGCACCAGAGCCAGATCCTCCTCCACCAGATCCCGAACCGGCACCTGCACCAGATCCTGAACCACCTCTTCCTCCAGATCCTGAACCAGCACCTGCACCAGCACCAGAGCCACCATGGCTAGAACCCGAACCGGCACCCGCGCCAGATCCTGAACCGCCATTACCACCAGATCCTGAACCGGCGCCTGCACCAGATCCTGAACCACCTCTTCCTCCAGATCCAGAACCGGCACCTGCTCCAGATCCTGAACCGCCGTTACCACCAGATCCAGAACCGGCACCTGCACCAGATCCTGAACCACCTCTTCCTCCAGATCCAGAACCGGCACCTGCACCAGATCCAGAACCGCCGTTACCACCAGATCCAGAACCGGCGCCTGCACCAGATCCTGAACCACCTCTACCTCCAGATCCCGAACCGGCACCTGCACCAGATCCTGAACCACCGTTACCACCAGATCCCGAACCGGCACCAGCACCAGATCCAGATCCGTAACCGTAAGGTGGATAGTATGGCCACCACCAGAAACGCTTGTCCAAAACTTCGTTGTTTTGTTCAGGGACAATTCCTGGTGCAGCAGCAATAGTGGAGAGCACACCCGCAATAGCGAGAGCAGTTTCAAACTTCATATTTATTTATCTTGTGTTGTTTGTTAGTTACAAGAGTTGATTAACTTAGTGATTGAGAACTGAAAGCTGGACACTTGAACCCATATTTATACCTTTCCTTCGCCATACATTTGCAGTCGGTCACTATTTCTAACAATAGATTATTCTAACATCAATTAACCTTAATTAGACTGTAAATAGTCTAACTAAAGCATGGAAGGAACGAATGACAAACGCAAGTTGAGCTAATTTAGTATTCCACCCCACAATAAGAATGAGGTTTCTATATAGCTGATGTGGCTGTAAATGACCCTACAAGAACAGGTTTTCAGATTTTGCAATTTGCACAAGTTGCAAAAAATACGGAACTTCATCAAGTACAGATTCACCTCAAAAGAATAAGGGATCGTAAGTCAGATTTCCAGGACAATAGACAATGCTAGGGGATATTTTTATTTATAGAATCTAAATAACGCCTTAGAAAGATTTAGTCCACCCCATAATCCGTATTTAACTACATCAATTACACTAGTTCATCTTAACCAGGGGTACTGTGGAGAAGAAAACAAGCTTTTTATTCAAGCACGGCTAACAAGCTAAGGGATATGTCCCATGTGATAAATAATGACAAATCCAATGGGAATTGATCCTCTAACGGTTTACCCAACGCTTCCAAGATGCTTTCTTTTGTGGCCAGATGAACTGAGGTTAGTAATGTATTTTTTGGATTATTTTCATCTAAGTCAGGCTTGCTTGTACAGTAGAGGGATAAGCTAACGCAGGGGAAATGGAATTCAGTAGTTAGAGAACCATCCATGTGAGTATAGCGTATTTGGGGCGAGGGTGAGATAATCGGGAGGAATTTCATTTAAAGAGAGAATCCAAATTGGTGTAAATTACTTGCAGTATTTGACTTCTAAGTTGTTTGACTTCTCTTACCACGTTCGTCTTCACACACATCTCAAAATAAGAAAACCTAACTGTTGTACATGAAGGGATTCATGAACCACAATGAATCCCTTAAACCTTACCTCTCAAAACCTTGCCGTTGTTACTGTGGTCTGCGTTTTGGTAGGAGTCGAAAAGAAATATTTGATCACTCATTAAGTTGGGTTGTTGGTTCTGGTAGAAGCCGGGCTAATGGGTATTTGATAAGTTCAAATATGAGCTGGTGCTCTTTTGCTTGTTTTTAATAGCAAGAAGTGAATACCATAAATGAGCTTTAGCATTAGCAATATAGCGTAAAATCAAAAGCCTTCACACAAACCAATATGTTTATCTAAACTACACAAAACACGTTTGTCGTATCTTATCCACCTTCCTGAGCATCAACATGTCAGCTTTACACAGTATAATTCAAACATTGCTAACACTCAATCGTACCCGTTGAACGTACTCAATAAATACACCCTTTAGACCTAAACACAATCACTCTCCTCCGCTTACATTGATCTCTCTTCTCATTGGATCGTCCTCCGCACTGAAATTTTTCCGGTACAGGAATTTTCACTGAGTCATAATTTTTCACTTACACTTCACTACAAGATGCTTAGAGGATTCAACAGACAAGCGGCCCAGAGCGCTGCTAGACGCTTCTCTACTACGTCAGTACAATGCGAAAAGAAGTTGAACAAGTATTCTTCTATTGTCACACAACCCAAAGCTCAAGGTGCATCGCAAGCGATGCTCTATGCTACAGGATTCTCAGAAGATGATATGAACAAGGCCCAGGTTGGTGTTGGATCTGTTTGGTGGTCTGGTAACCCTTGTAACATGCACTTGATGGACTTGAACCATCAGTGTAATGACAGTGTGAACAAAGCTGGTCTCAAGGGTATGCAGTTCAACTCTATCGGAGTTAGTGATGGAATCACCAATGGAACTGATGGTATGCGTTACTCTCTTCAATCTCGTGAGATTATTGCCGATTCGTTTGAAACCATGGTGATGGCCCAGATGTACGATGGTAACATTGCAATTCCATCTTGTGACAAGAACATGCCGGGTGTTTTGATGGCCATGGGTAGACATAACAGACCTTCCATCATGGTCTATGGAGGTACCATTTTGGCTGGTTCGTGTGCCCTGAGTACTCAAAGCGAGGCTATTTCTGAAAAGATTGACATTATCTCTGCTTTCCAGAGTTATGGTCAATTCTTGTCTGACCAGATCACCGAAGACCAAAGAAAGGATATCGTCAAGCATGCTTGCCCTGGTCCTGGTGCATGTGGTGGTATGTACACTGCCAACACAATGGCTTCTGCTGCTGAAGTCTTGGGTATGTCGCTTCCATACTCCTCTTCTGCTCCTGCCGTATCCAAAGAAAAGGCTGCCGAATGTGCAGCTGTTGGATTTGCCTTGAAGAACTTGCTTGAATTAGACTTGAAGCCACAGGATATCATGACCAAGAAAGCTTTTGAGAACGCCATCACTTATATCATTGCAACTGGTGGATCCACAAACGCTGTCTTGCACATCATTGCCATTGCACTGAGTGTAGGTGTTGAACTCACCGTCGACGACTTCCAAAGACTTTCCGACTCAACACCACTTTTGGCTGATTTCAGACCTTCCGGAAAGTACGTGATGGCCGACTTACAAAACTACGGAGGAACTCCAGCTGTTATGAAATACTTGCTTGCTGAAGGCTTGATTACTGGTGACGAGTACACTGTCACCGGTAAGACCGTCAAGGAAAACTTGGCTACATTGCCAGAATTACCAAAGGGCCAAGACATCGTGATGCCTGTATCGAAGCCATTGAAGCCTAGCGGTCACTTGCAAATTTTGAAGGGTACTTTGGCCCCAGGATCTGCTGTGGGTAAGATCACTGGTAAGGAAGGAACATACTTTAAGGGTGCCGCTCGTGTCTTTGACGACGAAGGAGCCTTCATTACTGCTTTAGAAAGGGGTGAGATCAAGAAGGGTGAGAAGACTGTGTGTGTTATTAGATACGAAGGACCTGTTGGAGGTCCAGGTATGCCTGAGATGTTGAAGCCATCGTCGGCCTTAATGGGATACGGTTTAGGTAAGGACGTTGCATTGTTAACTGACGGTAGATTCTCCGGTGGATCTCATGGTTTCCTCATTGGCCATATTGTGCCTGAGGCCGCCAAGGGTGGACCAATTGCCTTGGTTGAAGACGGAGATGTCATTGTTATCGACGCTGAAAACAACAAAATCGACTTGTTGGTTGACGAATCCGTGCTTGTAGAAAGAAAGAAGTTGTGGAAGGCCCCAGCTCCAAGATACACTAGAGGAACCTTGGCCAAGTACACAAAATTGGTTAGCGATGCTTCCAAAGGTTGTGTGACTGATTTGGAATAAATATAATTAGTAAATATCTATATACTGGTACAAGTATGCAAGTGTGCCTGATTTCAACGGCACCTGTAAGTTTGTCAACATCTTTATAGACTTCTTATTCAATTCAAGACACTTTTCGTAAATGCCATCATCAAACTCATCAAGAGTTTTGTAATGTTCTTGTTGCATTTTATGTAGTTCAACGTCTATTTGGTCTTTGATATGGCCAAGTTTTAGTGGATGGTACCCTTCCATAGATCGAAGCATTTTATTCTCGTACTCCTCTGCTTGCTCTTGGTACGCTTCTACGATTGCTTGTCTTTCTTCTTTCCATTTTGACTGAACAGTCTTTTGATTTGTAATTTGCAGGGAGATTTCAGCTCGCTTATGGTTGTCACTAAGGATGTTATTCAATTTGGTCAACGTGAATTGGTCCAAGTTTGTTTCATCTGCCAAATTTTTGATTGGTTTTTCAGGGGAGACTGTTTCCTTCTTCACTGGAACAGTTCTCGAACCCCTCATTTCACTTGTTTCATCATAGCAATCATTCAAATACTGATATACCTTCTGTGTATAATAATTCCGTTTCCTTATAATCTCATTCAAGGCTGGATCCTTCAGTCGTTTCTTCACCACCTTTGCTATGATAGCTTCATTCTTAGGTGTGAGGTTAGGGAAGCTTCGCGATAACGGAGAATGAGCTTTCTTATGGAGCAAATACAAAGTGGTATCTGTTACCTCGTCACCCATTCCAGGAGACTCTCAATTGGGATCAACTTCTTTTGGATTCAATTTTGAGATTCAATTTTCCCTCACCAAAGGATTTGGTACAGTGCTACCAACTAAGGGTTATGACTAGTTAATTTTAGATTTGCAAGCCATTAACGGGGTGTTCGGAGGTATAATACCTAGTTGTTGGTCATGGAGGCTGAAATGATTGTCCTTCTGTTTAAGGAGTGATTCTAAAGTTAACATGCACATGTTTAAGGAACTATGGCTTAGGAGTATGCTTTAAGACAAGAATGGGTAAGTTTGTTTAATTTTCAACAAAGACATTCTTCACATCCTTAACCTAACTATTGTGGTGCTAGGACATAATGCCCACTCTTTGCTTTTGGCTGCAAAATTACTATTTAGTTACATTATACAGTGAGGTTAGGCCATCTAAATAAAGTCAAATCAAGAAAGGGATATTCGGATATCTTCATTCATTCCGAAAATATCGATTTTGTTTGTAGTTACTGTGATAAACCTAGAGTGTTCTCCAGGTTCGATTTTGTACATCTTACCTATACCAGGCAATACTCGAAACTGAGATAGTTTGAGAATATCATGTGGTTCGTTCAACTCTCTGAATATTATATCCCAGTAAGGCACCACATGTCTAGCCAAAATACTGTTTGAAGAAACAGAAGCCTCTAGAAGATTAGTGAGATCGAGCAGATCTAATCTATTATTCTTTATACTCAAGTACTTTAAACCCTTCACATCGAACTGTTCATACTGTTTGTTATTTAAGTTGCAGGAGTCTAGTGAAAGTTTCATCAAACTTTCAGGCAAGACGACTTTCGAGTCCATTTTTAGCTTGTTTTTTGACAAGTTCAATTCAACAAGTTCTCCCAAGTTTATAAAGGTGTTGCTTGATATTTTGGTTATCTTGTTGTTTGACAAGTCCAAAGAGTTAAGCTTTTTCATCCCCAAGAAAGAATCGTTGAGTTCGGATATCTTGTTGTTTGACATATTCAATTTTCTTAATGTCTGTGGGAAGTTGGGGCGTCGTTTTATAGTTGAATTCACAATTGATAAACTCTTTAATCCATTAGGATAATCCAATTCGTCTATTTTTACTTCCCTCAATTCTAAACTCACAAGTCGGTCTGAGCATCGTAGTTTCTTCAACTTCAGTTTAAAGATGGTTAGCGACTTCAAGTTGACTGGTAATTTCAAGTTATCAATTGACCCAATGCATAGCTTTAGCGTCTGCAAACTAGAAGGAAACGTCACATTTCGATCAAAAGAAGCGTCCCAGCATTCTAACGTTAAATGAACCAAACAAGGAGGTATACTTAAACTAACAAGATCATTTTGCTTTGCAAGGAGCAGAATCTCAAGAATTTTTAAACTACTTGGAAACTCAAAAGACTTTGTAGTTTTGGAATTGCTGGTCAAGGTTAACGTCTCAAGATTCACCAGACAATGTGGCGGCTCCGTTGTTTTCAAAAATTTCAAACTAGTTGGGAAGCAAATCTCCCTCATATGCATACAGTTCAATTCCTCCAAGTTTTGAAGTGGGCCCAAGTTCAAATTCTCCATACGATCGACACGTAGTTTGGTGATTGTATTTGGAATCATACAAAGGTCATCCTCACAAAGTGTCCCGGGGTAATAAAGGTAAAGCAATTCTGGTGGAAGGTAGGAGAACTCCTGGTAAAGACTCAATTGTTCAATGTGGTTTAACAACAGCAGACTCCTGTAATATTCAGACAACCCTAAAGCTCTGATTTTCACTTCGGGTAAGTTCAGGTAGCGATCACCACAGAGCTTTTCTGAGAGAAACGTGTCGAAATCAAGGAGCTCTTCCTTTTCAATAGGCAAATGATGGGTGAACTCGATTAGATTGAAGCGCAGTAGTAACGTAGGATACTCTTTTTTAATCGTTACCAAGTAACCAACATGGCGAACTATAAGCCGGTTTGGCTTGAAGTGAGGAATGTTGTTTATAAAGGTACGGAACAAGAATGGAGTAACTCTGATTCTGTCCTCTAAGAATTCAATCCCTCCTGAAACCGTTTTTTCCACTTCAACACATTGAAGGATAGTATCACAGACAATCTGACCAACTATATCGTCCCCAATCAAATAGATTGCGTCTTTTGGAGTTAGGTACGATGCAACTAACTTGAATACACCAGGAGGGAGTTTGTGAAGCAGCATGACTGCAGAATTAACTTTCCCATTCCTTCCCTTGACAATGGAAAACCTATTGTGCCTGGTTATTTTAGCTACTCAGCAGCGAATGCTAGCCGAGAGTAACTGTCAACAATCAAACAATCGAGAGGCTGTATTGACTGCACCCCTTAATACCTGTGAAATTACAAGTGAAGAGGTTTGTTTGGCTAGTCAAAAATTACCATTGTTCAGATTCTGCTACTTGTGGTTGCCATAAGCATCAACATTTTCTTGTAACCACGAAGCAACTTAATATATAAGAGTAAACCTCGGCAGTTTATGTCAATAATTGTACCAGAAACATGACTGTGGTGGGGTGTGAGGAGTAATTACATCCGAAGGGTTGTGAAGTAAACTTGGTTACAATCAGAAAATTGTTTCTGAAACAACATGTGCAATTAATCGTTTTATCTCTTTGTATGATGATGTAGTCTTAGTGAGGCTTTCAGAGGACTAATGGAGAAGAAAGTTTAAGACTGAAATATTCAAACTCCATTTCCAGCTTTATTTGAATGGTTCTAGCCTGTAGTATGGTTCGTTATTGGTAGATTTGGGTAACTAAAAGTGTACCTGAAAAGATTTGAGTATTTTTTGAAAAGGTATATCTTGAATAAGCTTGTAGTGTAGCCCAGCACGCTTTCTAATTTTCCTGGGTTGTTAACTACAACCATCTTTTGCAGCCAAATTTTGAGAGCTATACATATAAGACAATTTATATCCTTACTAAGGGCAAGTGGATTGAGTAGATTTCCTAGGTCTTAGATCTTGAACCCAAATGTTATGGTAGGAGGTATGGGCTGGCAAAGTAAAGACCCCATTCTCTACTCTCAATAAGCATGACTACTAATGAGTTTGAGAGCACTCATTGCCGCTATCTTTTAGATCATACTATGAAACCCTGCAAAAGAAGCAACCTTAGAACTATTTCGAAGCAAAACTGGGTAGCCTGTTCTGTATATATTGTTTATTGAGCAATGGAGGTTCTTCTGGTATGAAACTATTTCTGTAATAATCTTGTCAATTATTCGCTTAACTGTCAACTAATAGAACCCGCTAACAGTCTCTTTTCATATTTGTTGTAATGGATTTTTTGCTAAAACTTGGTTTGTTGACTTGTTATTTGGATTACCAGAGAAATCTTGGTTTGCCAGAATATTATAGATGGTAGCTGTTCTATTTTTGTTATACATCGGATAGCACTACAAAGCAGCTTAATATATTAAGCTTATTCTAACTCACTTTTAGTTTGAAGTAAGAGATTGTCTTAGTTGAGTACGCTTCAGTCGAATATCTACTTAGATTACTTTGTACAGTTCAACTATTACTCGTAAATAGCTTAGAAGTCGAAAGTGCAGTATAATCAAGGAGATAAGCCGGAGATGGAAGGGAAATAGGTACTCAGAAGTTGTACATCAGACAATATTGCATCAATTATGAGGACTCTTGAAAACCACATTTTCAGAGAATTCCCCATTAATTTCGCTAAAACCATCCAAGGGGGAAACTAAGTTTGAGGTGATTCTCATCGTTAATTCCTTACAAACTATTGGTCATGGCTACCTTTTAAAAACGCCTCTATTTGACTAATGCCTCCTGAAATGTATGGCTCGTAGCTAATTTAGAAAATGCTCTTTACTGGACTAATCTTCGCTGATCATGAAGATCTTCTTTACGGTTTTGTATTCCTAAACAGTCTAAATTAAAAGCCACAGTATTTATCTAGGTAAAGCTCCGATTATAAATTATTTTTGCAGCCACTAAGGTGCCTGTAACGGAGTATTTACGAGGAATTTTACACATTAAAAATTAGCTAATATTTTTTGACAGGGCATTATTAGGGGCTTTAGATTCAATTACTGTTGAAGTGGTGGCTCACTAAAAGCCTAGCGACGGTTATCGTCCGCTCCGCGTTATCTAGATTAAGACAAACACCACAGTTTTTATATTAGCTGATGTGACTCACACAAAATACTTCATTGCGGATATGCTGAGAGATCGGCAATCTGCGCACATAACCGGAGGCTAAAGTGAAAGCCCCATGGGACGTTAGTTCAATTTTATTCGTCATGGCTGGATCTCGTAGTTGCTCTCTATACTAGTCACAGCAAATATCTCTATACTAGTAACCAACTCTCTCTACCATTCAACTATCACTGACCATGATGTACATTAGTTACGTCAAAAAAAGACAGGAGTTCCGCGCACGTCAATCAATTTTGAAATTTTGCTGACACATCTCTCTACCCTTCATTACTTATCTCGAATTAATTGTGGTTGCGAATTAATCAATTTCTTCACTAAAACTGTGGAGTATGCTAGAGATATATAAAATACAAGTTATCCTAATCTTATTCTCTTCACTCTACAAGAATGGTTAGCTTCCTTAGTTTCATCCCCCACTACAGGGACATAGAAGATGCTGAAGAAAAGTATGTGGACACGACCTCTGTGGAAACAGTAGTTAAAATCGAGGAAGTTAGAGATGAGAAAGACAGATCTGTTTGGAAGTTCTTTGATGAGTACGAGTACAGACGTCCAAAGGCTAAAACTCCAAACAAGGATTGGTGGAGATATAGATGGTTTGACCGGGCTTACAGCCCCGAAGAAAGAAAATTGCTCATCAAGCTCGACTTGACTGTAGGTTTGTACGCTTTGCTTGGTTACTGGATTAACTACTTGGACGTTTCAAACTTGACCAACGCTTATGTTTCTGGTATGAAGAAGGACGCCAACTTGAAGGGTAACGACTTGATCAATGCCCTGGTTCTTTACCTCGTTGGTTACATCATCGCACAAATTCCAGCAATGTACGCTATTCCTCGTTTTAGTCTCCCTTACTTGTTGTTTGGCTGTGAGTTGATCTGGTCTATCTTGACTTTGGTCACCTACAGAGTCACCTCGAGCAGCCAGCTCTTGGGGTTGAGATTTCTTATTGGATTTTTCGAAGCTGTTTACTTTCCGTTGTTCCACTTTACCGCTTCACAGTGGTACAAGCCTCATGAGATCTCCCTGATTGGTGCTATCTTCTACTGTGGCCAGTTCATCGGTATCTTGACGTCGGGATTGTTGCAGGCTGCAGTCGTCGACCTCAGCCCGGGTGGTTTGGCTGGTTGGCAAGTTATGTATATTGTCAACGGTACAATGTCCATCGGAGTTGCTATCTTATCCTTATACCTCCATCCAGGTACCCCGCAGAAGCCTTACCTGGTGTTCCTTTCTGATAATGATATAAAATATGCACGTCAAAGAATGAAGGAAAATGGAACTGACGTTTCCCTGACTCCAAAATCTTTCTTCCACTGGCCTACCTGGAAGAGACTCTTGAGGTCCTGGACCTTCTGGATCTTTTCTGCAATTACCATTTGCGGTTTTAACGTGAACCTGGCTAGCTCAGGCTCGTTCGCTCTCTGGTTGCAAAGCTTGGATCGGTATTCTTTGAAAAAATTAAATAATTTGACAGCGATCCCCCCCGCGCTAGGCGTTGTTTACGTGCTTTTTTGCTGTATAGGGGCCGACATTACGGGCAAGCGGTTCGCCATGTGCTTCTTGTCGTTAACCTTAAACTTTGTTTCGGCAACTATTTTGGCTATTTGGGACGTTCCTGAGCCCGCAAAATGGGCTGGCTTTATGTTGGCTTATTGGTGCTGGGCTCAATCGTCTGTTCTCAATCCAATGTTGAACGATTTGGTCAGAGAAGATGCCAACTACAAGGCGATCATGTTCTCATCAGTATACATAGTTGGTCTCGTCCAAAATGCCTGGCTTCTGAAAATATTGTGGGAAACAACAGAGGCACCGAGATACCCTAAGGGTTTTGCTTCCTGTGCTGGATTTAGCGTTGGGTACAATATTTTCCTTGTGATTGCGTACTGCTATTACAAGCGAGACGAAAGGGCTGCCGCTTTAAGCAATGGAATATACGTATACAATAGTGCCAAGGGTGAGGTGCCTCCACAAGAGTTTCTTGATCAAAGATTAAAATCTGCAGAGGTGGTTGACGAAAAGAGAAACGAAAAGTCTGTGACTGCCGTTTCTTTGACGGACGCGAGTTCTGAGTAAATAGTTCGAAAGACAATCGATAATTAATAGATGATATTTTAATCTTGTTGTAAAGAAAATCATTAACAGTGTATGTGCTCCTCTATTAGTTTACAATAGTGAATTTTTTTGGCCGAAAATTTAAATTAATTGGCTGCAAAAAAAAAAGAAAAACAGACACTTACTTGTTAAGTTTGATCTGTAAGTTCTAATTCCAGCTACGTCTATATCTAAAAAGTGCGTCTCTTACTATCTCAGCTCTCTTTGTAATACTCTTTGAAATTGAATTGAGATTATTAATTAAATAACTAGAATACAAAATTTTAAATAGGCATCACTCAAACTCTTTTGTTAGCTAACTAATTGTTGAAGATTAATTGAGGTGGGCAGTTTTCTTGTGCTCATGCAAGGCTTTCTTCAGTTTACTAAAATTATAGCACTTAGGACAAGCAACTCGACCACAGGAGTGCTCGAGGAAGTGTTCATTCAATTGCTGTTCACTCTCAAATGCCTTCGAACAACCTGGGTACAAACAAACATGAGAATAGTCTGTGTCTTGAAGCTCACTATTATGTTCCCCATCTTCTAGTCTGACAAATTCTCCATTGGCTAGGCAAACATTCTTATTTTGATGGTACTCAAGTTGATATTTGTACATGAAAACACCGCTGCAGTCAGTACAGGTGTGGATGAGGGTTTTTTTATTAAAAACATTGCGATCGACTAATAGCATTCCATACTTGACATGATTCCTGAAAAGATGAAGAATGAAATCCTCTCTAGTTTTAAGCGACACTTCTGGACAAAGTGGGCAAAAATATGCATCAACTTGGCACGTTTTCGAATGAACCTTCAAGAGCGTTTTCGTGTTAAAATGAACGTTACATTTTAAACACTTGAAAAGGTACAATTCATACTCGACTTCCATACCAGGAGATGTTTCTTTATGTTCCCATCTAATATGCCACCGGTAGCTTGCAGAAGAAAACAGATCTTTATCCACACACCTTGCACTCTTACATATAAGATTACCCGGTCTCCAAATTGTCGTCTCGGTTTGCATGGGATCATCGTGTTTGATTTCCTGATGAAGTAGCAAGTCTTCAGCGTCCCAGTACAACCAACCACAAGTGGAGCACTCATTAAATAAGTCAACAAACATATTTTTATATTTGTCTGGTAAAGTGAACCCCACGAAGTGAACTTTCATAACATGATACGCCAATAATTTACGACTATCATAATGTTCATTGCAGATACTGCAAACACATTCGTGTTCTAATTCAGTAGCCAGTTCTGGATCAACTTGACTTCCGTGAGGTTCTGAGTGGTGAGTTAGGTTGCAGGTTGAATTAGTTGCAGCAATGGAAACAGCTTCAACATCCAGTGATTCTGATGATGAAGGTAACCTACGTCCCCTCTTTGTTCTTCGTTTAGTCATTCTAGAATTGGCAAGCACGTATCAGAAGGGAATTGTATGTCAATAGTAAAATATGTTAACCAGTGATGCGTTTTGGTTTGTAGCTGAGATAAAATCAACTGGAAGTATGATATTCTGCAAAGAACTTGATGAATATAACTGAGAGGTAAGAGGATCATTAATAGCGGATGGACAATCTATTTAATACTGATTTCTGGCTAGGGTCTAAAATCAAAGCACTTAACATTTACATTGAAATTGAATTAGATATGGTTTAGAAGTGTTTAAGAATTGATAAATACAAATGGTAGAGTACTAGACTCAAAATTAAATTCAAGTACAATTTGGGGACGTTTCAACTAGGTAGGAGAAGTGATAAGAATTTTTTAGAGCATTTGCAAGTCCGTTTAGGCTGAAATCTAAGGTATATCAATACGTTCAGTGAACAGATCACTAATAGTGGTGTGTTTCATAAGTGGAACCATCAGCCACAAAGGTATGTGGCTATCTCTGGGTGGCGAATAAAACGTCAACCAATGGCTGGTGGACAAATTTATCAGAATGTAATAGGTTCGGTCTTACTCATTACTTGCGCAATAATATATGCGCAGGCTTTTCTTTTTCTAGTAAAGTATCCCCTAGTCCTATAATCTCTATTCTATTATTAGTTCTCTCGAATGTGTAGTTTCAGATTTGCAACACATTGTGCGGCTGTTTTTTTGCAACCATTTTCGAACAAGATGATACAAAAGTCAAATCTTGAATTGCAGTGCTAAGACATGAAACACCACTTTCTCGTATCTCTGCCTATATTTCTTGTCTGGCAACCCCTCATTTGATTATTTTCCAGTGTAGCAGACTAGAAAACTATAGCATCTACCACTTTAAATATTTAGACCTGCATAAATATACTCATTTGTGTTTTATTAGGACTGAAACAACAAGGGGTACATGGGACTTCTTCCTAATGGCGCTTCTTCCGAATGTGGCTAACTACGACGGGAAGCATAGCAATACTGCCATGCTTTTACTGTTTGCGTAACTACAGCTATCCAACCAGCAATCCGCTGAAGCTATATAAGGAAAGAGATTAACAGGATTTGACCATCCGCATACACAATGAACGAAAGCTCCGACAATTTCACACCTCGTGGAGGATTCGTTAAAGATACTGGATACTTAATGTACAATGGCGAAGTTAAGATGATCCAGGATATTCAGGTTGGTGACAAAATCATGAACAAAGAAGGTAGTGCTGCTACTGTTGACGAAACATTTGAAAAGGAAGAATCAGCTTATGTGATTACGGAGTGTACAAACCACACACCGGGCAGAGATACTTTTGGCTTCCGTACTATCACTTTAAGTGCTTCGCAGCTTATCAAACTTATGACTGTTGACCGCTCTGGGGTTTATTTGATTCAGAAGGGAAGGCATGGTGATGGCATTCCATATCATACCGTTAATTACTTCTTCAAAGACATTGTTACTGTGATTGAAGCAGGTAGGATTCCTCGCGAAGTTACAATTGTTACACACAGAGGTAAAACGTTTTCTCACAAAGATACCACTGCAGAGGAAGCAGAGAAGCAAGCTCACGAGTTTTATTCTGGAGTTAAAAAGGGTCCTTTCTTCTGGAGTATCCAGGCTCGCGACTTAAAGTTAATTGCCGCCTACATTTGGGAAAGGACTAGTTTAGTTAGGGAGCCTATTCTCAAACAACAGGGATACATTTCTGGTCTTATTGAAAATGAAATCATTGACTACTCAAAAAAAGGTGTATGGGCTAAGTCAACAAAAGCGAGGGTTACTGTTACTGCTGAAAGATACTATGCAATTGTTGGCGGCGACGGAAAACGGAGTCCAGGAATCATGACAGCCACTAGAATCTTAGAGTTCCCGACTATAGGTATGACCAAAGATAAAACAATGAAGAATTGTACTACAATTGCCGAGTCGATTTTTCAAGAAGAGTTTGGTGACGTTGAAACTGAAGATGACTTCGAAACTATTAAACTTCAAGTCTTCAAAAGGATTGATTCATTTGAAGATCCCGATGATGCTTGGTGGAAGGCCAAGGAGGATGGTAGTTTGAATAGTCCCACTAAAGATACTTGGACTCTTCACAGAACAATCCAAACCTTTAATGGTAACATTGCTCCTGAAATGAGTTGGTTACTTGGCCTTTGGGTTGGTGATGGTACCAGTGCGAACGCCTCGATTGCAACTATTTTCTCTGACTATGAGTCTCACGAGCGTTGCGCCGAGTATAGTCGTTTTGCAGGTTTAAGCTCTCCATTCATTAGAGTGGACCCAGACTTAGCCTGTGGGTTCATTATTTTCCATAACAAGTTTATTCGTGGAAAAGGTACAACGAAATACAGAAATTTTAACAACTTATTTTGGAGGTTGGTCACTAAACTGCTTAAACCAAACGGGAAAGGTGGATACAAGAAGGATGTGCCTGTTGGATTATTCACAGACTCTATTGAAGTTCGTGAAAATTTTATAGGTGGCTTGGTTGATTCAGATGGGTACGTCGAGAGTCATCGTGAGAGCCTGGCTACTATTGAAGAGATTGATGAAGGTGTCATTGACGAAGAAACTATTGACGCCGTGAACGAAATCTTGGAATACGACTCTACTTTACCACAGCAAGAAGTCGAAGCTACAACTTCTGATCTCCTCAACAATGAAATTGCAGAAACCTTGGACATCAGTTTGGGACAGTCTCAAGAGCTCAGAGATGAACTTATGGAAGAACTTGACAAAGAGCTTGAAGAAAACGTACTTTTTGGAAATATGGGACGGGTTTCAGGCGGGAAAGGAAGATCTCTCCTGCAGAAGTTTAATCCGTCATTAATTTTCACTGTTCTTACTATCTACCCAGATCTCAGAGATCATTTGGTTACACTTCTTCGCTCACTCGGCTGCAAAACATCTGTGAGTATCAAGGTTTTCGAAGGATACGTTGAAAAGTTTGGAAAGACTTGCCATGTAAATGATTTATTCGCAGTTACGTCGTGTGTCGGGGAAGCAACTCTTAAATGTCTCTCTACCTGCTCTCTTCCAAGAAAACAAGCTGCAGTGCCAATCAACTTCACTCGTGGACCATCTTTTGACCGTTTCTACTGGGACGAAGTTGAATCTAGAAAAATCTACAACTTTACTTGCGAGGGTGAGAAAAGGAACCAACTATTGTTATCGAATTTTGCTACTGTTGAAAACTCGAAGGCTCTCGAAGAAGCAGTTCCTCCTTCTTCGCCTCTCTCTGTTTGTAAAAGGTTTGAGTGTCCCAAGTGCGAGAGTGTTTACCGTACTAACGATGGACTTAGACAGCACAAGTCTAAGTGTAAAAAAAAAATTCCACGCAGAAGCACTGCCCTTAGCTGAAGCTCAAAATTTCTATATAGTTACTATTGTTAAAGTAGTTAGTACTAACAAAGTCATCGACAGGTGATCAAAATTGTAGAGCTCTGAAGTTAACTTAAAGAGAAGTTTTTATTAAGTAATCCCATTTCACCAGTAAATTGACTAGTTCCGAGTGTGAAAGTTATCAAGAATTAGAGTCATTCTACATATAGCTATCTTTAATCCTACAGAACTGGATAACCTATACTGGTATATAAAATCCTTTTCACACAAAAAAAAAAAAAATACAAAATGAAATTAATAGTTCTACTTCTAGAGATGGTTTTGACTTCATCTAGGTGATTATCTGAGCTAACAATTATAAATCATAGCATGGAGCAATATTATTCAACACTTCAGAAAACGAAAACTAGTGTTGACTCCAAGAGGTCAAGCAATTTCTTCTTTTGAACACTACTGGTGCCTAAATGTGAACTAAGGTATTAGTACGAGTCAGGTTTTAGCACCAAATATCGACTGATGACCCAGATATTCTAAGTCAAATCGAGTAAAATGACTTAAAATCTTAGCACTAGTTGACAGTTAAATAGTGGTATTTGTGCATTTGTACTCTCGTTAAAAAGAAGTGAAGATATTTCCACTATAAACAATCTATTGACTTTGTTCTGTGTCTATCAGATTACTTCTAGTTGTAGCCATTTATTGAGCTAAGTGTTTATATTAGTTCAGTTGTTATTCAGTATTCTATATGCTCTTCTAGTTATCCTCCATTCCGTTCTTGGTAATTATGTCCTCTATGCTTATACTCCATACGGGGTCTGTCGTCTGGTGACTGGCTAAGCACATGTTGGTTATCACAATGTGATGGTCACACACCTATTCATGACCATGATTACTGTGTTCAATAGTCCCTCATATTTGAATCTGATGATTCACATCATATAGAATTATCATAACACTGCTGCCATCAGCTGTGGTATATTGAATAATAATATATATACACACAGTCTGACATAATTATTGTGTTATTTAAAGTTTTGTTTGTACTTGTCTGGGCGTCTCATGTACTGAGGTGTAGCACCTCTTGTTCGATATACAAGAAAAAGGACTAGCAATTAATGTGATCTATCCTAAATCAGAAACACCAGTAGCTTGTAGAGATCTTGTCGAAAACAAGAGAAACGAACTCAACTGTATCAGCAAGAAATACATTAATAATCAATCAAAAGAACGTTAAGTTGGCTAGGAGAGGGTTTCTTGCCCTTTGGTTATAAACATTGGGTGATCATTAATTGAAATATTGAATAAATTGACAGCAATTACATTGTCGACTCACGTTCCCAACAATTGATGCACCGAGATACCCGTGTTCAATGTCATTCGTAATTCTTCCTTGTCACTGCATACCAGCTCTACAAAAAAATACATAAGATTTGAAGCAATGGAGTACAGGTGTAGAACAGGGCGAAGTCTGAGGGTGTGAAGCTCACAAGCGCACCTTGACCAATTGTTAAAGGCTTTAGAAGGATGAAAGGGGAGTGAAAGTCTGTCACTGCCGTTTCACTAACAGACTAAAGTTCTGAGAAAATAATTAATAGATGATATTTTAATCTTGTTGTAAAGAAAATCATTAACAGAGTAAAGCTTTTTAAAGCTCCTTTCTTAGCTTTACAATAGTGAGTTTTTTTTTAACCGAAGATTAAAATTATTTGGCTGCAAAAAAAAAAGCAATGTGGTCTCTAAATC
Organism: Kodamaea kaohsiungensis (nom. inval.); assembly: GCA_030558205.1. Lineage (NCBI taxonomy): Eukaryota > Fungi > Ascomycota > Pichiomycetes > Serinales > Debaryomycetaceae > Kodamaea > Kodamaea kaohsiungensis (nom. inval.). The sequence continues at coordinate 149,916 of JAJMRZ010000016.1, read as the reverse complement.
AAAATTATAGCAATGTCCGTATTTGGTCTCTTACTATGCTACTTTTTCCATTCATATCATTTTTTTTGAGCTAGAATGTTTACAAGATGACGGTGTTTCTACTTTAGCAAAGTGTGTCCTTTTTGTTGAGTTTTAGTCCAAATTGTGTTACATATTGCTCCTATCGTACTAAATCATACTCAAGTATTAACATTACTAAGGCTTTAATAAACGTCGATAAACACTGACCTTACTATTATTTATACGTACCACTTGAGTTGGGTCAACATCATATTAAGAAATAGACTGCTTTATTCTAAAAGTGATGGTACCAATGCTTCTGCTAACTGCTCCTATAACGTGTTTGTCTCCAAGGCTTCTTGTTTGCTCTTAGTTATAGAGGGAGTTGGTTATTGAACGTTTATTTATAAAAGCCAATAAACACTAATTCAAACCTGTATCTAGAAGTAGTAAATGTTAAGTTATTGCAATTCAAATTTGGGCTTCACTTGGAAGAAAAATTGCATATCAATCGTGTTACCCAATAGCTACATCAATCTCACACGAACTCCAAAACTAGTATATTAGGACTGAGAAGTTTACAGGTGAATCATATCTAACCAATCCGCCTGTTCAGGTTTACCGTTTCCATTATAAGAAAGTAAGCTAAGGTATACTTGAGGTGTTCGACATTTTGAATACAAATTAAGATAGATAATACTTTTACTCTCACTCTAACAACTATGTAGAAACTTTGCGGTTCAACAAAGGGTAATGCTTCTGCGAGCTAATTTTTTTTACAGTATGGCTTGTGTTGACTCAGACCATTTTTAGTACGGGAAACACTCACACACTTGGGCAACTCAATCCTTTACACGCCGAAAGAGGCGACAAAGAAGAAGCATCTTCATCTACCTTTAAGTTTCCTACGAACATAAAGTCAAAAACATTAGTGAGTGCATTATCTCAGCAAAGTTGTAGACTTTCCAGCTACAATTTCATTCCACAGTTCCGTAAGTTCAGGCTTGGTACTGGCAATGATCTTAGCGAAAACAATGATTCTATCCACGACATCAGCTGGGAGATTCTACTTCATTTAACGGTAGAAGTTGTTTGCATTAGAGCTATTCATGCTCGTTATGAAAAAAGCGACTAGTAATCTTAAGGACTCTCCTCTCTTAGTTAACCAAGTATTCAAATAAAGGAATACTGCGTAGTCGTTTTTAATTGGTTTCCTGATAGATAAACGATGCACAAGCCGTGCAACTCGAAGGCTTTTTTAAATTCTTGAAATAAGAACTTGAATATCAGCAGCTCAGCATTGCTTCAACATGATAAGTAAAACTCCAATTTAAAGTGTTAAGTATCTTATGGTAGCTTTGTTTCCTACATCAGTACCCATACGTGCATCAGTATCCCTTTCCATTTTCCGCAATGTAAATAATGGAGTATTGAATTTACAATCATATGAATTCGCATAAATGGTGTGCATTTCCTTAGGTGTATTTTGCACAAGCTCTCGGGGAGTAAAGGACGGAAAATTATCGGTAGATGCCAAGGTTACTAATAAACCTTATCCCCATTTGCTTAGATGAAGTTCAAAAAATCCGATTACCAACTCAACTACCATCAGGAAAATCTAAGGCACTTTAATCTCTGAAAAGGAGCTTGAAAGATTAAAAGCTGCAAATCAATTAAAAGATTGCTTCTACTCTTTTAGCCCACCATTTAACCGCATAATTATCGTATTCAACTTCATTTCCAGCAAACTACGGTTCACACTGAATTTTGGCTTTTACACACAATAGTTAATTAATAAAACCATCTTTTCAACTAAATGTAGTACAATTCAAGAATGTGTCATTTTATTTGACACATTTCTTTTCAATAAAAGGTTGCAGAATTGAATACTGTTGTCTAAAATAAGTTCAATTCTAGTCTCTCTCACCAGCTTCTGTGAGCTGTCCAACTCGAAATTTCCTATCGTCACCCCATAGGTTAGCCGGCCTAACTTAAATATAAAATTACCAGAACCCTCGTGGGAATTTTGCTAAACTAACTATGGGTCAAGAAGAAAAGAATGATGCTTTACCGGACTATCTGAGCAATAGTAGTTTTCAGAACTTCAAGATAGTAAGACCGTATTTTGCAATGAACTCATATTTTGTGTTACCGTCTCAAACCAGTCTAATGAGGTACATTGATTTCAAATACAAGTGTCATCCGCAATACAAGAGAAGTGGGTTTCTCTGGTTGAAGAAAACCGATATCGTACATTATCGTGATGCTGCCGAGAAGCAAACTGATATCTTGAAGATGCAGCAACTTCAACTGCAAGGGCACGTTATGCCTGTCTTGATTGCAGAGACATCTTTATATAGTTATGAACTCAAAATCTACAAGTGCAATATCCCAGCAAATGGATTGCTCAAAACGACCGACTGTGAGTTATATTGTACTGTTAGTGAGAAGAATGATGGACTGTAAACGTGGTTAACTTTTGAAACAGGTCGAGTAATCACACTTCTCAAACATTTTGACTACAAGTGCAATGGAAAGATATACAGACGGCTTCGTGGATTGTACTTGTTGGGCCCCAACAGAGGGTACTCTCTTTTCGACAATTGGAACTTTGGCTATCGTCGCTACGACGGAAAAACTCCATATCGTGGAGTAGGATACCTCTTGAATACAAAGAAGTTCCACGAGAGTATGGCATACTTACAGGATGCAAATTTGATTGGGCATAGTTCAAGGGATGGTAAGTGGGGTCAGTTTGGTACGTTTGGGTTTAGTATTGAGAATACACTTAGTGCAGATCATGATTCTATCCACGATATAAGCTGGGAGATTCTACTTCATTTAATCGTAGAAGTCGTTTGCATTAGAGCTAGACATGCTAGATATGAAAACCTTGACTAGACCACGCTTGATGGTCCAAGTAAAAGTAAAGATTAGTGTAATATGCCACATATTCTGTTTACTGATAAACCTAAGCGTAGACGCTAAAGAATCATGCTTGAATTAGTATCTTGTACAGTAGCTTAAATGCTATAAAAGCACGATTCTTGAATCTTTGCAGATTTCAACCTATTATTATACCTTAATCTAAAATACTAATCGTGTCAAAAGGAGATGTTTGCAAGAATAATTACTTGACGTATGTTCAGCTCTCAACCATTTACGTGTTAATAATCTTTTAAATCTCAGTCTAGCATCTCTTTCGAAAAGAAGAGTACATTATCTACAAATAGCCACTTCTCTATGCATTCCAAATCTATTATGCCTACTAATCTAGACATACCCTAATCTACTTTGTTCTCACCGTGTAGTCGTCACCCGATTGGGTGATGTATCTAACCCAAGGGTAACTCTGGTATTGCAATTTAGGTTCATTAATTCTCAAGTATCTCACCTGGATGCCACTAGTGGTGAAGTAAGGGATTGAGAAGTTAACTTTAATAGGTTTTTTAATCACCAAATCCTCAGGGTCTGTCACAGCAGGCAAGCCCAACTCTGCCTTCATGTGGAACTGTTTACCTCCAGGGAATGTTTTCAATTTCCATATGAGACAAGATTTTTCAGGGATCCATTTCACTGTTCCGTATTCTGGCGAAAACTTTGGTGTGTCTGCGTCTTCTGGGATGGGTATAATGACTTGAACATTGTTTGCCGTTGACTTTTTCTTGATCTGTGTTTTCACCGAGCACAAGATCTCGATACGCGAGTGCTTGTGTACTTTTGTTTTACAGTTGACCAAGATGAGTGGTTTCATGAGGAACTGGGCCAGCGAGAGGCGGTACGACATAAGTGTGAACTCGCCATCCGGTGGGATGAACGTGATGATGCGCTCGTTTTCAAACTTGGAAAGGCGCACACACTGGTGGAACTTGATGTCCTCCATCTCGATTCCCTTAGGGTTTGCCTGCTGTTCTTCCAGATTGGTTCCGCTCAGGAAAATACCCTTGTCGTTGAGGCCCAAGCGGAGGTCGGGCATTCCTGACAAGTGCGATTTGATTTTGACTTCACCCAATATCTCACTATTCAACACCTGTCCGTTTGCGTTGATCAACATATTGATTGATTCCACCACGTCCAAAAATGCTTCATTCTTTTTGTATGTGATTCCTTCTTTTCTCCAACTTACCAGGTTAGTGATTGCGTTTGGAGGCTGTACCAAGTGGTTAGGTGCTTTCTTTATCAACTTGTAGTAGTCTTGTGTGATATACTCCTTCAAGATCTTAGTGTCAGTTGTCTGGGCTATTCCAAAGTCCATCATTTCGTCGAGCAATTCGTAGATCACGACAAAGTTATCACGGATCGACTCCTCTTCCAACAGTTTAAAGTATTGAGTCAACACTTCAATTAGCTTGGAAAGGAATATTATGATTGCCATTATATTATCATTCTTACGCGTCAACGCACACAAGTATAAGTTGTTATGGTTAATGTAGATATAGTTGATACCTTGCGAATTGATAAATGGCTTATATTCTCCATCTTCCAAGGTCGCCTCCATATCCAAAAGCAATAGTGGGAACTTTTCAATGGTGTTTGTAGGGATATCACCTTTATAGTCCCGACTCAAAAGGGGCTTGCCCTTGATGTCAAGGAAATGTATCTGGGAAGCCATGGTGTTGTTTTGGTGGTTTATTTTTGATTTGTTGGCGAGATGGTGAATGGCTGGTCATGTGACTTGGAGATTTAAATACGTATATAAACTTTATAGCATACAACATACTATATACAATACTCATTCTATAATTCTAATGAGAACTTAAGAATAGATCAACACTCATCCCATCAACCTCCTAACCAAAAACTTGGCATTTCATAGACGTTTCCAATTTACCCAGCCTCCTATCTTTAGCCTTGCCAAAACATTCAACACAACATTCACAAATGTAGACAAATGTAGACAAACGTGACAAACGTAGCGCAAGCATGAGTACACATTCACCTTGGGTCTCGTCACCCAAACACGGCTACAAGGTCCCTAGAACAAAGCCTAGTTCATCATTGTTTACATTGATTTTGTAACATGTTTGTATGAAGAATATCATTATGCAAAAGGGACGTGAATCTTTATTGCGCCTCTAGAATCTGGAGTGAGATTATTTAATACGAAAAATGACTGCAAAAAGACCCTTTAAAAAGGGCTTAACTTTTTAATATCGTTTATGTTGCAATAGCTTCTCATTATGGCATTGTATACCACTTTAATACCCATCCAACAACTAGATATCACTACATTTTTCAACAACATTCAAGACATTTTCACTCTATTTTTCTTAGCTACACGAAGCGACGGTCGGTATTTTTCTTATTTTTCTTAACTTTTCTTTGTTACACTTGCACTTTTCTTGTATGGTATGGGTTGTATAAATAGACTGTAGGCTGCTCTAGAGTGGTTGATTGAACCCTATACACTCGTTATGATTTTCAAGTCTGCTACCCTTTTGCTTTCTCTTGCCGTCTCGGTTGCCTCGCTCAGTTCTATTGAGGTTAAAGGAAATGCCTTCTTTGCCGGGAAGGACCGTTTTTACATGAGAGGTGTTGATTACCAGCCAGGCGGGTCATCCAACTTGGAGGATCCTCTTGCTGATACTACTGTTTGTAAGCGTGATATCAAGCATTTCACTGACTTGGGTATTAACACAATCAGAGTGTACTCTGTCGATAACACTGCTGATCACGATGAATGTATGAAGGAGTTGTCCGATGCTGGGATCTACGTTGTTGTAGATGTCAACATCCCCAACGCTTCTATTGCAAGAGACGACGCTAAGTGCTCTTACAACACCATGTACTTGGAAGAAGTATTTGCTACCGTCAAAATGATGTCCAAATACGACAACACCTTGGGATTCTTTGCCGGTAATGAAGTTATCAATGACGAAAAGTCTACTGGTTCAGCAACCTACGTCAAGGCTGTCATTAGAGACATGAAGAAATACATGAAGAATAACAACTTGAGACAAGTCCCAACTGGTTACTCTGCTGCTGATGTTGAAGAAAACAGATTAGAAACAGCCCACTACTTCAACTGTGGAGATGACGAATTAGCAAGATCCGACATGTTTGGATTTAACGACTACTCTTGGTGTGGAAAGTCCAGTTTCAAGATTTCGGGCTATGACCAAAAGGTCAAGGACTACTCCAACTACTCGATTCCAATCTTCCTTTCTGAGTTTGGATGTAACAAGGTTACTCCAAGACCTTTTGGAGAAATCGCCTCCATCTACTCTACAGACATGACCCTGGTCTTCTCTGGAGGTCTTGTTTACGAGTACTCCCAAGAACCATCCAACTATGGTTTGGTTGAAATCTCCCTGAAGGGTGATGTCTCCACCTTGGACGACTTTGACAACTTAAAGAAGGCTTTCGCAGGTACCAAGAACCCTCTGGGAGACGGTGGATACCAATCCAACTTGAAGTTCTCCGACTGTCCACCAAAGTCTGACAACTGGAACGCCACTGCTACTTTACCAGACACCCCTAAGGGAGCCCTCAAGTTCATCAACGGTGACTCTCAGCCATCTGGTAACGGATTCAAGGCACTGACACAATGGGCATGTGTTGCCAAGGGTAACGACGTGGACTCATCCGGTAAGGGTGACCCATCTAAAACAACAGGCTCAAAGTCTGGCTCCTCCGCAACCGCAAGCGGATCCAGCACAAGCAAAGCCAACGCAGGTACGATGGACTTTAAGATCAACTGGAGCAACTACGCCGCCCTCATGGGAGTGGTGGCTGGCTGTGCATTGATCTAAACTTGGGTAAATAGAATGGCTGCAAAAATGTAAGATGCAGGAACTGTGTGTAATAAATATGGCAAAAAAATCTTCATTTAAACTATAAAAATCTAATTAACCACTTGCTTAATTCCATACATCATTTCCTCTTTATTAATCAAATGGCCGATGCTGTCCACTTCTTCAAGCAACTTGTCCACGTCATAGCACCACTCGTTCAAGAGCTCGTTAACCTGTGCGTCTCCAATGGCTTCGTCCTTTGGATTCTTGTAGTCTTCAGGTTCATCTGGAGCCTTCTTTCTTGGCTTTTCTGTAGCAACAGGCTTGGAAACCAACTTGTCAAACTTAATAATTCCCTGTGGTCTGTTGATCTTTGCGTTGATCATGCCCTTGTTGACCAACTCACAGACTTGCTGCTCGGTGTCTTCGGCATTCAACTGCAAGAGGTACAGTAATCTGTCCAACTTGATGAATTGGTAGTACTGATTTATGATGCGCAAGTTGTGTTCGATGATTCTGTTTTGCAAGTTCTTGTAATTTGTTTGTGACTTGAATATAGGGGTTGCTGCCAAGTGTTGTTTGTACAGCGACTCGATGTTTGACCAGTGGATCAATTCGTTTGTTGTGAAGATTTCCAACAATGAAAAGATTTCCTTGTCTACATTCTTGCGGAATACTGCATTGTTCTTGATCTTGTGGATCAAGTCTGCTTGGTGTGGGTCGTGTGGCGACAAGACAATGTAGTAGATGGTGGAGACCAAGAGCAGAAGGAACTCGTCGCTCTTCTTTACTTCGTCGAGTTCGATGAGCAATAACATATTCTTGACAATGGAAATGTAATCGTTTTCATGCACGTTGATGTCAACCAAGTACTTCAAGTAAATAGCCTTGTATTCTTCAGCCTTCTCAAAGTTCTTTAATGTCTTGATCAAGATCTTTCTACTCAAGATTTTGGCCTGGCCAAAGTCACCCTTGTTCAAAGTTAATTTGATTTGGTCCAAGATATATTCCACCTTGTCGCTGAATGGCATGAGCGAGTAAGTTTCAACTTGCAAGTCGCATAAGATTTCAACAGCTTTATCCAAGTCATTGTAATGCTTCAAGTAGATCTCGGACAATTGCTTAGATACAACGGCTCTCTCCACTTCTACAAAGATCTTTTTATCACTCACAGTACGAATGGTTTCAATCAACTTGATTTTCAACTCCAACTCAGTCTTGTTGGATTCATCCAATTTAACCAACAGATCAATCACAGTCTGTATAAATAACTGGATCAGTGATTTCAATTGACCATGTTTCTTAGATAAACTCACAATCAACTCATTCAAATAATCCCATTCCTTAGCATCCACTAACGTTTCAACAATCCTGACTAAAACCCTTTTCGACGAAGCTAAATCAGAGGATTGTCTAGTCTGTTTTTCTAATACAAGATACTTATCAACAGCCTCATTGGCATTGGAAATCTTGGCTATGACAGGTAACTGCTCGTCAAGGATAGAAGAGAAGTCCTTTTCAGCTTTCAATGGGTCTTCTCTGGACATGGTTGTGGTTGTTAAATTTATGGGTGGCGAGTTTTTTGTTGTTGAATCTGTGTCGTGTGATTGAGCATGTGATTGATTAGGTAAGATTATTAAAAATGTACGAGGTCTGCTTTAGCTTGTGAAGAGGATCAGAGACAAGCGTAGATGTAAGAAGAAACATAAGGAACTGGGCTTTAGATTATAACTAAATACAGACCTGTAAGGTTTATGCCAACATCTTGTGAAACTGGACCCAAAAAAAAAAAATAGGTTATAACCTCGAACTAGTAGTAGTTAAATAGCTAATATGAACATCTCGAGAATCGTGTACGTTAAAATATCAATTAACTGAAGTTTCAAGGGATTCATCTTCATATACAAGAACTTTTACTGAAATATTCGGTTGTTCATGCCCAGCTTAAAATACAAATATATTTTGCAACTTACGTCATTTGATTTCATATAACCAGCTAAAACCGAAAGTTGAACCCGTTTCCATGTCCAAGTTGCCCTTACGCTTTACTCTAACCCACTCTAAACTATACGACAGCTTAAATCAGCTTATTATACTATTATTAGTAATGAACCACACAAGACTATTCTTCAATCGTAAACTACTCTATCCTCTTTCCAATATCCTGGTATCCACTCCCAACATCCACCTCTCAACCTTGGGAGCCCTCTACATCACAACCTACTCCACCACCATCATCCATCCACCACTTCCATCACTTCCATCACTTCCATCACCCCATTAAACTTATTTATCTCCGTTCTACTTTAAGTTCTCGTGCGTATAAAAAACCTTCAATTACATATCAAGAATAATGCCCCATTATGATTGGCACAAAGGCCTCCCCAAGAAACCCACACCTTACCCTTGACCTGGCCTGATTTTGTTTAACGTTCCTCTCTTGATTCCCCTTGGCTCTGTCCAAATGAAAACTGAAAGGGACCAAGTCTCAACTAGACCACATAAATTTAGCATATAAACATTTATAACCGTAGAGAAAAATCCACTTCAATACACCAATACTTTTCAAACTGATTTCCCTTTCCATTCTCTCACTACTCAGTCAGTGCCTGGTTCTATAACCCATCTCCGTCTACCGAACTACACCTGTTCCGTTATACGACCAAAACAAAAACAACACAAAATAATCTTATACGACAGAAAATTTTTCCTATATATATATTCTCATTTACCTTGTTTATTGTTTGTTCATTAGAAATGTCCAATAGTACTTCACCCATTGGGATTTTGCAGAAGAGTGGGTTGGAACACCCGCAGGTTCAGCAAGCTTTCAGTTTGTTGTCGCAGGTTTCCTGGTGGCAGTGGCTTGTAACTTTGATTGTTGTTGGTTTGACATATGATCAAGTTATGTACCAGGTCAGAAAGGGTTCTATTGCAGGCCCTGCACTCAAGGTTTGGCCTGTTATCGGACCATTCTTGGAGTCTTTGGACCCAAAGTTTGACGAATACAAGTCCAAGTGGGATTCCGGTAAGTTATCATGTGTTTCTATCTTCCACAAGTTTGTTGTCATCGCTTCGGATAGAGACTTGGCACGTAAAATTTTGGGTTCTCCAAAGTACGTTAGACCATGTGTTGTTGATGCTGCTTATAAAATCTTGAGACCTTCGAATTGGGTGTTTCTTGATGGTAAGGCCCATTCCGATTACCGTAAGTCATTGAACGGGTTATTCTCGGCTAAAGCCTTGGAAATGTACCTCCACGTCCAGGAAAAGTACATCGACAGCTACTTGGACCGTTTCGTTCTGTACGATGGTCCTCGTGAATTTTTCCCGGAATTTAGAGAATTCTTGTGTGCTCTTTCCTTGAGAACCTTCTGTGGTGAATACATTCAAGAAAACCAAATTGCCGAGATTGCTGATAAGTACTACCGTATCACAGCTGCTTTGGAATTGGTCAACTTCCCAATTATCATCCCATTCACCAAGACTTGGTACGGTCAAAAGATTGCACATGAAACCATGTTGATTTTTGCAAAGTGTGCTGCCATGTCTAAGAAACATATTAATGCCGGTGGAAAGCCAAACTGTGTCATGGACGAATGGATCTTCTTGATGAAACAAGCTAGAGAATCTAAATCTTCAGATGCAGATGCAGGATTATTGACTAGAGATTTTACAGATAAGGAAATTTCAGAAGTCATCTTCACCTTTTTGTTTGCGCTGCAAGATGCCCTGTCTTCATTGGCTTGTTGGTTGTTCCAAATTGTAGCAGACAGACCAGATGTTATGGCCAAGGTCAGAAAGGAGCAATTGGCTGTTAGAAACAATGACCCATCCGTTCCATTGTCCTTGGACTTGGTGAGCGAAATGAAATACACCAACAGCGTGGTCTTGGAAACCTTGCGTTACAGACCTCCAGTCATCATGGTTCCTTACGTTGCCAAGCAGAGATTCCCTATCACAGAGGACTACACTGTTCCAAAGGGAGCTATGATTATCCCTACCTTATACCCAGCATTGCACGACCCTGAAGTCTACGAAGACCCAGACTCGTTTGTTCCTGAAAGATGGGAGAACCCAACCAGTGAAATGGAAAACAGAAACTGGTTGCCTTTCGGTACTGGCCCTCACAAGTGTTTGGGTAAAAACTACGTTGTCATGTTGTTCACAGGTATGTTGGGTAAGATTGCATTGAACGCAGACTTGATCCACCACAAGACCGCCTTGTCCGAGGAAATCAAGGTCTTCGCCACTATCTTCCCTAAGGATGATTTGATCTTGGAATTCAAGAGAAGAAACCCTTTGGAGGTTTAATTTAATTTTTGGACTTGTTTATTAGTTTTGTATATTTATTAAGAATTGTTTTTGATAAACGGGTAGTAAGGTTTGTAGTTAACTTGGTGACTTTTTCAATTATCAAAAAAGATGAATGATGCAAGTTCATAAATATGGCTCAGCAGATCTTATGCAGATGTCTAGCTAATCCCTCGTTTATGCTGATCTTAAGTAATAAACTAAAGAAATCATGGATATTATCAAAAACTCAATGCACTGGAGGTTATCATTTAACCTTCAACATGCACTTTATACTTTCAAAAGTTTGTTTTAGTGTACTGAAATTCGACCATCATTTTTTGCAGCCATCCCACAATCAGCCCCGCTGGCCTATTTTGGTATGGTTGTGAAGGTAAAGAATTAGAGTAGATGAAGTGAGAGAATTGCTTTGTGAAGGTTGTAGTGATTTGGTGTGGTCGTGGTACGTCAATGTATTCGTCTAGATTACTCAAGCACTGGTGAGAATTTATGGTAGTTGTAAATACAAAGAAAAGAAAGCAGGAGGTTAATAACGAGAGAATATAAACGTAGATTATTTCCTAGATTGTTTTCTACTAATTATCACTTCAACTTGAGCACCTCAGTCAACATTGCTATCTTCCTCTGGATATACTCAGCCCATTTCAAGTTAAATTCCCAATAAATTCCCATTAAACCTGCTCACTTCTAATTCTTCAAAAACTTAAAGGCAACAAACCACCCACTTTTAAGAACCAAACCGTTTATCTGATACCAGACATACCGCTCCTAACTCATCAATATCTCCAGACCAAATGCACAATAGCAACTCAAACATCATTCAACATATTCACGTGACCATATATATAAAAGTTGAAATTACAAACAAAAAGAACCTAACTAAAGCATGGCTGATCAGGACGACGATAGACCCAAGAGGTATGGGTATAGTGGGTATCAGTATCCTGGATTTACATCCGGGTACACCACCACTCCCCAGCCTTATAGCTATACGACGCAACAACAGCTTCCACCACAAACTAAGAAGCGTAAGAGAAAGCAATACTTTACAAAAGATATTGAGAACTTACTTTACTCATTAGGAGACGGTCCTGTGTCCAACGAAACTACAATCCAAACACTTGATGAGTTGCTCGTTGAATTTTTGGTGAATAAGTGTAAGGAGACCATGCTCTACTCCAAGTCTCAAGGAAGATCAAGAATAAAGATGAATGATTTGGTATTTGCTTTGAGGAATGATCCATTGAAGTTGGCAAGATACCAATACATTATCGAACAGAACTCGTACATTAAGAAGATGAAGAAGATGTTTGAGGAGAAAAATCCAGGATTCGAGAAGAAGGGTAAGAGGGATGACGAAGAAGAAGACGATTTTGATGATGATGATGATGATGAAGAAGAAGAGGAGAATGATAGAAAGAAGAAAAAGAAGCTGAAAAAGTAACATCTAATCTCATAGAGTTTCAGTGAGAGAATTGAATGAGAGATAAGATTCATGAGAATATGCATTAAAATGGAAAAGGATGAAAGAATAAACTGTTACAGTAGTAATGTAGGGACTTGTTGTAAATAATAAAGGAAAACGAAGAAGGCTGTGTAGATACGTAGCTTAAAGGTTGAAGCTGTGATATTTAAAATATCACATTCTGAATGTGAATTTAATTGTTGAACCATGAAGAGAATTTACCATTACTACTGGGAATTGAAGGAGAAGTAAGTGGGAACAATAACCTTGATATCTTGATAAACTACTCACAAATTACATACACCAAAATCTAGATCTCTACAACTCTACAAAGTACTCATTATCTTTGTTCAACACCCCCTCATGATAAAAAGTGTTGATAATTTAAGTTCGCTAATAAATTACCTTCAACAGCTAAACTTGATATATTTCACATATTCCAATGATAACTAGACCACTTTATCATATTGAATTATCACCCACTCAACCCACGTATTCACATTCACCTCCCCACATCTTCCACATCCTTCCACATCCTTCCATCTCCACCACCCTTTATGTGGAGATTTTTCTATGCACTCCTCTTAACTTTAGATTTTAAATCACTCCTTCACTCATAATGACCGACGATTTCTCGTGTCGCATATGTCGAGGTGAGGCGACCGAGGAGCAGCCGCTCGCTCATCCTTGCAAGTGTCGTGGCTCCATTCGGTATGTTCATCAGGACTGTCTTATGGAGTGGTTAAAGCATTCCAATAAGTCTGCTGAGAAGTGTGATATTTGTCACACCACGTATCAATTTGAGACCATTTATGATAGTGAAATGCCTCTGAGGATCCCCTTTGGTCTTGTTAGTCGGAAGTTTGTACTGTTGGCAAGATCCAGTACTTTTAAAGCTATTACACTTGTCTTGTTTGTCATTTGTTTGGGCTTCTTAGTTCCAGTTTGTTGGAAATTCTTGGGAAGGTTTTTCAACTTTGCCATTGATGGTAAATTGCCTACCAATAACCCAAACTTTATAGATGCTATGCTCTTTGGTGAATTCAACCTTGCTCCTCATTTAAGAGGGAAAACTTCACAATTTTCCATCATTGTTACAAAGGCTAGCTTGTTCATAAAGTATACTTACTTTAGTGGATTGCGTTATATTATTACTTGTGTGTTCATATTGGCTGTCTTAGTATTTGAACGTCAATGGGTCATTGCAGATAAAGCTTACACTAGAAAATTGTTGAAGAATATCGGTAAGGAACCTAGACCTACCTTACTCGATATGCTCAAACAACAAAATCAACATCATGAGGATGTAGAACAGGCCCAACAAAATGAAATTGAGACTGGACAACAGCAACAACAAGAACACCAACAACAACCTCCACCTCCACCACCACCTCCTCCACAACAACAGCAACTTAGAAATAAAAATGAATTAACTGGAGATGCACTTCAAAGAGCAATGGAAACCCTTGAGAATTTCCCGGAAGATGACGAGGTATCACATCAAGTTGATGTAATGGAATACTTGGACCACCATGAACATGTACACCATGACGATAACCAACGTGAAGCCGAAATTGATAACTTTTTCAACAACAACTTTGATCTGGACGAAGAGTCGGATGAAGATGCACCAGAAATAAACGCACCAATAGACGACCAATTCAATAACTTATTTGGTCGTTTGAACGATCACCGGAGATTCGGGCCTAATATACCTCCTCAACCTGAGGTTCGTGATAGGGATGAAATCGATGAAGACGCAGAATTGCAAGCTATAGAGGCTGAAATGATTGCTGAAGAAGCTAACGGTAATAACAACAACAATAATGACGGTGAGTGGTTTGATGGGTTATTTGCATGGTTAGGATTCAACTTCAATATAGGCGGGCCTGCTGTCCCTCTTGTACTTATGGCAGCTGCAGATGTATTCAGTTTTGGATGGTTGTTTGGAGTATATTTGGTCCCACATGTATTTGGAAAGATCATTGCATACATAATTGGATGGGAAATCAGCTTTGCATCTGTTGTAATCAGAAGAATTGCAAATTTGACTCCTATCAATTTCCTGTCATGGAGGTTTTCCAGTGGGATTGAATTTATCGACATTTTGCTTGCTCTGATCAAGGAGTACGTTATACTCCCTTCAATCTCAACAATTGTCAATGTATTTATCAAATTGGAAAACCCAAGCTACTCACTTGTGGAACGTATGATCTTTTTGGGCTTCGGATATGCCTTTATCTTATTGGTTTTATACCTGGTCATGCAAAACATTGCTGTCAATGAAAAACCAGTTGCTGGTAAATCCAGAAGATTGTACTCGCTTCTCTTCCAATTTTTCATGACACTCAAAGTGTTTATGGTGTTTGCTATTGAGATTTTTTTGTTCCCTGTCTATTGTGGATGGCTTCTTGACTTTTGTATCGCACCGTTACTCTTAAACGACTTCACGAAGAAAACGGCCAATAACGAAACTACCTACTTGTTGCTCTTTACATCGCATTATGGAGTGTTGCAGCAATCGTATGTTCGGGTATTCTTTTACTGGTCAGCAGGTACATTTTACATGTTCTGCTTAACATTGTTTGTTGGAATGGCACGTAGCAAAATTATGAGAAATGGAGTCTTGTACTTTCTCAGATCTCAAGATGACAGATTTGTGCATGAGGCTATCATCAAACCTTTCAAAGGACAATTGAAGAGTATTTATTTGAGTGCAAAATTCTACACTCTATTCATAGTTGTGGGATTGGGAGGAGTAAGTTGGAGCTTGAGATCTGTTGTGAAACAGCCACCCAATTCACCTCCTGCTTTCCTTCCATTGCAGATGCCTCCTAAATCGTGTTGGCCATTATTTTTGATTGTTGCAGCTCTGATAACTATTCCAAACAAAGAGTTGTACGATGTTTCAGCAAAGTATAGCAAGATTTACTGGCAAAAGGTATTTGAACTCACTGCTCATAGACTTCGTTTGTCGCATTTCCTCTTGAACAAACCTATTTCTAAAGAAAGAGGACACATTGTGTACCGCAACTTATTCCATCAGTTTTTGGGGGTTGCCCAGCCAGATTATTCGCAGCCAGTTAGTTACAGAGAAGCCCTTGAAGTTTTTGCTGCTGATTCACTGGTTACTGCATGTTTTGTGCCTGACGGAACCTATGTTCGTGCCCCAGCAACAGACATGAAGTCTCCTCAAGCTCTCAAGCATATGTTTGTTGCAGTCACTAAAGATGACCAGCTCTTGGAGGAACTTCCGGAACCAAAACCTTTAACTGAAGATGAAGAGCTTGAAGATGAAGGCGACGACGAGTATGAATATGTCATTGTTTACAAACCTCCCCACTTCATTCAACGTTGTGTTGCCTTGGTAGCATTACTCTGGGTATTTGGAGTTATACTTTTTATGTCATTACTCATGGTGAGTATACTTATTGGACGGCCTGTGGTTATTATAATTTGCATGATATTTAAGGATGACTTTAACGGTCGTCTACTTGACTTTGGTACTGTTTATATTGGGTTTGCATGGTTTATGTTGTGGTTAAACGCAAGTGATAAGAAGAGATTAGCCCTTGAAGAGGCTGCAAAAGTGGAAGCTCAGTTGGTTGCACAAGTGCAAGCAAGAGAACAGGCTGAAGAGCAGGCTAGAGAGCAAGCTAGAGAACAGGCAGAGCAGGCTCAAGGAGAGACCCAGAACGTACAAGAACCGGTTCAAGTTCAAGATGTACATGAGCACGATGAAGAGATTAGAAGACCAGCGTTTTTGGACCACCCATTCGAACCACGCCCAGCTGAAGCAGGTCTTAACGAAGTCAGAGTAAACGAAGCAGGAAGAGATCCTTGGGATGGAAACATCAAAAGTATGTTGATTTGTTTTGGAGTCCTTGCTCTCTGGCTGCTTTGGGCCTACTTCCTCCATTTCGTCTGTGTGACTCTGTCTATTTACCACATGAGACTCAAATATGACTGGTCATTTGAAACTTGCAGCCAAGTTGAATTTGTATTGAATTTCGCTTTACTGCCGTGGACATTTTTCCAGATTGTCAACTTCTACTTGTTAAGAAAGAACCGCAATGTTGTTGAAGAAACAGGAGAAGTCAAAGACAACTTTGGAGCTCCTTTAGTCTTGTCAAACTTGGCCATCTACGTTGTGTCTGTATTAGTTGTTTTTGTTTACTTTTACACTCACGACGTGAGCAAGTTACTGTACACAACACCATTGGCGTTGATAGGATTTTTGGTAACAGACTTTGTGAGGAGTGCTTTTGGAGTATACACAACACTTGAAAAACAGGTGAAGAATGAAATGTACGTAAAGGGAAGAATGTTGGTGAATATGGATTAGTTGAGTATGTATTTAAATATAATTGTAACATGAATGGATAAGAAATGTAGAAGTTGCAGCAATTTTTCAAGAGAGAGTTCGAGTTGAAAGCACCGTTTCCTCTAGCCAAGATCTGCTGACCTCAAACGATTCAAAAAAGACAATAGATTTAATTGTTATTGGATTCAACAAAAGAGAAACCCCGTTGTTGTCAGTATTCAGATGAAGTGTGATGGGGCAATTTGAGATCTCAGTTGATTACTGTATTGAAATATTAATCTTTACAAGATGAATAATTGACTGATTTTTCAAGTCAACATTTAAAAGTTTCTGTTCTCAATACCGGTACGAAGCCCAAGCCAGCTAATCTCGTTATCTGACATTCTGAAATGCAGAAGTCCAACGATTGAAATTTAACATTACTTGTTGCAAGTTTCCTAATTCGTAAAACATTAATGGTCGTAAACAGAAGAAAAGGTTCACGAGTAGGAAATGTGGGCCGGGTTCGTACGAATATCTCTTCCATCAGTATTAAAAGCTTCTCTATTAAGATATTCAAGTTTGAAGAACAGAAAGTAAACTATAGAATCCGTGCCAGTGCCAATAAACTATTCTATCTGGAACTTTAGTTGTAAAATGCTCATGATACATACTACTCTTTCAGTAAAAAGGATCTACTGTAATTTGCTTACGGAAGTTATATCATGTACTTGAATCACCACATTCGATATCAGGAGGTAATTTATAGCAAATCTGATTGCGTTCATGGACTTAAAAATTATACCAAATGGATCTTTTTAAGATAACAATTCTGCCATAGTTCAGAGCGAAAAGTTATAGAGCAATTTGACAATCTTCTTAGCTGTCTAGTTGGGTGACTTCGACTGAGACTTAAGGGAACATTTTCTGTTCAGAGCCGTTGTCGGACCCGAAGTATTTTCTTTTTTACATGTCATCTCCTACCATTCACGATTCGATGATCCAAAGTGATTTAAGAAACCATCAAATGCCTGGTTAGCTCAATCGGTAGAGCATTTGACTCTTAAGCAGAGCATTCGACTCTCATAAGGACATCAAAAGGTTACGGGTTCAAGCCCCGTATCGGGCTTCATTTTTGCAACATTTTTTGATACCAAAGAATGGTTTTGATACATGTATTGCTTACTCAAAGGACAGTGCGATTATGTGTATGCACTTTGTAAATTCTTAAAGACTTACTGGTTGCTTGTGAATCTTTCATTCTTTAGATCTTCTTTCTTCTTGATCTCAATCTCATAAAGTAATCACAAGGTCATCACTTGATATTAAAGTTAAACTCTTTTACTCTACGATCCTTTATCAAAGGTGTTTACAATTTCTCAACAAAATCCACTGTGTGGGGTTCGTGTTCATGTTTTTACAAATACAATGTCAACTCTACTCCGACTGAGGGATATCCTTCACCAGTTCCTCCTTGCTTGGGGTTTCTTCTGGCTCAAATGGTGGTACTACGGATTCTTCTTTAACTTCCTCCACCACATCTTCAACCTTCTTTTGCGGTGACTCTTCAGCCTCCTTTTCCGCAACTACTTCTTTCTCGAATGGTGTTTCCTTTGCTTCCTTAATATCAGCTTGGTTTACCAGAGGAGCGGCGTTTGTAGGTTCTGCCGCACTAATAGATGCCGAAATAGAGTAATCGGCAGCTGTGTCGTAAAAGTTCTTACAGTCAAAGTCCCAGTTGGCAAATACAGAGGCTTCACACTGCAGTTTCGTCCATGGTCTACCGTAGATCAAAGGCGAAAAGTGAGCGTAGAATACAACACTCAACAAGGTGAATCCAAACACAAATGCGTAAGCACCTTGTTGCAAGATCTTCCATTTAGCCAATGTGTAGGTGGTCAAGATCTCTAAAAAGTGTCCCAATGTCAAAATACCAAAATAGAGCGATGGCAAGTAGTGGTGCAAGAACAATTGTCTACCCATGATGAAGAATGGGAAGTAGTGCAAGAACCATCCCAAAGCGTAACCAAACACTTGTTGGTTGAAGAGATAGACATGCTTGTTGGTGGCAATAGGCTTGCTCAATTGCCAGTTCACTACCGAGAAGGCGGTGTGGAATCCAAAAACGACAATACTAAGAGTAGCAGCCCACCAGACAACAGCGTTACCTAAGAAGTAAACTTGAGCGTGTTCTCTAACCCAGTAGTTGATACCTCTTAAAAGAAGTGGCCATTCAGTGGCACTAGATTGCCAGTTGTGGTGGTCAGTCAAACCTTGGTTGATCTTCCACATTCTCTTGTGTGATTCAGTAAATTTCTTCCAGACAGACAACTTAGGGTAGTTGACTAATTCGACTTCAGATTGAGGCAAGTATTCGTTGGTGTTGGTCTCAATGTACCAATGAGTCAAGGAACGCAAACCTTGGCCAGCAGCAGAGACTTCTTGTTGTTCGAAACCCCAGTCTGGTAATTTAACTTCAGAAGAAAATAAATAGTTTCCAGTCATTGCGTGTCTGAATCTGATAACCGAGTCCAAAGCACGAACAGTCTTCTTGGCATTAGGGTTGGAAGTTCTGTAGTCGACAATTTCAACTATAAAGTCATCGTTGGCATCACCGGCAAAACCATCGTAACCATAACAAGAAGCTTCCTTTTGCCAGTCACGTTCACTTACAGGTGGCTTTTCGTCGTGAGAGTGCAATCTTCTACCAGTGTTAACGTGCTTCAATCTAATCTTCATTCCATCGGTCAATGCAACAAAGGTTTCATTGTAAACAGTGTCGTTATAAGGCTCAATGTACCAGTCATTGTTTGAGTCCAAGTGTGGGTACAAGGTGATTTGTTGTTGCTTGGATCCGGTTGGGTAAAAGTGGTTGTGCGAGTGCAAGTAACCACCTTGGGTGTCAAGGTGTCTGATGGTGACAACAGATCCTAAACCGACTTGGGAGGTAATTTTGCCTGGGATACTGTTACCATTGAGTCCTGCTCTAAAAGCAGAAGTCATGAAAGCGGATCCATCACCTTCGTTGGACAAGACCAGGAAGTGAATAGCAAAGAAGATAAAGTAGAGCACAGCTGGGATTCCCAAGAGGAAAGCACCACGTGCAGCAAAGTGACCTACAACCTTCTTTGAGGAGATGCTCAAGTCACCAATGATGAACCAACATTGGTACAAGCATAAAGCACCGACCCAAGCAATGGTGAAAAGACCGACCCACTTAGAACTTACAGCAAGACCTAAGGCAATACCAGTGGCAGCCAAACTGCGGAACCAGTTGGCGGTGAAAGGAACCTGGATTTCAAACTTCTTGAATGAGTATACGGATGCGGCAATGAAAAAGATCAATGGGGAGTCCAATAAAATGTATCTCGAGATGGTGACGTTAGAGTTTTCGACAATCAACATGAAAGCAGTAGCAAATGCAATCAAAGGTCTGACACCCGAGTTTCTCAATGTGAGGTAACTGAGCAATACGGTTCCGACTCCCAAAATAGCAGGGAACAGTCTCATCAATTGGTAAGGAACCAGGGCTGGGTACTTGTCACCGATATTTTTGAATTCAAAGTCACCCTTGAAACCACCCAAAAGTCCAACACCAGCAAATAACATCTTAGCTAATGGAGGGTGGACATCCATAAAGTAAGTTCCCAAGATATATTTACGAGAGAATCCACCAAAGTGGACTTCATCGAAAACAACAGAGTCAGGGCCCAGTAAGTTATACAATCTTACGAAAAGGGCAACGATAACAAGAGCAGCTATCAACCAATATTCACGTACATCAGAAATCAGACGTTTCTTAATTAATGGTAACGTGGGAGTTGTAACAAGAAAAGAACGAAGGTGTCCTTTAGAATAAACAGGTTCAGCAACTGGATCAACAGAAAATATCGAGTGTGTTCCACGAGACGCGTCGATAGCAGCCTGTTTGGCACTGGAACTCGAACTCTTCTTAGCCATGTTTCAATTGAAGATCACTAAGGATAAAGTGTGTTGTTTTAAAAAGTTTTTCAGACAGGTGTTCGTTTGGGGGGGATAAATGGGAGTGTATACAGAGTGACGCGTGGAACAGTTTAAAGGACACGGGATTGTGGGCTGAGAGGAAAGGAGGTGGAGTAGAGCTGGTGTGGAGTTGAGTGGGGTTGGGGTGTATATGTTGTATAGGAGAGATTAGGTGTGAGAGAATTGGGGGTTGGTACTTGGGTGTTCAATTGAATTGTCAAGTAGTTTGCAATGGTTGTGGTTATGATGTGGAGATCAGATCTTAATCACGTGGGTGAAAAGTATAGAGGAGTGGATTGAGGGGGAAAGATATAGTGAGATTTAAGAGGAGAGTTTAGTCGGGGGAAAAACAATGATTAAGGGCAAGTGAACAAGTGAGAGAGAGATAGATAGAATAGGAGAAACGAGAGAAAATAGTGGAGAAATTGATCTGATATTTGAGAGTAGAAGAGTGAATAGATGAGCTATAACAACAAGAACAGTACAAATATAATGATGTGTTCACAATTCTTAGACATTAAATGTAAGAAAGTTGTCAATTTTACAAAGAATTAAAATGTACCTTATTCTGAATTGTGATCTTTATTCATCATCTAATTTTAGTCCTCTGTGCCCAACCACAAGTTTAAGAAAGTACACTGATCTTTATCTTAGTGAACATTCTATAGACAATAGGTAGGCATGAGTATTATTGTTATAGAGAAGGGTCAAGAAGTCACAAAACTAAAGATGAAATCGATAGGAATTGTACGGGATGTGGAGTGTGGTTCAATGAGGGTTAGTAATATATTGTTTTCATCTACTAGATGACGAGTTTAATTTAATGGATTGATATTTCATTGTGGTGATTGAACATTGGCATTCTTAATTAATATGTCGATTTTTGCAGCCGCACTAAGTGATTATGTTCACGTAAAGGTTAGCTGACTAAACACTTTTCTATTGTGAATGAAGTTCAAATAAAAATAATGAAGAAAAGGCCCAGCTCCAGCCTTTTCTTGATTATTGATATTCCTTATAGCTACGCCACCAATCATTTCAATTGCCTTTATTTTTCACTAGTTATTCTATATTAAGCTTTAAAAATTCTCGTAATCTACTTGAAAATAAGACCCAGTCAATCTACGGCATTCTTCACTCGTATTCCGTTCTAATCTCATCTCCGTTGGTCCCTACGCAGCCTCATTTCTCCATAACCCTCTCAAATAACCAATTAAATCAATTTAACTCTACTTCGAATGCTTGCTCCGAGTTCTCTGGTGCCTCACTCCAGAACTCTTCCCCACCGTATCTTACAAATGTCTTTGTCAATCTAGATTTTACTTTTAGAATTAACATTGAAGCTTTAACGTGTAACCATAACCACTATTACTAATAGCAACTATAAGTCTTGGGGAGCCTAGAGTTATTAACGCATCTGGTCGTCATCTCCCTCCAATAACCTTTCCTCCACCTCATCTATACTTTATATCGTTCTTTGGGCTTCATCCCTCTTGCTTGGCAAACTCGCAATTAGTTCCTAGATTGGTAACGCTGACAAATTCTACGACCGTTAGTCATAACTAGAACAAAACGTCAGCCTTACCATAAGATTATCGATTCAATGTTCTGTTAGAGTAGATTATAGAGTAAGAGTTGCTCTCATTACATACTAGACTGCGCTGAATAGAATAATCCGATTTAAATTGAAAACCTGGACACAAATTCAAACAATATCAAGGCACTTTCAACTTGTTCCTTAGGTCCCTTCACTCATTATCGTTAAATTTTGCGAGGAATTTTCAATGTCATTTTTTGCGCTTTATTACTTGAATGGAACGAACCGCTTTGAACTATCTAATTTATATAAATAGAGATGGGAATCCTAAAAGTATGCTGCAAATTGTGCATTAACAATCGCTATGATCTCTTCAAGTGTCTTTAGTATACCATTAGAAGAGAGGGTAGGGTTACTGGTTAAGAATCTTTCTATAAGTGTTAAACAAACATCTAATAGTGTCAATGAGGAGTCCAATGTATTGACTCTGTCGTCGCAGCTGGTGCTGCTGCAGCATCTGTGTCTGCTGGTTAAAACTTTGTCGTCACCATTACAGGGGAACAAGATCCTCGATGACGTTTCGTTTGATCTTCCTCAATCAAATCTCCTCGCTATAATGGGTGGTTCTGGGTCTGGTAAAACAACTCTTCTTAATACGCTTTCACAAAGAGTCAATGTTACCAACAAGAAGTTACACTTTGATGGTACTATCGATTATATATCTACATGTGGGGTTATTACTCATGCATATCTCTTACAAACAGATGTCTTCCTTCCTGGATTATCTGTTTTGGAGACTTTGCAAACCCAAGCTGATTTAAGAATGCCTTCTAGTGTTCTGAAAGAAGAAAAGGCTAGTCTTATTGATTCCTTACTTGATATCTTGGAATTGGCTCATTTACGTGACAAGTTTATTACTTCCTTCCTGTCAAACGCAACAACTTTATCTGGTGGTGAACAAAGAAGAGTCTCACTTGCTATCCAACTTCTCTCAAGACCTGCATTACTCTTCTTGGATGAACCAACCACTGGATTGGATACTTCCAGTTCACTTAAATTAGTCAGTGTCCTTCATAAGTTATCAAGTCCTGAATTTGGCCTCACCATTATAATGTCCATCCATCAACCAAGACCAGAAATAACTCAATTATTTGATCAAGTGTGCCTTCTTACAAGAGGTGGTCGCGTCGTTTATTTTGGTGACGTATCCCTGGCATCGTCATACTTTAACTTGGGTCAAAATGGGAATTTCCAAGATATTATGGATTTATCTGTTAAGGATACTTCCTCCAAAGTAAAGGAATTAGAAACTGTAGCTAAAATCAACCAATTAGTACAAAAGTGGAAGATCTACAGCAAGTCCACTCCCTTGAAATTAGACCCAAAGGAAGTACGCTCGAGGTTCCAAGCCAATTTACTGCTTTTCAAATCCACGCACAAACATTCGTACTGGAATGAAATTGTTGTTCTCACCAAAAGAACGTTTAAGTTAAGTTACAGAGATATTTATGCACTTTTAGCCTTCAACTTTGGCTGTACAATGCTTGCACTTGCAGTGGGTCTCATTTTCTACCAACTTTCTGAAGACTTGGCAGGTATCAGATCCATCACTTCGAGTCTTTATGTCATGCTTGAAGTTATAGGATTTTGCCCAATGTTGTTCGACTTGGAAAGATTGTGGCTGCGTGATGGTATGTTCTTCCACAGAGAACATTCTGAAAATATCGTTTCTCCATTTGGGTTTGTTATCCTGAGAAGATTTGGTAAAATCTTATTGGAAGACCTTCCAGTGTCGGTTGTTTTTGCAAGCATCACTTACTTTATGTGGGGCTTGCGTATGCACGATCCGGAGGGAAACCATGACGCTTCGTATTTTGGAATCTACCTTGCATTAACAATTTTAACGTACATGGTAGGTATTGCGTCCTCGACATTCATCTTTGCCATTCTGCCTGATTTTAATATTAGTTCTTTGATCATCAGTGCATTTTATCAATTACAAAACAGTGCCTGTGGGTACTTTGTGAACGCAAAGACAATGCCTGTTTATGTCAAATGGACAAAATATACTGCTTACTTTTGGTACGGATTTGGTGCTTTAACTGCTAACCAATTCACAGACTGGATGGGAGATTGTCCTAATGACCCTAACTCTCTTCAATGTGTTGAGTATTCAGGTAATTACCAATTAGAAGTATTGGGATTCCCAAAGAACTGGATCAAAGAGCCAATTGGAATATTGGTTTCCTGGTTTGTTGGATTCAACCTTTTTGCAATCCTTGCATTCCAATATTTGAAATTCGATGTCTCCATCTCCAAACAAAAGAAGAATAGAATTGGTGGAGATGAAGATGAAAAGGAAGAAGACAAGGATCTTGTTTGTGCACAAACAACAGATGAAGTTAAGGAAGCAGTTATTGAAGACGGGATCGATGTTTCTATTCACAACATCAATCTTTCAGTCACCACTGGATTCAAAAAGAAGAAACAATTGTTGTACGACATCAACGCAGAGTTTGAAGCAAATAAATTGAATGTGATTATGGGACCTAGTGGAAGTGGGAAAACTACTTTGCTCAACTTTTTATCTAATAGGTCGTCCAATATTACACTGGAAGGAACAATTCAACTTAACCACCACCAAGAGATATCACGTCTAGAGCTTTCTAAAGTTTCTGCGTATGTTACTCAACAAGATAACTCGTTGATTCCAAGACTTACCGTTCGTGAAACCTTGTTCTACCAAGCCAAATTGAGATTACCAATCGAAGAGCATAGCCAAATCCCTCGCGTTATTTCAGGCATTATCAGAAGCATGGGTCTTGTGGACTGTGCAGACACATTGATAGGTGGCGAATTCATCAAGGGTATTAGTGGTGGTGAAAAGAGACGTGTATCCATTGCAATTCAGTTATTACTGAGACCAAAGATCTTGTTCTTGGATGAGCCAACCTCAGGATTGGACTCCACCACGTCAGCTAGTATTGTGAGTTTGCTTGATTCGCTCGCTCATGAGAAGAACACTACCATCATAATGACAATTCACCAACCACACGAAGAGATGTTTTACAGTTTTGGAACTGTGTTGTTGTTAGCCAGAGGCGGAAGAGTAGTATTCGATGGACCAACACAAAATATGCAGAAATATTTGCAGACTATTGGGCATCCTGTTCCTAAGGAAATCAATATTGCTGACTTCATGATGGACTTGTTATCTAAGAAGGACGAAGAAACAACAGAAGAAGTCGATAACAGGGTTAATAGTTTGGTTGATTTCTGGGCAATTGAGAAGACTAAGACGATTCAAGAAGAGAAACAAGGATACCTGATTAATTTAGGAACATACTATTTCCATCGTACAAACTTCACAATTTCGTTCCCAACTATTGTGAAGCGGTCTTTCCTCAATATTGTTCGTTCCAAGGACGTTGTGTTTTCGCGTGCTGGACAGACCATCTTCCTTACGATTATTCACACGCTCTTTTTTGCACCGCTCCGTAATGGCCCTGAAGGTATCAATAACAGATTGGGATTGGTACAGGAAGTATTGAACTTGTATTATGTTGGTTTGATTAACAATATCACGATTTACCCTGTCGAACGTGATTTGTTTTACCAGGAGTATAAAGATGGGATCTATGGAGTTGGTGTATTCAGTTTGTCATATTTGTTGAATGAATTGCCTACTGAAATCCTTCCTAGTTTTTTCTTTTCCGCTATGATTGTGATGGTCTGTGGGTTGCCACGTACAGCAGGGATGTATTTCAGTATGTTTGCTACTGGTTTTGTTTCGATCAATTGTGGTGAATCGCTTGGTATTTTTGTCAATAGTTGTTTTACTCATATGGGAGTTGCGACGAATGTTTTGACGAATGCAGTTATTATCGCTATTTTCATGGGTGGTACTATGTCGATCAACATGCCTGCATTTTTCAAGGGTATCAATTTCATTTCGCCAATGAAGTATGCTGTTGGAATTTGTGCCAAGTTGGGTCTTGAAGGCCAGGTATTTGATTGTGGATTGGAAGCTTGTGAGCTTGACACTGGTGATAAAGTGTTAGAATATTATGGGTTGGACGTTAACTTGGGAGCATATTTCGCAGGTCTTTTTGCGTGTCTTGTTATTTACAGATTGGTTGCAGTTGGATCTGTTTGGGTTAGAGTGAAATATTTCAGTTAGGAATGATAATGAGGAGGAATAATGATGAAGTGAATAATGAATGAGAATGATTATTTATAAATAGATAGAATAGAAATATAATGTTAGAAATTTAATGTTTAATAGAATAAAAAGAATATAATATATGTATAATTAATTGAGAGATATTTCAAGTAGAAGTCACCACTTGAAGAAGAAGCAACTAGAAGAAACACTTCTGATTATTCTCTATCACACTTTTTCTTCTTCTTCTTTGTTCTTCCTTTCCTCTTCTACTATTTTCAACTACAAGCACAACAGGAAGAACCCAAACTTTTATAAATGGCTGCAAACCCCACGTGACTCGAAATAATGGTGCAACTTCAATTATAAACAAGTAACAAGTACAATAAAGAGCCATGAACAAAAGCCTTAAACAATGCTTATCGGATTCCATTAAAAAAAAAAAAATCTGTGCGGTCTTCTGAGTACACTTTGTGAATCATTTAACCTTCTTTCAATTCTGTACACGTTTCTTAAGTCATTGTAAGCTTATCTTAACACTCTCTTTCTGTGCACCTTCTAAAAACAATATTACCACAACCCAAACAAAACTCTATCTCAAATACCAAACAGTAACAACCAACACTAAAAAGTGACTACCCAACAGATTTGGATCCCGGATCCAAAACATAAATCCTCACCTTTATCCTTTTATCCCGGCATAACTAACCACCTCATATATAAATTACCCGTAATTAGCCTAATTTTTTTTGACTATAAAGTATTTCGTGCACCAACCAACCAAATGTACTCCGATCTTTGATCTCCGAGATACGACGACGCCACACAACCATCCACAAAAGCACGCACATTTCTCTATCGTTCCACCATACGATCCTTCTTATTGTAGGCTTTCGAAAAACAACGCCTCTCCAGCCACCACGCATCCTGGTCAATAATTGCACACCCCTTCACTTAACAACCACTATCTGCATTCTTTTATTCCCTCTTTTGTTGGCATGATGTGTGTGGTCTTTTTTATGTGAAACTTTCTTATCTCTCACAAAATCAGGGAATCAAAACCCTTAAAATTCAGGGATTTTCCTCGATTTATTTCTTTAGATTACTTGTTGTTTCTTTATGGGTTATACTTATGATATAGAATGGTGAGTATTATTGGTTGTATTTTTTTAGTATTGGGTTGGTTTGGTTGGAGTTTGTTGTATGGCTTGAAAGCTTCTTTGAGTTGATTGCGAGTCATGATATTAAGATATATGAATAATGTGTATGGTTGTGTGCTTTCTGCAAGTATGCAGCTATTCGTACATGCTTAATGCATGCAGACTGAAGCTTGCCCCATTCGAGGCGTTTGAATTTAACAATTACTAACTTAAGCCAGGTTGTTGGACGGAGTCCACACAGTCCAAATAACAGGTGACTTTGATGGTTGGTCAAGACTGTTACCGGAAATAACGGACAGCGTATACCGGCAAAAGATTACCTTGGATGAGAAGAAAGATGTTCTTTTCAAGTTCATAGTGGATGGCAATTGGTGTGTGGGTGCACATTATCTTGTTGAAAGCGATGGAAATGGTAATGAGAATAATGTAATTAAAGGTGAGCAGTTAATTGCACTGGATGAGAGCGTGAAGGAAGAAGAAGAAGAAGAAGAAGAAGAAAAGAATTCACTGGTACTTACGGAGGTTGAACCAGAGGTTGAACCAAAACCTGAATCAAAGGCTGAACCAGAAGCTGAACCAACGGCTGTAACTGAAGAACCAGTTGAAGAACCAGTAGTTGAAGAGCCAACAGCTGAGACAGCTGAACCAACAGCTGAATTAAAGGCAAAGGAATTTTCTGTTGCTCCTACCTTTATCACCTCTGATGATACTACAGTGTTTGAATCACCTTCGCACCCCAAGACTGAACACGAATTGTTTTCTTCTGAGTTATCTTCTCCAGAATTGTCTTCGCCAGAGTTTTCTTCGCCAGAGTTATCTCCCGAAGAACTTCCTCCCTTAAAGATCTCTGAACTCCAATCAGTTGCTAAATCTGTCCCTTCACCTAATACTTTGCACCCAACTGATAACACAATTTCAGAATCAGAATCTAGGCCAACTACTGGAAATAGCATCTTATCTGACACCAAGAGTACTCCGGAGTACGAAGTGGTGGAAGACCAAGACGGAGACGAGATTATTTCAGTTGACGACGAGGAAGACGACGATGACTCCAAACACTTGGTGCAAGTAGTTACATCCAGTTCCTCGTTTGCTGCTGTATCGATCCCTGACTCGGTGACCGATTACCATGAGATTCAAGAGGAAGATGGCGCTGAGACCGAAGGAGAAGAGGAAGAAAGTAAAGTTGAAGACTACGACACTCCAACAAACTCCTTGTTCAACTCTACGGTGTTACCTCCTAATACGTCGGGCGAGACCGATACTACCGCGACCAATTCACCAGTGAAAGCTAGTGGGTCCAGAAGTAACTCGATCACGCACGGAATTTCCAAACCCAGCTTGTTGGCAGTTGATGAGACTGAACAGAAGGAAGGCAAGCGTGGGAACTTGATTTCGAGGTTTAGAGGCTTGTTTAGGTATTAAGTAGTATGATTAATTAATTAACTCATTTCTTGGAATGAGAAGTGTATCGCTTGTTTACTTGTTCACATGTCAATTTTCTGTAAGATGCCTCTTATTAATTAGATACGAATAGGTTGAGATGTCTGTGTCATGATCATCTCTAATAAAATGAAGGGGTAATGGTGCGATTCTATTAAAACAGATTCTTCTTACATTAAATGGTTTGAATATCCTGTGACTTAACAGTCTATATAGCTGATATATAAAGGCAACAGTTGCCATACTTCTCTCGTTCATACTTCTCTTGTTTCGTTAGGTGTATCATGATATTAATCTGAACCATACTGGTTCAGGCTTGATTCAACTCCTTTTAGTGGAGATGTTAAATATACTCCATCAGATCTTGTCAGATCTGGTCCCTAGTTGGCCAGACCATACTCAATTCTTCTTTTTCTTTTTATTCTTCTTCTTCTTTGCAGGTGCACTTGTATCTTCCTCGTCCACCTTTGCTTTGGTTGCAGATACTTCATTTACTTCAGGTTGTTCTTCAAATTTGGTGTTACTCATAATCGAAGCCAAACCGACTTTCCTTACGCCGCCGGTGTTGATTCCCAAAGGACCCAAAAACACTAATACCTTCAGCAACTCCTTTGTCTTGGACGTGTGGAACTTGATGCACTTCCCACTACGAGGTTCAAACAACTTGCATTTTACAGTATGCGAGATCTTCTTAGGCTTGTCTACCTTATCGTCTTTGACCTTTTTCAGTTGGTTGGAGTATGTGACTGAGATAGTGACACTCGAAGGATATGCTGCTAACAAATCCGACGCCGCATCAATGAATGCATTCAACTCTTTCAATCGCATGGTGCTGGTGGTGGACGAAAATTTTGTATAAGCTTTTTGAAGATTTTGGTGCGACACGAACGACTCTAATGAGATTCACAAGGTCTAGAGATAGAGGTGATTCTTTATTGTATGATTAGTTGAGTGTGATGGTGGTGTTAGTGATGATGGTTATGGTGGTGTATTTGTTGCAACGTGGCTAGTAGAACCTTTCATTTGGTGTGTTACAATTATGTTATCGTGTGATATAAAGAGTTGGGGGGACATTGTACATTTCATTCTACATTATACATCACATGTATATGATACATTACTTATATACATCATACATTATACACACATATATGTACCATTGTACAAACAACTCAAGTTGTTTTGAATCAAAATAAGAAATGTCCAAGTATCAGTACTTACCTGTATCTTGTATTACCTTTCTCTCTTCTTGCTTCCAACTTTGTCTGTCGTTTACTCTTATCAGGGGCAGCCTCCTTAGAAGCAGCATCTGGCTTTGATTTCTTCAAGAAAGGAGCAGCAAATCCATAGAGCTTGTAAGCTGCATAAACAGGAATGATACTGTACAACCACCAAACCTTATTGGTACCCAGTAAGACCAACAATACATCGAGAATCCAAGTGACATAAATCACATCGAACATATACTCATATAAACCAGGACCACTGATTTCTTGTCCCAGCTTAACCAATCTGTTCTCTGCATAGCTTGGTCTTCCAAACTTCTCAAGCAAGTACTGTGACACCCAGGCTGGGGATGAGAAGAGAAAGAACTGGAATTTCCCTGCTGGTCTATGAAGAACAAACAACAGGGCAAGGACAATTATATTAATCGCACCGGAAACAGCAAGAAGCTGATTGAGAGTAGAAGTATTGGCCACGGCCAACTTTTTCCCACTCTGAGATCCCATTCTTGATGAAATTTTGTTTAATTTTAATGAACAAACTTCGTTATGAACTGCAAAATTAATGCGGAGAGATAGAATTTAGTGATTAAGTCAACCAGATAACTTTGGAGTAGCAGATACTAACTTTGGAAGAGATTGCATTGAGCATATCTTATATAGGATTCAAAAAGTAGATCATACTCTGATTTTATGTTTTGAGTGCATAATAATGAACTGATAAATATCAATTCAAAGTGATGATAAACATTGAGTCTTCAAACAGCTACCTTTATCAAGAGATAAACATACAATTATCACTTCCATTTAGACATACAATAGGACTTTATCACTTTATTTTGATCATACTAAACTTTATTAATTTGTTACTCAAAATGTTTCTATATTATTCACTTGCAACCAGAGCACATCACTTTTTCATCCCCTACCTACAAAACTCATTAGATTATTAAATTATTGTAAACCTAACATCTACTCTTGTCCACATCATCATTTATTTCGGTGCGGAGTTCATAATTTACATTAATAAATTACAGGACCATTTGAAGTTTACAACCACAAGCACTTCAGTTGAGTTATCTCTGAATTTGGAGATCAAGTTTATAATCAAGTTTGCCTGAAACTAGTCTTGAGGACTGGCTTTCTTCACATCAATTATGGTACCTTATATCATCTTGTCTACTGCTTCTTCTTCTCAACAACCACCAGTGGAAGGCTTATCCTAGCAATATGCTTTTCAACAATGTTCTTTTTGAAAGTAACATTGTAAAAGTTGGACAAGGTTGGGTTGTTTATTCTTGTCAAGAATTCGACTGCTCTTTGATCAAATTGTGTAACAACAGCCTTGGTGTATTGGTTCAGGTCGTATCTTAACTTGTTGAATACAAGAACGGAACCAAACACAAATACCTTGACCAAAAGGTTAAGTATGCTTCCTCTGAACACTACCATGATTAATGCAATAGGTAAGTCGTATGCAAGAACAAATAATAAGATGATCTCGGCGTTGGCTGCAACTGCAAGCGCTTGTTGGTTGAAAGTAGTAGTGAACTGTGTGATCGACGAACTGATCTGCTGTTGGGCAGCCAATTGTGGGACAGCAATTGGCAAAATATGGTTCTGGAAGTAGCCTAAGATATGGAAAGTTCCAAATATAATAAAGGAGTATAAACTCGAGCTGATCACTCCCAACTGGAAACTCAGAGCGTAAAAGATAAAGGCCAAAGTAAAGTATTGGACATTCTCATCGCGAATCAACTTTCCAACAGTAAGAGCACCAGCTTGTTTACGGAAATGGATCTGCTTAATCACAATCAAATACGTCAACAACACTGCAAGTAAACTAAATCGATAGTACTTGAGTGACGACTTGGGCCTGAAAAACGACGTAACGAAATGCAAAACAAAAAACAAAAATGCAAGAACATGGCCTAAGAACCAATAGAACTGTTGTGTCTTAGCAAGTCTAAGCAACTGTTGAGAAACAGGCTGCGGTCTGAATGTCGAATCGGCCATCTCTGCAAGGTGTTGAGTGTACTTTTTTTTTGGTGGTGTTGCCCTCCAGAAAACTTTATAGGGGACAGTCACGTGTA
Organism: Kodamaea kaohsiungensis (nom. inval.); assembly: GCA_030558205.1. Taxonomy (NCBI): domain Eukaryota; kingdom Fungi; phylum Ascomycota; class Pichiomycetes; order Serinales; family Debaryomycetaceae; genus Kodamaea; species Kodamaea kaohsiungensis (nom. inval.). Next base: position 117,480 of record JAJMRZ010000016.1, on the reverse strand, counting down.
CGAGAATAGGAGAAACTAGATATGATGATTAGAAGTGATTAAGGTTTCAGTTGAGAAGTACTGGAGTTGAGAGTCGAGGGTTGAGGAGTGTGGAGAAGTAAGCTAGATGGGTAGATTGGATATTCGAGACATTATGTTTTTGATTCAACACCAATGTAAAGTGGAGGAATCGTTATCTAATAGAAAGACTAGAATTTAAAGCCCAGTTTATCACAACTGCATAACACACCTCAAGATCTACTGTGGCATCTGTCACTCGATGCGCTCGACGGATAAACGACGCCTTGCCATTCACTACTTACGTTTCTATGGGTGACACTAAACCATCAAAGTTCAACAGTTTAGACTACCTGCAGGAAATGGCTGCAAAATCTTTAATTATTACAATTTTCATTGACCGAGAAGAAGAATGGATATTGAGCCTTGGGGGTCCTACAAAAGTATGAAATAAAGTCTTTATTAAAAACGGAACAGAAAAATTAGGTTCAAATAAAAACGGTTGATAACAATGGAACATAGAGAAATTATAGTTCCAGTCATTATTCATAGAATAATATGGGAATAATAAAAAAAAGAGAGTCGCATATTTGACCTGCCATAAACATGTCTAAACAGCGACGGTTTCTGGGTTCTCATCAGTGTGTTGAGGAACTGTTGGGTCTGGAACAGCAGTGTCACCACTGTGTCTTGGGGTTTCACCAATAGACTTTTCACTAGCAATAGGACCAGTAGTTCTATTACGGTGGTACAATCTGCTGAAGAAGGTGTCATCGACAGATCTAACATTGATCCAGGTCAACAAGGATGGGATAACCAAAAAGTTAATAAGATCCAAGATACCGTAAAAGACAGCCTCAGAGTCCGGTTGGATGACATTACCACCCTCAGACAAACCCCATGCAATTGGGTACAAGATCCAAATCAAGAATTGGAATAAGATAAGCAAGTGAGTAATGCTTCTAGTCTTTGCTCTAATAGAGCTAAAGACGTTACCAGCAATCAAACCAATGGCAAACAATTGAGCAGTGACAGCAAAGGTAAAGTAACCCCACTTGTAGGTTGATTCAATCAAAGAACCAATCAAAAGACCCAAGACAAATACCTCAGTAGCCAAAACCTTTGCAATCAAACCTTGGAACAAAGTAATAAACTTGGTCAAAACATCAACTTCATCATTAACATAGTCCAATGTGTGAGTGGAGATTTCAAAGATAACCAAAACAAAAGGCCATGACAAGAACCAGCCAATAAACTTAACGTAGAAGATTTGTCTAACATCAAGGTTTTCCGAGGTGGTAACATGACGGAACTCAGTTGGAGTCAGAGTCCAACCCAAGTTTGAAGCATATGTAAAGTAAGTGTAAGCCAATACAGCATGAATAAACAATGGGTAGACAAACAAAGATCTCTTGAAGTTGCTTCCTGACTTGTACACACTAAAAAGCAAGACATTCAACAAAGCAGAAAGTGAGAACAATGCAAACACTGCCCAAAGCCAATCAGAACCATGGTTGGTTAAATGGATATCAATGTTAGGAGAAGGTGGATTAACCTTCAAAGCTTGATTACCTGCACGCTTGATGATTTCTGGAATAATTGTCATTCTAAAAGAGACTAAATAAACTGGATTCGGATACTGTCAAAAGTAGATGGTCTAACAAAAGATAGGGGTAAAGACCAAGGGTTTATATACTTTTGAAAGCCTAGCCTAATTACTAATAGTTAAAGACTTGCCATTCAGAAGGTCAAGCAAGGTTGCAAAATGTGTGATTCACTGGAATATGCGGAAGCCACCACAATAGAAAACTAGCATAAAAAATATATGTAGAGTGAAGTACTCTTTCAAGACGAGGAGGAGGGGGGTATGAGCCAAATAGAGAGGAAGAGGGAGAATGGGAGAGTGAGAAGGGGTGACGGCTGACAATTCCAGACGGCTGAAATGGTCAGGTAAAACAATAGTGAAAATTCTTGCACAGTACATTGTACGTGACGATGTAGTCGGGTTCAACGGGAGACTTATTTGTAATCGTACCACTGGGTCAGAGACGGGTCTCAGAGACGGTTCGCTTGTAGAGAGCAACTACTAGACTTGAGGATAGTGGGCTAATTAACAGGGGATGCTTGTTCATAATCTTATTGGATGGTATTGGTCATTATGGGGTGACTCGTATAAGAGTACAATTTTTAATTGAATAACTACCAGGGATTCTAATGCACCAAAGTACATACTCTTTTTCTCATTTATATGGTTCGATTCACGGCTGAATTGGGTATTGAAAGTCTACATAAAACTATGAACACTTGAACACATTTGAACACCTTTCTACACCCCATAAAGTATTATTCCGTAGTTCGCACAAGCTGAAAGATATTTATTGTGGGGATCTAAGTTGTAGGTTGCTGCTGCTGCATTAATAGAATCAAATGGAAAATCGAATTGGAAAGGCAACCTTAACCCAATTGGCTAAAACGTATTCGGTCATAAACTTTTCATTTCCGAGAGAATAATGGATCTTAATACTTCAACGTACTGACAGACACATGAGCATGTATATTGAATAAACTACCATACTAAAGGTACAGACAAAAAATAAATGCAAACGTGTTCTTGCTTCATTATCCAATTGCAACTGGTTGACCTTGTTTCAACCGCTCTATAGCATCCTTATTTATATCTCCTGAAGTGTTGCAGATACTACACTTGAGCCTCTTTGAAAAGTAGAATGGGATAATCGGTATAAAGAACAATGTGAGGCAATTGATGGTACGGATTGCGTATGCCGATTGGTTATGGCAATGGCCACAATAGCATGGGATTTGACCCACTTCTTTAAGTGGGGAGTTGAACTCTTTGACTGTATATGTTAGTAAACTGAAAAGCAATCATTCATCAAACTTCAAGATATCAACTCAAAGGAGTTAAGACTTGAACTAGACTCTACTGTAGAATCATAATCAATCTTTAATATGACTTACATCCAACAAGAAAGAACATAAAATCCATAAGTATAAGGTGGAGAAACGATTTTCGTCAATGTTTGGTTTTAAACGTGGAGTTTTGTGTGCAGTATGTTTAAGGTACAAACTTAATTTAGAACCCTTAGAACGAGTGTGAGATGGAAAGTAGGGAGAGTATGATTGAGAATGAAGTGGAATGAAGGTGAGGAGGGTGAAGAGGATTGAATTAATGAAAAGAATTTCAAGAGTTCAACTTATTTAAAGTGGATTTTATAGAGTATATGGAGATTTCAGAAGCGAAGAATGGATGGCAACTTTAAACTGTGGAGTTTGTTGGTCACTCAACAGTTAATAGGAAGGACTTTAACAATCGAAATACACCAAGAAATGAATTAGTTTGATTGCAGCTGTTTATTTTAGAGTGACGAGAGTATGATTTTGGTGAAGAGGAGACGAGAGGGGGAGTCAAAATGGAGTGATGCCAGGAACGTGGAATCATATAATGAATACTATGGAGACCAAGTAGAAGAAGGTTTTATCTGTTGACTTTGTTACTGATCTTTTATTTAAATGATAAGTAAACTGATGATTTTACTGACTAGTTGATTGATGAGGATGAATGACGTTTTAGATTTATTTGTCTTGGGAACAAGTCAAGGGATTTCTCTAGGGATATTGAGCGTTGGGTGTTTTGTAATATTTGATTTGATTTACTAAGTGTAATTTAAGTTACTTTGATGTACTTTAGGTGTCTTAAATTTTGGTGGTTTAGTCATTTCTTAAAGTTTTTTATTGAGGAATGACTATTAATGTATTGAAACTATTTGGATCAATAAAGAACCTGTTAACACATTCTTGATAACCTTTTCACTTTAAATTATTACAAACTCGCTTCTTTAAAGGTTCTTCTATGGATTTTTTGTCACCACAAACCTACTTGTCTTTCGTGCATCTCGTACTTGTAATATAACGTTTATGACATGTCAAATTTAGAAGAATCGTACCATAACTATATAATACTATCTCACTGTATAATATATAGGATCATAGCACAGGAGTATCACTTTATACTTTTAGAGGCAGCATACTATTTTATCATACCACCTAAGACTCCTACACTATATCACTATACATTCACCACAACCACACTCTATATAATAAAAAAAATCATCACACTATTAGGAAGGTAAAAAAATTGATAGAGAGGAATAGTATGATAAAGTTGTATATTAAGTAGTTGAAAATTGTGCTACAGCGATACTGGGTAGTACTGGTATTGGGTGATATAGTAAGATAGCATGAAACTGTAATGTGGTATGGTTCATTGAAATGGTATGATACAATAAGAAAAATACGACACTTTCAAATAGTACATAGTTTATACACCAAACTATTATATCAATGCCTCTTTCAATATTTACTTTACCAAAGCTATATCTCAACCACATTACATTATTCTACCTATTTCGATTCAACTCCAACTAATAAACTGCCATTGCATTGCTCCAACTACAAACCTGCCATTGCATTGCAAATTATCACACTACATTTCTTCATCACACAATCATTTACATACACAAACACCCCCCCTCCTTCACTCTATAATTCTTCTCCCCTCCATCTACTCACCATGTCTTCTCCCCTCTTCTTCCCTCCGACTATCCGCTATCTCATCTCATTGCAAACCATTACTTTTTTTAACTCCACTATCCAATCTCTTATCCTTATACCTTATTTATTTATTCAACCACCTAATAACCCTGCTTCCTGTAAGTCAACCAATCTTATCTCATTTTACTAGCCACAAAATTATTCTTTTGACTCTATCTATTAGTGCGTCAACACCAATACATCTTTGCATTTTTACATTCAACTTCTATTAATCCATTGCTTCAAATCCTTGCAATATCAATAACCATCTCCCACGACTTACTCTATATATTATCAACCTTAAATATAGATTAACTATCGCTAACTGCTACCGTAATACTCTCGCAAGGCTGCATAGCAACCTTGCCTCTCTATTTCACCGCGTCCACGTGCCTTACGATCTCGTGGATCTTATTTTTCACGTGACTCATACACCATTTTTCCCAATTTGGATTTCACTCACATTAAAATTTACAACAAGTCAACCTCTGTATTAATAGAAAGAGGCGCATCATACGATGAAGTTCTCACATTCTGTTCAGTTTAATGCGGTTCCCGAGTGGTCGTCCAAGTACATTGCGTACACCACCTTGAAGAAGTTGATTTACTCGTTGCAACGTGATAGTCTTCGTCACCAGCGAAGGGCTGAGGACGAGGACTTGGAAGAGGCGGTTCATTTGATAGATGCAGAAAACGTAGGTTATCTGCTGACTGTTGCCAGTCAGTCTGCAAGTGCTTCTGCTGTTTTCGTTGCTGCCTTGGACGCAGAGCTTTCGAAAATCGACGACTTTTATAAGCACCAAGAACAGTTTATCTTTAAAACTATTGATGAGTTGGTTGTCGATATCGAGAACTTTGAACGCGACTTGGGCAAGCGTGGTGGTGACTCTAGTCCCTTGAACTTGAACAAAAAGAAACGTCCTATAAACACAGAAGCTGCAACAACCACCGATGGTGAGGACTTGTACGATGAAGAGGAGTTTGATGATGATGACGATGATGATGATGACATCCTTGCACGTACACTGCGCAACAGTGGCACCTCCGACCAAGAAGGAAGAGGTAGACTGAAACTCAAGTTGACCAAATCTCGTTCAATCGAAGAATACCTCAAAACTCCAAAATCTCCAGCCTTATGGAACAGCCTTATACTGGCCACAAGCAATCCAAACATCCCACCACAGTTGGTCATCCTCAGTGAAACCCGTGTTGTGTTGCGTAAACGTATCATCTCACTGTTTACGACTCTCAGTGAGCTCAAATCGTTTGTCGAATTGAACCAAACTGGTTTTAAAAAGGCATTAAAGAAGTTTGACAAGTCCTTAAACACAAACATCAAATCAGAATACTTGTCTAACTTGCCAATTAGATCTTATATCTTCCAAGAATCAACAATGGCAAATATTGAAAGCCACATCCTGCTGTTGGTTAAGTTATACGCGTTAGTGTGTAACCACTCCGACTTGGAAGCTGCAAAGTCTGAATTGTCGATTCACCTCCGTGAACACGTTGTTTGGGAACGTAACACTATCTGGAGAGATATGATTGGATTAGAACGTAAGACATATGCTGCCAACCAGCAGGGAGAAGACAACCTGCAAAAGAAGAAGAACACACTTAAAATGTCGTTTGACTTATCTTTAAAGAACCCAACCGTATTGAACTTGGCGTTGATACTTGTGGTCACTGTTGTGTTACTCAATGTGACGTTTATCTTTGATGATCCAGCTCAGCGTAACTGTTTAGCCCTCGTGGTATGTGCGCTGTTGCTCTGGGCTACTGAAGCAATCCCTCTCTTTGTCACTTCACTTCTTATTCCATTGCTCATTGTAGTTTTACATGTGTTGAAGAACCCAGACGGTCTGAGAATGGACTCGCCAGATTCCTCTAAGTTTATTTTATCGCAAATGTGGAACTCGGTGATCTTGTTATTGCTCGGAGGTTTCACTCTCGCAGCTGCATTGTCCAAGTACTCGATTGCTAAACTCATTTCAACATGGATTCTTTCAAAAGCAGGAACTAAACCTTCGATAGTTCTTTTGACAGTGATGGGGGTGGCGCTCTTTGCGCTGATGTGGGTGTCGAACGTCGCTGCACCTGTACTTTGTTTCTCGATCATCCAACCTTTGTTGCGTACGTTGCCTAAGGGTTCGCAGTTCATCAATGCGCTTATTTTGGGAATCGCTCTCGCCTCAAATGTTGGTGGAATGGCCCTGCCGATCGCCTCGCCACAGAACATTGTGGCTATCGGCGAGATGTCGCCGCCCCCATCTTGGGGTCAGTGGTTTGTGGTTGCATTACCTGTATGTGTGCTTCTGCTTTTGCTTATTTGGGCCTTCCTTTTGTTGACATTTGACTGTAGCTCGAAAACCACTACATTAGTGCCGATCAGGACAATCGACGCAAAGTTCACGGGGGTGCAATGGTACATCATTACTGTTACGATAATGACTATTGCGTTGTGGTGTGTGGCTTCGAAGCTCACAGGCGTGTTTGGAGAAATGGGTATCATCGCGTTGTTCCCAGTAATTTTGTTTTTTGGGCCTGGGTTGCTTTCGACAGAAGACTTCAACAATTACCCTTGGAATATTGTGGTGTTGGCTATGGGTGGTACCGCTATGGGTAAAGCAGTAGCTCTGTCAGGGTTGCTTGCAACAATTGCAGTGGCGATCCAGAAGGAGGTGGCAGATTTCCTGCTTTTCGGTGTAACTTTGACATTTGGATTGCTTATCTTGATTATGGCTACCTTTGTTTCACACACAGTTGCAGCACTCATCATCATTCCATTGGTGTCCGAGGTGGGAAGCAATATGCCAGACCCTCACCCAAGATTGCTTATCATGGCGCTGGCCTTGCTCTGCCTGGCTGCAATGGGATTGCCCACTTCAGGCTTCCCGAACGTGACTGCCATCTGCATGACAGATCAATTTGGAAAACCATATTTGACGGTGGGAACATTCATCACAAGGGGTGTGCCGAGCTCCGTCATTGCGTACGCTATAATTGTTAGCGTAGGATATGTCACGATGCGTATAATTGATTTCTAGCGTGTCTTGTGAGGACTTGTACAAACAGAAGAACCGGAACAAATCGAATAGATAGATATAAATTGAATGTAGGCTTTGGAGCATTTATATGAAAACTTTCGCAGCCAACTGCGCGAATAAATCTTAATTGGTAAAACTCACATGGATCTGCTGGAACGTAGTCAACGCTACTATGTCTAACTTGTTGCAACCGGGATTTTGTGAATTTGTAGAAAACTTGTTTTAGCAATCTGGATTGTTAAGGAGAAGCCGCATAAAGCTAGAAGCACCGAGATACGACAGAAACAATGTGGTGGGTACATCAGTCAATTCTTGTGAGGTCTTACCAAACTAGTCATATTTATCTAGTTGATAGCCTCAAGTTTAGTCAACCCCTTGAACCCCCAACAAAAATGCGTCCAATGGGGGTCCACCGTTTGAAAATTCTTGTTGGTTCCGGGTTCCCATAACAATGGATTGAATTGATAATTCTCGTCAATTTGTACACTTAACAAATTGTTACGGAATGGCTTGAAATTCTTATGTGGTACTTTGGATAGATAGGAGTTTTGACAAGGGGTCTACCGATTTTGAACTAGTTACAGCTTTTATTAGTAAAGTGTTGTGAAAGGTGTTCTTAATAGTTAAGCAAGAGACACGTGAAACGAAGGCTGCAAAAATGTCGAATGTCGTTGATCGCTTAGCGTAGAGGCGCAGGAGTTGTGACGTTGCAGTTAAAGCAACACATCACACGAGAAATGCAGGCTGGTTTAAATACAGATCAATCAATTTAACTTATTCAGAAGTTGTTGAAGCTCATTATTAGTTTACTGATTTCGACTTTAAATTTAGTGTTTGTTTTTATATGATAAGAATTGATGTAAGGAATTGAATGGGAAAAGTTAGACAACTAAAGCAGCAGTGCTCCACTTTTTTTCCACTTAGTTCACTCAAGATAATGAAACTCTAAATATTTCATCAACAAATGCATTGGGGTTCTTACATAGAATATGTCAGCTATTACGCTTAGCTTTTTAGAAGAATAGTAAAAGTAAACATTATAGCGATAACAAACGTTTGTACTATGTTAATTTCCACAAGTACAGTTGTCTCATATTGTCTAGCTCCAATTGATTTTTCGAGAGATTCAACCACCCTATATTTTGCTGTAGAATAAAATTAACATTATTCTATCTAGACAATAGTGTAGCATGGCACGTTCTTCTCATAATTTAACTTGATTCTGGGGTTGAGCAATCCAAATAACCCCTTGCAACAGTCAACTTCATATCTCGTATTAGAATCCACAATAATTTCATCACCATTCTACCAACATAGATGATCTAATGTACCACTTGCATCAATAATTTACCTACACGCATAAATTGATCATACCTAAAATCCGTAACAGCCTCGTTAGCTTGAAATTACGATACTAAATATTCAAAATACGTCACACGGATTTCTTGGCCTGCATGCGAGTGACATCTACTAACAAACAGAATGATGGAATAAGCCTCTCATCGTTATCACTGCGGCTGGCACCTCCTACAGTTTATGTAGACAATCAAGACAATGATTGTAGATGGATTTAACGAACCGGTCGGCTGTGCGACAGACCGGGTGAATGATAAGCACACGTGGAGATATCAACACAATTCCGTACTTTACGAAAGAGGAAACTAATTTCACGAGAAATATGCAGAGAAGCATAACCATCTGAGTCAACGTGATCTGATTAGTGCTAGAACAATACTTAATTAAGAGGGGTGAATTGTTTGAAGCAAAAGGCTACAAGTGAAATTGGAATCTGGAGGCTGTTCAGAAGTGACCTGGTTTAACCTAGTCATGAAAGGACCAACGTAATCTCTTTTATCATAACCTACGACAAGTATCAACTACGTCACTTGGTAAACTCTCAATTAACGGTCAAGATTTCATTCTGTCTTCTTAAGAGATAACTCTCCATCTTTTAGTAGCATCTCAGTTCCAAGATATGCTCCGCGAGGCTTGGCATGATTTAAAAGAACCCTGTCAGAGTTTTGACAGATTAAGACGAGTAAAAATTCTTGAACTTGGATAGTTACTCAGTTCTCAATTAATGATTAACCTTTTGAGGCGTATGAATGTACTCCAATCGTGCCCCCAACATAGTAATGTGGAGTCCGTATTCAAAAAAATGCCACGCGAACTGACAAAGCCGCCCTTAAAAAATAAATTTACGAAAGTTTCACAACTAATTGATTATTGAGCGCTAGAAACCCCATGCTTATAAGAAGACGTCAATGTCCCAATTAGACATTCAGAGAACAAAGAGAAATGAAGCTTTTTACTTCTTTGACTGTTGCAATTGTTGCTTTAACTTCTTTGGTAGTTGTTGCTAAAGAAATACCTTTATTAGAAGATGAATTGATCACGGATAAGCACTCTTTTGCTGTTCCATCTACATCCTCATGGATAAACACTACACCCACAACAGTATTTTATAAGGAGGAAGAATTGACTTCTTTGATTAAACGTCAATTGACTACCGTGACAAGAACAAGTCAAAGGACCACCCAACGGACTCGTACTTTAGGAACAACGACATTAAAGCAGACTGCAATTCGGACAGCTACATTTGTACAAACCTCGCGTCTTACCTCCAGACCAACTTCAACAAACAACAGACCAATAAAAAATACTAATCACAGGAAAGGATTGACTCATAGTAAAAAGATTATTATTATAGTTGTTGTGGTTGTTGTCGTGGTTTTGATTATTATCGCAGTCGTTTTGTTCCTTAACAGAAAGAAGATAAGTGCTATGATGAAGAATAGATCTCAGAAGAAGAACCAGCAAGGTCAACCTCAGATGATGTCACCTCAACAAATGCCTTATCAACAAGTACCACCTCAACAGAATTATCAGCAAGGACCACCTCAGCAAATGCCGTATCAGCAAGGAGCTCCTCAGCAGATGCCTTCAAAGGAATATATGTGAGCTAACTCACTTTTGGTTTTCAGTGTTAACCATTCGTTGATTGTTAATGTGCAACAAATCAAGTACTATTTGTCTGTTACTTAAAGGTTTAAGTTGTTATGTCTTTTAAGTTTAATGCAAGATAGTACAAGATTTGTTTACGATATAGTTTTGCTGGTAGCATTCTTGCTTATCCCAAACTTATATTTTATATTATTTATGCTTATTCTTACATTTTCTGTATGTTCGTATCTTTAATATGGCTTCTATCCTCAAAGAAAGCTCCCCAGATAATTCATAATTTTTACAATTTGAAATACGTTGCAATACTTCAAATATTTATCTCAGATGAAGATTTGAAAAAGGGTAGCACATGAGTTGTATTTATCAGAGAAACTGAGAAAGTATTGTCCTTTCTTCTGACTGCAAATATTTTCAGTTTCCGAAGCTATAATTTTGGTGTTAGAAATAACAGAATCTGAAACTATTTCGTTGAATAAAGCGTTTTAGTCAATACATTTGAACAGCTACAAGAATACTTTACACTAACAATCTCATGAGAAGTATGCAATAATGTCATTAAAAAAATGCGAAGAAATTAATAAGGTTCCTTTGAGCCTACTTCTTATTTATTGCCTCGCACAGTATAGTAATTCTTTTGTAGACTCTCGCTGAAAGACTGCATTATTTCCTGCAAAAATACGTTTCTGATTACTAGATAGTACTGGATTAATACCTTTTCATTTGATCTTGTAGGAGTAGTTTCTTTAGTAGTCTACACTAGACATTGCTACTTTCAATTATTTCTTTAAAAGCCTTTCAGCCTGTCAATAGAATTTGCAGCCATACATTAAATGATTTTGTGTTATATTTAAGTTTTGTGTAAATTATATAATTAGAAGCCAGTATAATAAAACGTCTAGTAAACGAGACCCCCAACGTTTTATTTTCACGTACCTGGCATTCACTAATTGTGCACTTATTTTGATAAAAATTATTTGAGTTCTATCAGTCTCCTTTAATCTTCAATTCTTGCGTGTACAATCCACAAACTTGCAGGGAACGCAACATTTCTTGAGTTGATTACTCCTGTTATTAATGAGAAAACTTTTAACAACAGCTCACTTTCTTTCCTCGACTTCAATCGTATGGGAGTTCAGGATAATAACTTGTACTTGTTCAATTCGAAGAGGCGTATACCATAATACTCAACACTGCTTCTATTCTACAACAAACACTAACAGGCACAATATGACCTGCTTTGAGAAGGTACTAGAGATGACAAAGGCCAACAATGTCGAGGTCAATTTGACTGCCTTTGAAATCGAAATCCAGAACCTTTTGCCTCAGATTACACAAGCAAAGATACTGAAGGACAGCCTTCAATTATACAAAATGGCTAATGTGCTTCCTCTGGAGCTTGTAATAAAACCTATTTTTCCAACTAGTAAGCTTGAAATGATAGAGATACGTGAATTCTCGAAGAAAAGATTAGGTTGGGCTTTGGAGAACGCTAAGGCAGTCTACTCTGCAAAACTAGCTGAAATGAAATTGCTAATAGACGAGGTCCGTAATATTAGAAAGGATCCTCTATCTTATGAAACCTGTGAAGATTCGTTGGGTTTTTCTAAAAATAAACCCAAAGAGGTGATTACTGATAACGGTCCATTGATCGCCAAGTATGTAGAAAGGATTGACAAGAGAATTGACAAAGAAGACGAAAACTGGCAAAAGGCAAATTCTGAGATGCTAAAGTCACATCCTGTTATAAAACGAAGGGCTAAAAAGAAGCAACATCAATCCAAAACGTTTGACGTGCATCTTCACACTTTTATGGAATGAAGTTGCAACAGTGTAAAGCTTGATTGTCGTTGTATTAGAAACTCCAAGTCTGATAATTTTACGATGAATCCGATTATGTCATTCGATAGCCAAGATTATTGAATCAGGATAGGCGTCCTTCAAATTCCCACATCAATGTTCTCAAACATTCTAAGGAGAAAACGAAGTGCTTGAAGTCTGGACCATCAACAAATCATCCCACATCCAAAGTCGTGGACGTTAAACATTGTTTTCTAATATTTTGCAGAGGCATAACACTGAATGTAAAAATATTTATAAAGGAGTTTTGCATCCATACCACTAGTGTTCAAAAAGAGAATTCAAATGATATGATAGCACTAATACCACGTCATTCTACTTGATAAGTAACTTGATATAATTTAGTAACCCTTTTCTTTTTTACTCATGATGTTCATGCTAAGCATTTAATTATTGAATCTTGTAAGGTTTGCAATGAGCTCGACGGGCAAATAAAAATCATATTTCCAACTTGAGCATTCCCGATACGTTTTTCAAAATATTCGAAGCGTAAGCCTCCACAACAGACTTTTGAATCTATTGTTTGATAACAATAAAGGTTATTTTATTCCGTGCATATCTTTTATTGATAGACATCAACAGTGCTCGCTAGACTTGGTGTTGAGCATTAAAAAGTTTCAGCTTTGACGTTGTTAAATATTCAATAAGACAGAAACGTCATTGCTATCACCATGTTTATTCGTACCAGTATCTCATTCTAAAATATGAGCTTAATTCTTCGGGTTCATTATACTGAATTCAAAGTTAATGGATTTGAAAAAGTTAGAGTGAGAAGACACTAGTGAATTACATCACGCATTAGAAATATTCACCTTATCTTCTACCATTTCAATTAACTAACCCCCCTCAGAAAACACCCTTAATTACTAATTGACAGCCTTTTTGCAGCTATAAATTTCGCTACTACAATAATGCATGAAGGTATTGTGGTATGATTCGTAGATGGATGAGCGGATTCCATTAATTCAGATCCTCAACTACCAATTTAACCTCACCCCATATACTTACTCTCCCTTATCCACCACTCTTAAAAGCACTTCACATCAATCAATATTTATTTACACTGAACAGTTGAGCAACTTCACAAACGAAAAACCTTACTAATATAACATCAAAATACCAAAAGCTCTCCCTCTTACATTAACTCAACCGATCTCACTAATCTACATTGCTCACATTATCAATATCTTGCCACTCGCAATCATTAGAAAAATATCCTCGCTAATTTTTGTGGGGTAGCATTTCACCTTGGAACACTAAGGTGAGGAATCCCTTATCTACATTCTACTAAATATCTCGATCACAAGAGAACAAACTGTTTCTATAAGATGACACTCTATCCTCATCGTTTACTCGTCTCACACTTTCTGCCTAGACATTACTCAAACCTGCCAAAATAGTTGCCCCGGGCATCGAGCTTTTCTCGGAGAAACAACGTTTAAGAAAACTCTTAACAAAAGTCCCGAAATCGAATAATGTTTACTCCTCAGTACTTGTTGGCAGAAACCCAACCCAAAAAAATGCCGCAAGTTCCTATTAAATGCTTCTTGTTTCTCGGAGGATTACTACGCCAGAAGGTTTAGTAATACCTAATCTCCTCTATACACTCTATACATTATAAGATAACTCAATGTCATTACCTTCCAACTCTTTCTAGAAGTTCTTATACGTCACTGATGTCTCTCCCAACGGATTTCATTGACATGGAATGCGACATTTTTTAGACTCTCCCCCAGTCGGAACCTAAATCCTTTATGTTTATTATAAATACAATTCAAATTTCCTCTATTCTCATTTTGGATGCCACAGGATTGGTTGAGTGAGATTGTTAGTATCTTTGAGAAAGCGGCAAATAGTATACCTTCATTATCATTACCATTTACTTCTCCACCTCCACCTCCACCTCCTACATCTAGCTTTGCTTTTCTATTTGATACAGCCTTCTACCGAGAGAATAGAGCTGTATTTGTTAAATTGATAGCTACTTTTAGTTTAGCTTATTATATTTTATCACCATCACTACCATCCCGATCACACGAGGCTACCATGTTTTCCAAGAGACCTGATAAATATACCACTGGGTTGATCAATTTACGTAATGATTGTTTTGCTAATTCGTCTGTCCAGGCGTATTCTTCATTACCTGGTCTTACCGAGTACTTGAATGAGTTTTACGCTTCATTCGTTGCTCTCTCCAAGTTCATTGCACTGCACGAAATTGATGTTGAGAAATTAATTCAAGGAAGACTCAAGAGCACCAAACTGAAATTGGATGGGGACGCCAACGACGGCAGCGCTTCCAAATTCAAGAACTCAAACTTGAAACTCGACATCCCATTGCATGTTGCACTTGCTACTATAATGAAGAAGTTACAAGAAACACAAATGACTACTCGTACAGTAAGCGTCTGGACGTTTTTGCACAGCTTGGAGTCAATCTTCAATGCAAAGATCCTGCGTTCTCAGCACGATGCTCATGAATTAACTCAATTAATTAATGAAACTTTGGAACACGAAAACCTCAAATTGAGACTGTTCCACAGATATTTGAAACGTAACTTACATGAACTTCTTCCAAATAAAAACGCTGTTCCTTCACCTCAAGACTACGAGAAATTGGAAGCTATCACTGTACCTGAGTTCCCATTCAGTGGATTGATTTTAACCCAGATGAAGTGTCTTGGGTGTAAGGGGGTGCTGAAACCAAGCTTTGCACCTTTTTTGATGCTCACTTTGCATACCCCACAAGCCATTTCCACTGACTTGGACAAGCTCCTTACTGAAAACCACCAAGAATCGATAGAGGGATACCAATGTCTCAAGTGCAGAATCGACAAAATTGTAGAAAACGAAGCTGGTCAAGATGATGTGGATGAGTTTGTTGCTAAAATTAGACTGTTACAGACAGATTCAAACTTGTGTATCAACGATGACCTTCTGGAAGACCTCGAAAAATATATTAAAGATTATAACAAAGGTGGTTGCGATATCAGCAAGGTGACATCTACAGTTTTCCGCAAAACTCAAATTCTTAAACCACCAAAGATCTTTGGATTGCATTTATCTAGATCATCTTTCAATGACGGTAACGTATCGAGAAACCTGTGCCGTGTTCAATTCAAGGATCAAATGTCTTTGCTGATTGGTAAAGAGTACTATGGTGAACTCCAGAAGTTCCAGGCAGCAGAAATTGAAAACACTCATGGTTTGAATACTACTGTCTTGACAACCGATGTGAATGACATGGAAGATGATGAAGTGCAGCGTGAAGATATCGATGAAAAGGGTGAAGAGACTGAAGACGAAGGAACTACCGAAACTGACACCGTAACGGAAACCGAGACTGAAGGGTCTACAACAGATGATGAGGATGAGGATGTCGATGTCGCTTCACGTTTATCCGATGCTACATCAACAACCACTTTCAAGGATAGCAAGAATACTGACGTTACCTCTGTCAACACTACAGGTAACAACAAGAAGCAAGAAACCTTGAACAATACCCCGATTACCTTGGATCAAACCCACAACTTAAAGGAGCATTTTAAGAGGTTTAAGTTTAACGAAAATGATACTTACAAGTACCGTTTGAAGGCTGTAATCAGACATGCTGGATCGCATACTCAAGGACATTATGAATGTTACAAGCGTAAACCACTCTTTGTGAAAGATGCCGAGGGAAATATTTACAAGTTGTCACCAGAGATCATAGACGAAGTGAAGGATAAACCCGAAGCAGTGAATGGAGATGTCACAGACAATGAATCGAGCTCAAAGAGAACTTCTATTTCTGCTGAATCAGGTAGTGGAAGTCTAGACGTTGAGGCATCTGGTCTTCGTCGTAAGTTGCTGACTATGATGGGCCGTAGACCGCTGGTATTCCAAGCACACCCAGAAGAGCTGGACATTCAAGAGATTGTTCATTCTGGAATTGCAACACCAGCTGAAATTCTTGTTGGTGGATTGGACCAATCGCACGATTACTTTTCTGCGTATTTGGCTAATGCCACACAACCTAAGAAGGAAGAGAAGCCAGAGAAGAAGGTCAAGATGAAGAAGATTCCATCGACTATCAAGACACCTTTCTGGAGAATCAGTGACGCACAAGTGGCTGAAGTGACTAAGGAGTCTGTTTTGATTGAACAGACTAGTGTGTACATGTTGTACTATGAACGTGTGGATAGAAAGCAAATTAAAAGATAAAATAGGTGTACAAAAACACCAGAGGAATTCAAATGGACTACTTCGAGGATTTAATGACCAACCAAAAGCACAGTCCAAGATTTGTTGACTACACATTAGAGAGAACATAGAAGGTAGGAACATAAACAGTACATAGACTAAACTCTAAATAAACTATTAAAGACATTAACCTGTTCATTTGTACAATTAAATACTCATTTACTCATTGGAACTAAAGTTCATTTGGTAGTAACTTTTTGCAGCTAGTTTCACTTGCATTAAATGTAAGCCAAAAATTGATCTGGACTTCGCGAATATATAAATACTGATAATTAACTTGAGGTGATAAATAGGATAAACATTAGGGAAGAACAATTACGATAAGGATGCTCTCACTGATATTTGGGTATGGAGGTAAAACAGAAGAAAAGGAAGGTAAAGAAACTGGGGATGAGAGTGGGAGTAATACAACTTCAAATGTTCCTACAATAATATCAGAAAGTTCTAGCCCAAGTCCAAATTCTACCTCATCGACAACAGCAACAACAACAAAAGCAACAACAGCAGCAGCTCCTTCGACAACACGTACTAGTAGGTTGGCCAAACCTGGGATGTTTCCAGCAGCAAATTCTGCACAACGAGCAAGTGGAGGGCTTTCAGTACCTGGTAGACAGCAACGGAACAAGGTATCATTAAAGCCAGGACATTCACCATTAGACTGGGCCAGTTTGAATCAGAAGCAACCAAAACATATACTTAGAGGAGTGGAACCTAACACACCGCCAGCACCATTTGTACGTATATCGAAAGATGAGCTCAAAAAGCATAAACTGGAAACTGATTGCTGGACTTGTATTAATGGGAAGGTATTTAATATTACACCATACGTACATTTTCATCCAGGTGGAGTTGATGAAATCATGAAATGTGCTGGAAGAGATGGGACAGTATTATTTAACAAGTACCATTCTTGGGTTAATGTCGATAGGATGTTAGAGAATTGTATGGTTGGATTATTAGGTCAATAGAGATTAGCGAAGAGATTGCTAGAGTTTTGATCTGATAGCTATGAGTATATTAGAATTAGAAGTACATTAGATTTAGAGATTTTTTAATCATAGTACTAAAGTACTATGCAAATGATTAATGAAAGTAAAGGTAATGATTCCAGAATGCAGAAGGTAAATCCAGTTACCTAAACTATGGACAGTATAATTTTCCTGGAGTCGCCACCCCATTCATTTTGTAATCGTGTTCCTCAACTGGTATTTCACTGACCATCTGCATTTTGAAACAGACTCCTAATAAGTGGGGGAATCTATTCTTTCCATACTTTGCTTCGTACACACTAAAGAATTCATCGTAGAATCCAGCCCCATGACCCAAACGACATCCTTGTGATGTAAATGCAACACCAGGTACAATTACCAACTCAAGGCCACCTTCTTCCAATACATCCTCCCCTTCAGTTGGCTCTAGTAAATTGTATTTCCCTTGAGGTTTCAATTGTAACACTTCTTCATAAGTTTTAACACGAAGGAACTGTAAGTGGTTCTTCTTACGCGTTTCAGTAGCAAAGTAGTTGCATTTCGGTAAAAACACTTGTTTACCTAGATCAAAGCACATCTTTATGATTTCAGTAGTTTGAATCTCCAGATGTGGCATATGCATATAAAGTGCTACTCTATCAGCTCTCTCAAATTCATAATTATGAGAAATACTAATAGCAAGCCTTTTTGATTGAGCTTTAATCTTTCTTGTTGTAAGTTCAGAAAGCTTCGCTTTAAGCTCTGCCCTCAACTGTGCTTTAGTTAGACTCATTTCAATTCTATGATAATTTACCAAATTGATTTTGTTCCAGTCGTTTTTAAATTGATCAACTTAATTTTTACATTTAACAAGAAAAGTTAAATGTAACGATGCAATTCGACCCATTACCAAAATCTACTCTTACTTCTGCATCGTAACAACTGCCCAAAGTCGACTACAAGAGACATATCTTTAGGGAACCAGTCCCTTAATGTAATGCTAAATATCTATATATGCTAATTAACTTTGAAACTTAAAATCAATTCTTTTGTTACCTTCATCAGTAGTGTTGTGAATGTACCAATACTTTTCTTCCAATGACATGTTCTTCCAAGAATTATTCTTCGACCAATTTCTCCAAACGTAATATAATTTGACACCCACCAATAATGGGAGCAAAAGACAGCCGATCATGAACAAATTGGAGTTACCTCTCTTATACAATGGTGCATCGTCACTGCGGTAGATGTTTGCAGCAACTATACTTCCAGCTTGTGTTGAGAGGTTGTATACCGCAGAGGACACTGATCTCTTTTTAACACTTCCGGAGTTTTTCAGGACCCAGCCAACACATATCGCATGAATGTAAGGAACAGATGTGATGGCAGTAAATAACATCCATGTACCCCACATCGAAGTCATTGCTCTGGGGTGGTATTTGAGGAGCGCCAAAAATGGAATCATATAAATTGGTGCTATCAAACACACCAAGGCTTTGTTCTTAACGTGGCCTGAGATCTTGGTGATGTAAAGAAGGAAAACAATGTGGAAAACATAGAATGGTATAACCAACAAGTTTACCTCGCCTGTAGACCAACCAAGCAGCTT
The DNA here is from genome assembly GCA_030558205.1 of Kodamaea kaohsiungensis (nom. inval.). Lineage (NCBI taxonomy): Eukaryota > Fungi > Ascomycota > Pichiomycetes > Serinales > Debaryomycetaceae > Kodamaea > Kodamaea kaohsiungensis (nom. inval.). Next base: position 98,185 of record JAJMRZ010000016.1, on the reverse strand, counting down.
GTAGACAATTGGAGCGTAATCGTTCAAAGCATTGATCGGGATATATGCGAGGAATCCAACGAGGTAAATTGGAAGTAAATCATAGTCAAACATGACTCTGAATAATTCACTCAATCCAACACCTTTAATGTCGCCCTTCAAAGGATCGTCTCTCAATACACGGTTCACTGCGATCTTTACTTGTCTTTTAGAAAATCCTCTTGCTCTCAAATCCATAGGACTAGCGACCACTACTTTAGATGAATATAATCCAATGGCCAATGTTATCAACCCTTCAACAAGAAAGAGAATTCTCCATCCCTCCAAGCCGAACAACCCACGTAACTTCAAGATGAATACAGCCAAAACTGAAGATAAAATTTGGACCAATGCTTGTGTTATCCAAAGCCATGAAAGTCTAACTGGAAGCTCGTTCAGCTTATAAAATGTCGAAAGAAAAAGTACCAATTCTGACACTAGTCCACTTTGCAAGATGGCAATTAACCCTCTTGTAAAGAAGAAGCTGAATCTTCCATTTAAGAAACACTGTAATGCAGAAACAACGGACCACAGAATCATCTGGAATGGAATGAAATAATGTGGACCAATGGCTTTACAAAGTATCAGAGAAGGAATTTCGCCAAAGATGAAACATGCTAAAAATATGGAGTTCCCTATGTTGTAGTCGTTTGTTGTTAAGTTAAGATCACTTAAGAAATTGTCTGATAAAATCTGTTGGAGGTTCCCACGATCCAATTGGAGACCTATGTAAAGTACGCAACTCATCAAGGCTATTTTTCTATCCATTAAACTCACCAACTTGGACTCCTCTTGTCTTGACCATTTGTAGTTTGGAGAAAACAAGTGAAGACATTCATAGTTTGCACTTTTATATAACTTGGTGTAGAACCCAACCAACTGTGGGTCTACGAATGGGTTCTTAGACTCTTCTTCTATTTCGTCTTCAATGTACTCAGACAGATCTTCTTCATCGTCGTCATCTTCATCTTCACACTCATGGACAATACTAAGAGAGTCCTTCTTCAAATCATCTTCATCTTCTTCATCAGTACTGCTATACCTTGAAGCAGCATAGCTTACCAAACTAATCTGTTCACTCCGAGAATCCATTCTATTAAATGCAGCTGAAACTCAAATATATTGACCAAAAAATTGGATATTTTTAAAATTAAAGGCAACAATCAAGTTTTATAATATTGATCTGACACCTGCAAGTGATTACAAATGATCTAACCTATCGAACATGAATCTCTGGGGCAAGGTTGATTTGATACTTTTGCCTTTGATTTTGTACTTTGCAGCCACTGTTTTTTTCTTTTTATTGTATTCGCAATTTTGCTTCGAAATTTAAAATGCATAGCGACGTCATTTCCTATTCACTTCCTAACAACATGTAAAGTGAAGGTCAATGGTTGCAATATCACAGGTTCATGTAATCACTGTGTTTTGGGTGTTGATGAGATTCGGGAAGGTACAATAGACTCATGTTCACTTTCTTAAAAGAAGAATCAATTGTTTTACGAATCTTTGCTAGAGTTAAGTGATTTAAAGTACGAATATAATGCCGAAGAATTCTTAATAGAGAAGTCTTAGAGTATATCGATTTAGTGTATATTTACATGAACAACTTAAAAGGCTACGGTTCGATCGGTTGGAAGTGTTTGTGACTGTGGAAACTAATTGATGAGGTATTATGTCAAAGTTATGACTTCTCTATGAGTTTGTGCAACTGATAATGGGGTATATCTAAGGAGAGCCATTGTTTGAGATTAGATAATGGAAGGTAATTTTTAATGCAACCATCCTTCTGATTCAGGTTGATGATTCAAGTAATAATTAACTTGGAATTTGTGAGTTTGATAGAGAAAGAACTTAAAGTAAGCACGTTGACTTGTTACAGGGTTTTTTTAAAATAAAATGAATCACTGAGATGATTGAATAATTGATACTCCTTAAAAGCTAGTTTAATTAAAGAAGTAACTAAATTCACATATTAATTAACCAGCTGAAATCGAGCATCATGCGTCATCTTTACTTTTCTATTCTCTCACATTTCCTTCAATACGCTTCTCTCCCACTCTCTCTTACATATTCTTAACTATGAATTGTTCATGAGAAAAAAAAAACCAGAGATGAGCGAAGTACCTCACCCAAGACAGCTCGTTGATAGCATTGTCAAGATATGGAAGAGTGATCCAAGTACTGAGAAATTAGGAATCAATGAATTGACAAAGATTATCAAATCTCAGCATGAAGAATGGTTAGTGGAAGAATCAAAAGTCCGTGAATATTTGGACATGTTTGGCTTACTACCAGTAGTTGAAACACCACTGAAGTATACTTATTCAAGTAAGATTGAATCCAAGATGACTCCAGATATCAAGTTACCTAATAAGATTGTAATCGATATAAAGAAGGATTCTGGGAAAGGACTTTATGCGATAGAGAAGATATCTAAAGGTGAAAAGTTGTGGGACGAGACACCATTATTTTCGATTCCTTCGTTGGAAGAGTTAAAGTATATGGAGCAAGGAGACCTGTGCTCGTATTGTGGTAAGATCTTAAAAGACAAGAGTAAAAAAGCAGGTATTGTCAAATGTCTGCTGCTGGCAAGATGTAAACAAGTTTGGTGTGGAAAGGCATGTAGTAAGTTGGACAAGTTCCATAAATTGACTCATGGAGAACCATTGATTGGAAAGAAATTTAACAGCGACGAATTCGGTATCATTAAAGACTACTGTTTTACTGAAGAATGGAATGCATTATATGCAATTGTCGTTATCCAGGCGAACATATTGTTGGATAAATCCAATGAGACCAGGTTAAAACAATTTGAAGCTATGGCAGGTATTACACAAGAGAAAAGAAAAGAACAGGGTGCTAATGGGTTATTCGTAGAAGAACAACAGGACTTGGTTTTACAAAAAGGGTTCCAACTCTTCACTAATGTATTCCCTGAATCTAAATTCACTTACGAGAAATACTCTTATACATTGGGAACCTACAACTTGAATAACTTGAGCTCAAGAATGTACTTGACATACTCTCATTTAAATCACGTGTGTGATCCAAACACAGACCACGAAACAGTTAACGGATTAGTAACAGTAACAGCATCAAGGGATATAGACTCTGGAGAACAAATAACAACAACATATGTGAACCCTGAACTTGGGTTTGAAGAAAGACAAGAAAAGTTGAGAGTTAATTGGGGGTTTGCATGTAGGTGCAAAAGGTGCGAAACTGAAGAAAGCAAATAGTGAAACAAGGACCTCTATTGACCCTCTTTATATACTCATAGTTTACTCTACACGTTTCAATGAATGAAAAGGAAATTTTAACATGCTTGAATATTAAAAAGCTATATTCAATGTCAATAAATTCATTTTACTAATTAATCTCCAAACCTTCCTCCAGTAAATAATAGAACAAGAAGAAGCAGTACGATCATCACTCCAAACCAAATAACCTTATCTAAATTAAAGTTACTCACACATACCACTCACTTTTGCACCTCGTTCTTCGGACATCTCCACAACTTTTTGTAGCGAGGCTGTTGGTTTTTCAATCCGAAACGGTATACCAAAAAAATTGAATGCTCAATTTTTTCTAAATACTAAACAAGGACGATGAGATACGATTATCAGTACTTGGATGAGGACAATTTGGGGCAGTCCCAGGTACACGACGGGCAGGCTATTGTTGAGCAGCAGTCGGGTCAGCCAGGATCCAGACCTCAGGATTCGCTGCCGCAGCTGCTGCTGCATCTTCAACAACAGCAGCTTCAACAGAATGTACAGTATCAAGGTGAGCAAGAGCTCCCAGCAGCACCAGTTATTCTGCATCAAAATGTAGTTGATGAGGCCGAACTTTTGGCGGCACAGCAGGCAGCAGCGGAGGCTGCGGCAGCAGCTCATGCTCAACAACAAGCAGCTGCAGCTGCAGGACAACCTGGAGCTGGAGCATTCAATAATGTGGCCCAAGGATTACAAGGAAAATACCGTGACATCATGATGCAATACTGGCAAGAAACTATCAACTCAATAGAACATGAAGACCACGACTTTAAAAACCACCACCTCCCCTTGGCCAGAATAAAAAAAGTGATGAAAACAGACGAGGATGTGCGGATGATTTCAGCAGAGGCTCCGATTCTCTTTGCAAAGGGATGTGATATATTCATCACGGAACTCACGATGCGGGCGTGGATTCATGCTGAAGAAAACAAAAGAAGGACATTACAAAAGCTGGACATTGCTGCGGCACTTACTAAAAGTGACATGTTTGATTTCTTGATAGATGTTGTACCCAGAGAAGAAGAAAAACCTAAAAAATCGTTCCAAAGAGGCCAGCCTGGTTTCCAGCGTATGGTTGGCGATGCTTCAGAAGTAAAACCTGAAACTTCAGCAGACTTGGAACACCAAATCTTAGAAGAGAACAGTAACCATCAGCCTTTGCCAGGCGCAGCTGATGATCAATTAGCACAACTTCCACTGCAGTTGCAACCACAACAGGAACAGCACGCAGTCCTGCAACACCAACAGCTTGAGCCTGAACAATTTTCAACGGACTTTGGTGCTCCCTCATACTAGATTACTCCATCAATTTTCTGAAGTGAACAAGTAGAGTTGGACTGTACTGAAATGTTCACTAAAATGAATAAAACAAGTTGGACTGTATTATATTAATTGTGTTACGTTAAAAGTTTAATAGTGAATGAACTCCATAAAGGGATTTAGTTAGCCTTTTCCATAAAAAGTTTTGAGTGTAGTAAGTTATTGTAGAATGACTTAAATGTCAAATTTGTTATACTAGGAATCTTGTGCTGGTTTATTAAGAAGAGATTCTCAATAACTAAGTGAAAAATGTCTAATTTGGTATACATGCTGATATTTGATTGACCCCTAAGTGTAAGAGATCAATGTTAGATCGTAATTTATCAATTGTGGCTATTTGGTTTAGTAATACTGGAATCAATTAACATTTATGAAGTCTCAATGTCAATGTCTTACAATATAAAATCACACGCTCCCCACTAACAGAAATACTAGTATCCGTTCAATCAGCCCTCATGTATTACCACTACCTTACAGCAGTTACTTTGCTCACATCTACATTCCTGTGACAACGATAGTCAAATGACATCATAAACCAATTTCCAAAAGTCTCAATGAAAAATTATGGAACCATTCGGATGTCATTATATTGAAAAAAGAGCACGTATTTCAACACTACATCTCTTACCATTTCATCTAAACTCTTCTTACTCCTCCTAAATTTTTATACTATCCTCGATTTGCAGCTATTCAAACAACACAAAGCTATAGTTCTTACATAATCCCGACTTTAACCCCCTTTGATTGAAATTTATACAATGTTTGCTCTCATTTGTACTGTATAAAAGGAGGATCTTGCTATTCAAACCCCCAATTTATAATCTAATGCTAAGATTGCCTGTTTTGAATAAGAGTATAGGGATTGTAAAAAGCAGACTTTATCCAAGCGTATACAGACAACCATTTCAGATCAATTCATTGAACAGATTCCAGAGATATCAAAGAATGCCTTTAGTTACAATTTCACAATCGTTGGATGAATCCTTCACCAAGCACAAGGTTGTACCGGATGTTATTGATGAGTTTGACACTCAAGGGTTATTGACAATTGAGTACAATTCGGAAGACCAAGTTGCCCTTGGTAACACTTTGCTTGTTGACAAGACTCAGAACAAGCCTAAGATCCAGTTCACTCTCAATTCCCCCACACAAGATGGCAAGATTGAGTCAATTACAGCAAAGGACAAGTTTATCTTGGTCTTGACTGATCCAGATGCTCCTTCCAACTCTGACCACAAGTGGTCCGAATATGCCCACTGGTTGATTGCAGACTTGCCATTGGTATCGTCTGATCCTACTGCTTCAGCGACAGAACCTGCCATCAGCCACACTTTGGACTTTTCTAAGGGAAAGGAACTTTTGACTTATGTTGGCCCTGGTCCACCACCAAAGACTGGTAAGCACCGTTATGTGTTCTTATTGTACAAGCAAGACCCAAAGGCTTCTGACTTCACCGCTCCTCCAGATAGACCAACCTGGGGTACCGATGTTCCTGGCTCAGGTGTCAAGGATTGGGTTCAGAAGTATGCCCCTGAACTGAAGTTGTTGAGTGTGAACTTCTTTTATGCTCAAAATACGGATAACTAGGTATTGAATGACATTTCTATATGACTATAACGATCCAATTCAATTTGGTGTACTTTTTTAATCCGAATTGGATTGCATGTACGTTTCTTAGATCCTCCTGGATAATTTTGTAGTTGTAGCTGCAAGTGGACTCTTCTTTTAGAGTGCTTGTGTATTGTGACTGCTTTAGAATCTAGCCAAAGAGTTTACCAAAGAGTTTCCAAATAGTAAATGGAAGCTCCAAAAACTTTCGTTGGTTCTATTACCTATTCTTTCTCACACTGCTATAATCCTTGGGGGAAACTACCAAACCCTTACCTTTGGTAGCACCTCTATAGATTGTTTCGAGGATATCTATCAAATCCTGTTTATCATCAATTGGGAAGTTAAGTTTGTTGTTATTACCCGTACCAAAATCACACATCATGTGTTTGTTTCTCCAGAAAAACATAAGAGTATATGGTTCATTTGTATCACTGTCCAACTCATACATTTGGTTGAAGTCGGGTACTCGATCTATATTGCAAAGATAGACCACTGCAAAGTTCTTTACTTTCTCAGATATTTGATAGAGCATCTCATCTAAGAGCATGCATTCTTTTTCATCTTCTCGGCCAAATCGCACAACAACAATACGATCATCTTCAGATAGTATGGCTTGGTCAACATGCCAACCAGTACGTAGGTGTGGTAGAAATACACTTCCCATTGATATTGTAGTAGGGTTTCCAAAAAGCTCAATAATTCAATTTCAAAATTGGTAGCGCACACGAGATATAGCGGCAGATCGATTTTTTTGCATCCAAGTCATCAATAGAATGAACAAAGAAGTAGAAAGAAAGAAGAGCTGGTTCTCAAGAGACTGGAAGAGGAAGGGTGCGTTAGAGATTGTCTCTTGTTCTCTGGAACCGTCAAGTCAATTAGAAGTGCAAGAAAATCCAACAGATACTCTTACAGCACACACTGACTCTAGTACAAGTCTCAGCGAAGTAAGTTCTTTGAGTTCTGGTTCGGAGAACAAGCACCTTCCAAGACCTCTCGTTGTCTTCCCTGATTATTGTATTAGCAAATTGCACACCAGATTAAGAGAGCAGACGAAGGTAGATTTGACTAATATGGTTACTGGTAACTACAATGGAATACCTAGCGGTAGAGTAGGTCTACTTGATCGCGGTCAAAGATCTGCGTTCAATTATGAGTTAAATAGAATCAAGAAAGCAAGCAAATATGACGAGCAGTTTTACTACAGGTGGTGCGTTTGGTATTCTGAGTCAGCCAACACAAACAACAAGATGCTTAAAATAGATAGAATAGTCGAAACTGGGCTGGACTTGGATAGCTTTGTTAAATCCTTGATTTCGAGAAAGAAGAAGGGTTTGCTAGAGAAAGCATTTTTGTTCCGTTTCGGGCTCTGTCCAGTAAAGAGAGAGTTATCCAATGGCTACACCCTCGAAATAAAAGTGGACCCAGAATATGAATTTGGGTTCTTCAAACAGATTGCCAACCTTACATTGTCGAATTCGATATATAGTACTAGCGATACTATAGAAGTCTCTATCTGTGGAATTTCACACAAGGTGTTGGAAAACTACTCTGTGATTACACTCTGGGTGCATCCAATAACCTTCAAAACAAACCAACTGGAAAGTGTTTCCCAACAAATGAACTCGCTCTTGGGATTCTTAAAGACGAGTATGCACCCTGAATATTCACAGTTTTTAAAGGTAGTGGTCTTTGTTGATAACAAGCATTTGCAATCCACAATAATAACTGTAGAGGACTAGTCTGGCCCAATTTGGAAACAAAATAAATTGCTGCAAAATTAAGAAAAAAATTTGCAGCTAAAAGTTGTGCAGTTTTCTAATACATTCTCCCTTAGCAACAAAAACTTATATTAAACATTGTTATAAATAAAATTTAGGGTCTAACCTAAAAAAGACACTGTCTATAGAAGTGAAGATATTAAATAGCTTTTGTTTCGACGACAACCTTTTCATCCTTCTCAATTGAGTACTCCTCACCAGCAGAAGAGTCTTCCAACTCTGGTTCACCCATTTGAGAGACATCGAATCCATTATCCTGTAAATACTGGACGAAAGCGGCATCTTCGTTGTTGATGGCGTTCTGGTCAACTGGTGGGCAGAAGAACAAAGCAAGTAAAGCGGAAAAGATACACATAGCAGAGGAGATGTAGAAAGGCATTTGGTTACCTCTGTCAGTACCAGGTCTGGAAGTGTTCTTAATAATGACTGGGAAGACCCAAGTACCAACGAAAGCACCAATCTTACCGGTAGCAGCAGCAATACCGTAGTATTGACCTCTGATTGGAGTAGCAGAAGTCTTAGAAGCTAACAATCCGATGTTGTCACCTGGACCAAATTCACCCAAGGTGGTAAAGATACCGTACACAACAACGAATGGACCGATGTGGTGCTTCAAGTGTGGGTAAAGAGCGGCCATGATGAACCCAATGACACCTTGTAAGACCAATCCAACGATCAAAGTTAATCTTGGACCGAAGTAATCGGCACTTAAAGCACCTAAGAAAGCACCTGGCATGTAGAACAAGTTGAAAACAACGTTCCAACCAAAGGTCTTGTAAATATCACCGTTAGGAATAATTTGACCAATAATATAGGTAGAGTAAATACCAAAAGAGTAAGAGCAGAAATCGTAGACAAACCATAAAATGGAAACAACAGACAATCTAAACCAGTAGAACTTAATAATAAGCCACAATGGGTACTTCTTAACATTTCTCATGTGCAATTTGTTGAAGGTTGAAGAATCAGTCATCTTCAATCTAAAGAAGAAAAGAATGAATGGTGGAATAGCTCCCAATCCTAAGGTCAATCTCCAGACTGGAGTCAAATGTTTGTGGGTGAAGATCCAAAGTAAAACCATTGGAACAAATGTGGCCATGACAAAACCTAAATCAATCATTGCGTTAGTGAACCATGAGAAGTATCTGTTTCTCTTACCAGAAGGCAACTGGTTAGCAAACTCGGAAGCAATGACAGAGGAAGTTGGGTATTCAGAACCAATGGCAATACCCAAGAAGAAACGGAAAGTAGTTAAAGCAGCGAATAAACCAAAGGGACTACCATTAGCACCCCAGGTACCAACAGCAGTGAGCAAAGAGAAGACAATCAACATAACACAAGCAGCCATCATTCCACCTTTTCTTGCAACATGATCAGAGATGTAACCAAAAGTTAATTGACCAACAACAACACCTGCAAAGGCAATAGAAGAGACATTTGAAATAGCATTGGATTGCTTATATTCCTTAGGGTAGAGAACACCTAAACAGTACGATACCGTACCAATAGAGTTGTTAATATAACCGTCAGAGAATAAACCGGCACCTGAAATAAAGGCAGGCCACAAGTTCTTCATTTTAACATTGTGTTCCTTTTCTGTGTCTTCAGGCTGTTCATCTTCTTCTGCCAATTGAGCTTTAGACTTGTTAATGGTCATTTCAGCCACGATATTCTTGGCGACACCGCCAGTCAAGTCATAGAAAGACTTTGGGAAATCTCTGGTAGCCATTGCTGCAAAATTTGAAGTTGTTCTTGACTTAACTGGAAACAGAAGAGATTCACTACTGTTATTTATACTAGGTACTCAGTGTAAGCCTTATTACTCGCGGTTAATCCTACTTCATTAGGCAATAGGTATAACCACTAGATCCTTCATCGTTCTTTCATCAGAAGATTAAACCATTTTAAAAATAATGTAACCGTTAGTCAGACTTGTGTTACTTAATTCCCCAAAAGCCGTCTGTGTAAATTAGGAGCATGAGAACGTGGGTTCAAAGCCTTCTTCACACGCGACTGGTCTTCCTATAGTTTGCAGCATATCTATTAGCGGATCTAATAGCAAGCTTTGAAAGCCACCTTATAAAGCCTGGTTGTTATATATAGTGAGTATTTATAATATAGTTTCCAGTACTAGAGATACAGAACTTCAAGAAAACGGAAAAGAACTCCACGAGAAGGGCTCAACTTCACACAACGCAAAAAAAAGAAGTTAACGCACGAGCACAACATCACAGCGGATCTGTCCTACAAGCAATTTGCAACAGTAGCGAATGCGCCAAAAAGACGAAAATACCCAGACTTTCCACTACTGAACTTTGAGACACTTATACGAGTTCTGACACAATTGACGGCTAAATATTGGGCAAAACTTAATTCGGTGGTAGACGAATTATATCATCTTCCCCGAGCCCACACGTGTGCTATTTTGCGTTTGAGCATCTAGCTGCAGCTATTTCCACCTATTACTCGGCTTAGACAATATCTGCAACTATATCTGCAAATATGAAATAGAGCCTACACGTGTGCATTGTCGCTACAAGGCTAATCTTTAAAGAATTATTATCCAACCCCTCGCCAATTATCACTGGGGGTGCAAAATTTCATTCTATAATTTTAAACAATGCTCTTCTATCAAAGAAGGAAAATTGATGATTTACCAAAGAGGTAAAATGTTCTTTCACCATGCAGCCTTGGTTACGAAACAAAAGTTTTAATGGTTGGTCTACAGTCAGTCACAAGAAATTAATTAATTAAGAGAATTGAAGTTAAGTTAAAAAGTGGAGAATCTACTTCTCAATCAGGTGCAGTTCCTTTTCATGGACCTTCAATTGATTTTCTTTGGTGACCGAGTCATCGGATTCAATTGGGTTTCCATCCTTGTCGATTTCGGTAACGACACCAGGGCTTCCCAATTGTGTCATGTCGTATCCGTTTTCCTTCAAGTATTCAACAAAATCAACATCTTCCTTGTTAATGGCATCTTGTCCGACAGATGGACAGAAGAAGAGCACCAAGAGACCAGCAAAAATGGCCAAAGTAGATGAGATGTAGAAAGGCATTTGGTTACCTCTGTCAGTTCCCTTCTTGGCAGTGTTCTTGATGATGACTGGGAAGACCCAGGTACCAACGAAAGCACCAATCTTACCGGTAGCAGCAGCAATACCGTAGTATTGACCTCTGATTGGAGTAGCAGAAGTCTTAGAAGCTAACAATCCGATGTTGTCACCTGGACCAAATTCACCCAATGAAGTGAAAATACCATAGACGACAACAAAGCCACCAATGTGGTGCTTCAAGTGTGGGTAAAGACCGGCCATGATGAATCCAACGATACCTTGCAAGATCATACCACTGGCCAAGGTCAATCTTGGTCCAATGTAATCAGCACTCAAAGCACCTAAGAAAGCACCTGGCATGTAGAACAAGTTGAAAACAACGTTCCAACCAAAGGTCTTGTAAATGTCACCGTCTGGGATAATTTGACCAATAATGTACGAGGAGTAGATACCAAACGAGTATGCGGAGAAATCATAGACAAACCAGACAAAACTGATAATTGCCAATCTAAACCAGTAAAACTTGATGACGAGAAACAATGGAAACTTCTTGACCTTCTTCATGTTCAATTTGTCAAATGCAGCACTGTCCTTGATCTTCAATCTCATGAAGAAAAGAGAAAGAGGAGGAATGACACCCAAACCCAAAGTCAATCTCCACACAGCAGTCAAGTGTCTGTGACTGAAGATCCAAAGCAAGACCAATGGAACGAAGGCAGAAACTACGAATCCGAGATCAATCATAGCATTTGTGAACCAAGCAAAGTATCTGTTTCTCTTACCAGAAGGCAACATGTTGGCGAATTCAGAGGCGATGACAGAAGCAGTTGGGTATTCAGCACCAATGGCAATACCCAAGAAGAAACGGAAAGCTGTCAAAGCAGCGAATAAACCTTGTGGGGAGCCACCAGCACCCCAGGTACCAACAGCAGTAAGTAAAGTGAAGAAAATCAACATGACATTGGCAACCATCATACCACCCTTTCTGGCAATACGATCAGCAACGTAACCAAACGACAATTGACCAACAACCGTACCGACGAAGGCAATAGAGGAGACGTTTGAAATAGCATTGGATTGCTTATATTCCTTAGGGTAGAGAACACCTAAACAGTACGATACCGTACCAATAGAGTTGTTAACATAACCGTCAGAGAATAAACCAGCACCTGATACAAACGCAGGCCACAAGTTCTTCATCTGCACCTTGTGAACACGCTCGGCAGCTCCCAACTCTTCTGGTTGAAAATCTTCTTCAACAAGTACTTCAGCCTTCTTGTTTAAGGTGATTTCCTTGCTTAAGTGACGAGTCCAACCAAAGGCTGCATCGCTAAAGGAATGAGGTAAATCTCTACTAGCCATTATATGAGCAAGTATTTATTTATTAAAGTAAAAACCTTTTTGATATGGTTCCTATCTACGGTCCAAAATTATTATGACCTGAGGATTGTCTACTATATTTATAGTAAACTGAATCCCCGCGATTAAGAGAGTAATCAAAATTTTTTTGTGAGAGGGACTCTCAAAAGAGAACGTGAATATAGATAGTTGAATTGAGTACAAAGGCGTTGGTTTCGAGCCATTGTAATTTGAATCAATACATCCCCTCTAGCTGGCACTGTTAACCCGATCTTTTTCAACCAATGAATTCTCATAGGCACGGCTAGAGAACTCGTAGCGAGAATTAAATTGCACCCCCATTCTCAGCTTGGCTAACCGAGATACATTATCCGTCCTATTCACAAGTCAAGAAAATTTTAGACGTCTTCTTGGTGTGCCAAAGACGTCAAATAAAAAATTCCTTCAAGTGTGCGTGTGACCGTAATTGGAATACGCCAAAGGCACGTGGAGGTGGATTCCAAGAAGAAATGGTTGTGTATAATTGACTGCAGCATTTTGAGATGGGCCAACCTATATGTAAGCGAGACTTGTGCATTTTACGTCTAATTCCCCCTCCTTCAACTCTCTACAGTAGTACATATCAACTCTCATCCTACTGACTGGGTTTTATTTTTATTAAACTCCATTATCTTATCATTTACTGGCTCTGTAAAAAATTGCTACAACCCAATTTTTCTGAGAGGAACTAGTAAAACCAAATTCCAAGCGAAACATAATAGTTTACCCAAGAAGGTGATTTCTGTGCATGTTTGCTGCCGCACCAGGAATACTGTGATGCCTCTCCGGAACAATGACTTCTTTCAAAAAATAAGAGTGGAACGTGTTTGGAAACCCTAAAGCCTGGCTAAGGGATTCTTCTAACGGTCTATGGAAGTCTTAATTTTATCAAAACACGTGGGGATCGCCTTTCCCTTAGCTGTTTGATACCCGGGTTCAATCATATTGAAAATTTATCAAGGCATTTTAGTGCCGTCTCCGTAGAGTTAGAGATATTTTTACTGCATATAACAAGAAGATAAGCAGGATTCGTAATAGTTAAAGAGAGACGAATACAGTAATTAGTAAAAGTGCTTAGACAAAGAAACGGACCGGTTAATTGGTTTCACAAAGCACTCCCGTAGGTTGTTTAGTGATCGCGGTTAAAATCGATCTTCCATTGAAGGCACCATGTTCTGCTACTTGGTTACAATATTTATTCATCGAAGAACCTTCATTTATCACTATAAAACGGGTTTCTCTTTGAAAATTGTCTTTGAATTTTTACATTTATTGTAGATTGTTTATATAGATCTGATGATTTAAATCTGATAAGATTTATAAGGCTTAGACAAGGGATATTTCATCTCCATTCGACAGCCCAGTCCAATGTTTCTCCGGCCTTGAAAGGAACCACCTTCAATTCACCCGAACCGATAATCTCAGGTACCGTATTCTCTCTCTTGACAAGCCATACCAGCTTTGGTTCCTTTGCTTTGACCTTGCTCAAGTCCAAGTTCGCCTTGTAGAATTGCAACCCGTGCACACTGACAAACTTCTTCAAGTTTTGCAATTTGTTTGCTTCTTGGAATACTTGTGCCAAATAAGCTACCGCGTGGCTCTGTGTGTACACACCAGCGCACACACCTACATGTGTGCTCTTCGCCTCAATCGGATGTGGTGCAGAGTCGGATCCAAAAAAGAACCACGGTTCTCCGCTGGTAGCAGCGTCAACTAATGCAGCTCTGTCAGTTGGTAACTTAGCAACAGGTTTGCAAAAGTTAATTGGGTTTCCTGCCCACGAATCAATAGTAAGCGATAAGTGGTGTGCTGTGATTGTACCAGAAACAAAAACTTCACCTGTGTTTCCCTCGTTCAACTCTCTGATCAACTTGACGGCATCACTTGTAGTACAGTGCTCCAAAACTATTTTCAACTTGGGAAAATCAGCATGCAATTTCCTCAAGGCAGGTAAGAACTTAGGTTCGGCGTTCAACACGTGGATTTCGTCTTCTGCTGACAAGGATTCAGTCTTTTTGACTGGTGGTTTTTCTCCATGGATGTTGAGCACCAAATTGTGCTTCTGCATCGCCTCAAAAACCGGGTAGAAGGCACTGAAGTTGTTTGGGTCTACTCCATACTTGGAGTTGGTGGTTACTCCAGCAGGATAACACTTGACACCGTGTATGTAGCCACCAGTAGCCGCATCTTCAATTAACTTGGGGGTCAACTCATGGCTCAAATAAAATGACATCAAGAAGGTGGTACTTGGTGATAACTTCTGCAAGTCATCACGGTACAGCTTCACCCTGTCAATGGTGGTGACAGGAGGAACCAAGTTAGGCATAATATATGCAACAGTCACACCTCCCGTTTTAACAGTTGGTGTAATCAACTCCATCATCTTGCCATCACGAAGATGGACGTGCATGTCTGCAACAGTGCCAAGTTCAATCTCCGTCATTTGGTGTGTTTCGATTTTGATGGTGAAAATTTTTGGAGGTTGCGAAAACCACTGGATCTCCCAATACTCTTTGAGAAATTGTTTACTTATGCATACACTCAAATTGTGTACCAATCTAATAGTACAATAGTAAAAGAATTGAATTGCATGTGATAAACACTCCAAATCTTTCCTAAGCAGTCCAGTTTAATTCGTGGAGATGCCCAACTTATATCATTTTGTGGAGCCGTTGTAGAGCCGTTGAGCTCAACATAAAGATGCATAATGCCTCTTACTAACATTGGGAACACTGAAAGGCTCACAAAGGGTAACTTACAGTGAATAAAGGTAGAAAGTAGAGCCGTATGAACGGAGTCAATTTAGTAGTCTGTCTTATTTTGAGTACTCATCAATATTAATAGAAGTGAAGAATTTCCTCCTAGCACACAGAAGTAAAAAGTAGTTGGGGAACCATGAAGTAATACATAAATTCTAGTTAAAAGGTTTTTACAGTAGTATAAACAGAGATAGACTAACTGCCGTAAAATAATCTTCTTCTATTCCATATTGTAGAATTTGAAGAGTCTGAATAAATCGAGGTTGCATTAACTGAGTAAATAGCACTCAAAGAATACTCAAAAATATTTGAACCAGCTCTATGTGATTTAGGAATTTCTTCTTCTTCTCCTAACCCGACCACATTACTCTCTTCCACGTCTATGAAGTTCCCAAACAGGATCTCCATGAGATCCAAATCCCATACCGTGTAAACCGTTTTTAAAAAGGTTTGTCCTAGCAAGATGAAGTCATCAAAAGCTTCATGTATAGGAAGAAAACATTCGTTTCCTTCGTAAACTGTTCCATCCGTCAAGCTTATCAATTTGAGTTTTAAAACTTGACCACCAAACGTAAACTTTAACTCAGCTTCAGAGTTACAAGTATGAACTATCCCGTAGGCATCAGGAATGTACTCACCATCAAGGATAGTTTCCCAGTTCTGGATAACTTCGAGTGGAGCTACACAAAAGTATGTGCCTGTATCGATCAACGCGGGATAGTTCTTTGGCGTAACAAGATTGTCCTTACCTCTGTAACTGATTTCGAGCTTGTCCAATCCAACGGCAAGCAATATGGGTTCATTATATTTATCAGTGTCACCAATTGCTCTATCGATAATAGGCACAGTTATCAACGATTCGTACTTGGCAGTGTCTACACCACCAAAAACAACTATCAGCTGGGATCCTGGAAATGAAAAAGAGTAAGCAGTCTTTTCCACGTAACCTAATTTCTTCAATTGTTGTGAAAAGTTATCGTATGTGTGCTTCTCCATGGTAGGGGAATTGGTGGACGGAGTTTCAACTAGTATACCATATGAACTTGTGTATGTAGTTTCAAACTTTGGCAAACCTAGCCCTATGAGTGCCTGTTCATTGTTGAGGGCAATTGAACTCTCACCAAGACCAAACTTCATATTCTCGATCTTTAAACCTGTGAATTGAAATGTATCTTCTGACCATGTCCCGTTGACGTTACCAAATCCGAATATCTCACTAAATACCGAATTCAGATTAACATATGATGACAGTTCCAACGGATCAAATATTGTATTGTACACAACTGCATCACTTGAACCTGTATCGAACAGAAATGGTATTTGCTGAGGTGGGGTACCAATACTTAAATAGCCGCAAAAGTATCCTATGCCTGCTCCCTGTTCGAGTGTAAACAGTAGCGTACGTTTATCGCGGCCACAGCAAGCGACAACAGGCAATAATAATAGCAAAATTAGATTCATAGAGCGTATTGTATAACTAGCATCAAGCTCATGGCAATACTAGGTTTAAATAGTACCATGAACATCAGTGTGTAATGATGTATGTAAAAATTTCCAAATTGGGCACCCAAAGGACTTTTTGCAACCAACACAAAAACTTGAAACGTTTAGCAACCAATTGTCGAAAATCTAAAACTATCCATTTATTAATTACATTCTATAAAACACACAAGAAAATTACGCAACGTCAGCACCTTCTTGTTCTTTCTTTTTGTCCTCTTCAATAACGCTCCACCCCATGCGTTTATTTAATTTCTCATACTTGGCTCTGTCTCTATCACTGACACTTGGCTTAATGCTATTAAGTGCGTTCTTGAAATCCTCGTCAGTGACTACGATATCGTCGTCGACATTCTGTTCTTCGTTCTCAGGTTCTTCGTAGAATCCTGATTCGTCTAATTCTTGAACCTTCTGTCCACTGAAAAACTTCTTCTTCAATGCAAGGACCGCTGCCTCTCTTACCAACGACAGTAAATCTGCACCTGAGAAGTTTCTACATTTTTCATCATTAGCTACCGCAAGTAAATCCACACCTGGTGCCATTGGGGTTTTGTTTGCTCTTACTAATGTTTGCAAGATCTCGTATCTCTCCTTTGCAGACGGCAACTCAATGTATAATGTTTTATCCAATCTTCCAGGTCTTAACATAGCAGGATCGATCATATCAGGTCTATTGGTAGCACCAATTACAAAGACACCCTTTCTGTCGTTTAAACCGTCCAATTCGGTTAATAAGGTATTAACAACACGTGAACTTGACTCAGTTAACAGCGCATCTCTTCTGGGCACTAAAGCGTCCAACTCATCGAAGAAAATAATACAAGGCACAGATGCTCTAGCTCTTTGGAAAACTTGCCTCACAGCACGCTCAGATTCACCAACGTATTTATTCAACAATTCAGGACCTTTGATAGAAATGAAGTTTGCACGAGATTCGTTCGCTACTGCCTTTGCCAATAACGTCTTACCACACCCAGGTGGACCCCACATAAGCACACCTGCTGGTGCAGAAATACCAACCTTTAAATAAAGCTCGGGCTTTTTGATTGGTTGCACTATGCACATGTGTAATTCCATTCTTATATTGTTCAACGCACCAACGTTGGACCAGCTGACGTCGGGGACGGTTGCAAATCCCTCTCTCTTTGCGGTAGGTTGAACTGTTGGAAGTGCAGTTATAAAATCTTCAAAAGTAATAGCCAATGGATCTAATTGTTCGGCCGTCAAAGGGTCTGGATGATGAATAAGAAATTTTTGAATTGTTGATAACTTTTCAAAATCATTCTTTGATTGGAAGTTTGCAAGAGCCTTTGATTCGGATACGGAGTCCACATCCATTGAATCGTTTGAAGAAGCTTCCACTTCTTTTGCAATTATGATTTGCTCTTGCTCGCTCATAGCCTCGAAAATACGTTTAATAGCTACAATTCCGGCTGCTGTGACCAAACTTTTAAGATCGGCACCAACATAACCAGGTGTCATCTTTGACAATTGTCTAAAGTTGAACAGTGATCCGTCACCAGCAAGTTTCAAGGTTTTGGTCATTGTTTCCAATATAGAACAACGTTGATCCTCATTTGGAACATTGAGACATATTTCTCTATCGAATCTTCCTGCTCTTCTCAATGCTGGATCTAGCGAATCTGGTCTATTTGTGGCACCTATTACAATTACCGGTTTGCCATCTGTTTTGTCTAACGTAAGTTCATCCATCAAAGTTAACATCTGTGCCACAATTCTCTTTTCCATTTCTCTTTGAGCACCACCATCTCTTTTTGGTGTAATAGCATCAATCTCATCCACAAATATAAGGCATGGTGCCAACGTCTTGGCTTCCTCAAAGATCTCTCTTAATTTTTTCTCCGATTCACCAGACATTCCGCTAACAACTGAAGGAGCTGAGATGTTTATGAACGGAACTTGTAATTCTCCAGCAAGAGCATTTGCAATAGTGGTTTTACCACATCCTGGTGGGCCGTATAATAACACACCTCTTGATGGCTCAACACCAGTTGATAAATAAATCTCCGGGTGCAAGATTGGTAATCCAATAAGTTCCATCAATTGGGTTGTTATACTCTCTAATCCACCAAGTGAAGACAAGGTAACCGATGGTGGAGTATGGTCAATTTTGCTTTTACGTTTTTTGACAATCTGCTTTGGTTCGTCCTTGTTTGGTCTCTTCTTTGATTGAGATTCTTCTGTCACTGCACCAGGAGTAGTACTTTTTTGTTTTGGATCTTCTGATTTGTTGTTGTTCCACAATGCAACTACTGATTTGTTGAGTGAATTGGAATCTTTAACTTCCATTAAATTCTCTTCATCAAGTCCTTCGAAATCAGAATCAAACTCTTCTTGTGGCGGTTTGACAGAATCCAAATACTCTTCTTCTTCTTCTACCACGATATTCAATACAGCTGTGATGGCTTTTTCAAGTTGAGTACGCTTGGTTCTTCTCAATTGAAAGTCCTTCAATTGGACATACTCCAAAATCTCCGAGACATGCAATTCCTTTGCCGATGCTACTTTAGATAATGGATCTTCATTTTCAAGAGATTCAGGTTGAGAGTCCGATAATGCTTCTAAAGCAGCGCGTTTTTCCTGACTCTTTGATTCGAGCAAGTCATGGATAAAATCGTAGAGTTTCTGATCTATACTCTGCGTTACAGTCCTTTTGTTAGCCATTCCTTGATTACTCTTCTTGATTCATCTGTACTACGAAAAATTTAGATTGCAAGTCATCGAGATGTATATCACGTGATTTTCCTTGTTCATTAGATTTTATAATCAGAAGACAAAATAGTGACCCTAAAATAGATACGAATTATTAGGTAATTGATTATGTGATTGAAGTAGTGCATAGCCCACTTCACTACGTAACTTTAGCAAATATCAAACAATATTTTTTTCCATTGAAAGTTAAAATGACGTAATGAAGGTGCAAAAGGATGCAAGAACTGGATTTGTCTCAGACTAAGTCAACCATTTAGGCCTAACTGTCGACTGCGTAGGTTGCACGCAGCTACCCAGACCAAGGAGCTCCGAGCTCAATTGCTGTCTCAGTCATCCATTTCGAATGCACGCCCTGATGGCGCGGAAGTGTCCAAAACCCAAATAGGAAACCGAGTAGCAACCTTGCTTCGAAACATTTCGGTAGAATGTTAAAATGTACTGGCTCAATAGATTTGTGGCTGTTTCACGCGTTCAATCATGGTCACAGGCTGTTCTTTATAAGCCGCAATGTGACGTTTAGGTAACTTCGAAAGTTGCTACACCAGCCACAAAGTAACATATTACAGTGGCAAGTTATTTTAACCTCCACAGGTGTATCCTATTTTGGAATTATTCGGTTCAATGTTTATTCAAGGTACAACCCCTGGATACAATTGAAAGTGTATAAATAGGGTAGAGGAATCCCTCAATTCAATTCTTCTTTTTGAATTATCCATTGAACATTCAATAAAAATACAAATAATACAATGTCTGACTTAGGAAGAAAGAATTTATCTGACAAGATTGGTGAAGGCCTCAAGCCTGACTCGCAAAAGACTACTTTTGAGAGTGCTAAGGAAACTGTTACTGGTGCTGCTGACAAGTTTGCTGCTGGTGTTACCCCAGACTCTGAGAAGTCATTCACCCAAACCGTTGGTGACAATGTCCAAAAGGGTCACGATGATGCTAAGTCTGCTACTGAGCAAAACACTGCTACTTTAGCTGACACTGCCACCGCTTACGTTGACGCTGCTAAGGAACAAGTTGCCAACGCTGCCAACTACGTCTCCTCTGTTGTCACTGGTGCCACTGAGGGTGCTCAAACCGGCCACGATGTTGGTAAGAAGTAATTGAATTAGCTTATATTTATAAATAATAAAAGTAAAGTTATAATTTGAATTGTAGAGTATTCAGGATTCGATCTGGATTCGATCTAGTGACCTCTTACATTTCATTGATAATTGCAGCCAAAATTGATTATGTAATACATTTTTTCCTTTAAAAAAATGAGAAGCCATCTTGAAGCACATCTCCTTTTTATACATACAACATTAATGAGCAAGTCAGACAGTGAAAGCGAGAACAGTTTTTCTGACAGTGAGCATCAGGAGTCTCATAAATCTAGTTTCAGAGACGAAGATCTTGAAGATGACTTTGGAGACTCAGAAGATGAGGAAAAAAGTAGAGTTTTCATTCAGAAGAAAATCATAAATGATGATAGATTTAAGGAGTTCCAAGATCTTGAAGATGAGGAGGGCAAGGAGATCGAGGAAGAAGATGATGAAGAAGAAGAAGAGGTAGATGAAGAAGTAGAAGACCTTGACGATGTTAAGTCAGAAATTAAAGAAAGCAAGGGTAATAAGAAATTAAAAGGGAAGTTAACTAAGTTGACTCCAGAGAAATTAGAGAAGGAGCAAAAGCGTATCAAGAAAACTGGAGTTTGCTACTTGTCTAGAATACCACCTTATATGAAACCAGCTAAATTGCGTTCTGTCTTAACAAGATTTGGTAAGATAGACCGGTTATTCTTAAAGCCTGAAGATGCAACAACGTACCATAAAAGGAAAAAGTATGGTGGTAACAAGAAGAAAAACTACACTGAAGGATGGGTTGAGTTTGTAAATAAGAAAGAAGCCAAAGTCTGTGCAAGTACTTTGAATGCAAACACTTTGGGGGGAAAGAAAACGTCATATTATCACGATGATGTGATAAATATCAAATACCTTTCTGGCTTCAAGTGGCTCGATTTAACCCAACAAATTGCTAAGGAGAATGAGGTTAGACAAGCTAAGTTGGCTTTGGAAATCTCTCACCAGCTGAAGTTAAACAAGAGTTTTGTTCGCAATGTTGAACAGTCTAAGCATATTGACAGAAAGAGAAGTAGAGTTGCGGAAGATGACACTGAAGCATCAGAAGCAATTAAAGAAAAGGATAACGAAATAAGAAGAAGTTTCAAGCAACGTCAAGTTACAAGTACCAGAGCAGATGCTGCCGATAATTTGAAGGAGAAGTCTAAACCAAACGAGAAATTGACTGGAGTATTGTCAAAGGTTTTCTAATATTACGAAATGGAACACGCATTTACCAATTCTAATGTCAATTCTCTATTTATATTGTACAAATTTTATAGAATTATCATTATAATACAAATCAAAGCACTAGCTTTTTCTTTTTAAATATCTTGCCTGCCTTCCTATTACTTGAAGACTTGGCTTTCGATTTCCTAGACCTTTGGAGCTTGTTAAATGCAATTAGAAAATCGATTCTCTGTCTCAATTCTTCCTTCGATTGGCATCCTAGTTCGGACATTAAAGTAATACTATTGACTGCATCATTTCTGCTGATATCTCTCAGTAACACAACACGGTTCAACTTTAACCAATTCTGTGGCTTCCAGGATTTAGTGTTTCCATTGGAATTTACATTTGACCTCGAGTTCTCATTTTCATCGATACGCTCCAGGCCATTGAAATCAGGATTAGGCGGGCTTGAATTCTCGATACTCGCATTTAAAGCCTTCGCTAAAAATTTGTATGGCTGCTGTTCTGTTGATTCTTCTGTTACTCGTTCCAAATCCGCATTGTTTTCATGTTGGTTATTCAGAGGACGCTTTGACAATAAGTCGACAATCGGTGTTGAGTTTCCCAACGAATTATCTAATATATTTCTGACGGGGCTCAGGTTTCTGTAATTTGACTCGAGTCTCTTTATTATCTCCTCTGCTTCACTCTCTGAAGACTCATCTGCAGATTCATGAATTAAGGATTGTGGTATGTTTGTAGATTTATTTACCAAGGGAGAGGATCTTCTCGGCGAGACAATAGGAGAATCGTACTTTTTAATTGAATCCAAGGTCTGGTTTACTCGTTCCAAAAGTATCGCCCTTGAGACTTCTCCAGATGCGGACTCTGTTGGAGGAACTATATCGTTCTTAACCACTTCCTCGTCATCTAAAGCTCTTATATTACCAAAGTTCAAGGGTCGTATTTTTAAGGCAGCTGGAGGTGAGCTCATCAGTATTTGTTTCACATGATTCTGAAGTGGGCTCCTTATGTTATTGGGTAATATGTTTTCCTCGAACAGTTTAGATATGGATATCTGGTTTCTTGATGAGATTAGCTTCTCTGTTGACTTTCTAATCGGCGTTCCATTCCGTGATCTTAATCGTTTCTGATTTTGATCCTGGAGCGGTATGGTACTTGTTGTGTTTTTCATATAATATTGTCTTGTAGATCCACCTTCATCTTCAGTTCTACTATACTGTATCTGATTATCATTCAGCTCCTCTCTTGCAATATTAGACGAATTTATACCTGAACCACGATCACTCCGCACAGCCCTAGGTGTCTCCATCCGAGTATCATCGAATTCCTCATCACTCTCATATGAAGTTCGCACATAACTCATCTTGTGTGTATGTTTATTTTGTTGTTAGTGCGACAAAATTGATGATTTTTGGTTATTTAAATCTGTACTCGTGCACTTTATTCAAGTTGTGTCTATTATGTGCAGCTATGATTTTATTTAATTAATGGTATTATTAGTTTGAAATTACCTAAGTTATATTTACTATATCCTATTCATAGTCTGTTATCTAATTCTACAGTATAATAAAATGTAAATTTTGTTTTGGAGTTTTAAGCAACTAAATCGTACAAGATTTCTGCATTGCATGCATTCCAGTCAATCTTAAATAAACCGTATGTTCTTTCATAGTTAATCATACTCAAATGATCAAAAAATAAACGTAACTGGGTGATACTTTCAATCAGTTTCACATTGTGAATCAATGGAGTTAATTTTTCATTTGGTTGTTCAATCTTGATTGGTGTATCTTTCAAGAAGGTTAAGTCGTTCTGACTTGAAATTCTGTCTACAATGGCAACATCTACTTCTTGTGCACCATTAATCGCATCAGGACTTGTTGAGACAAAGAGCCACTCGCTCAAGTTAAACTCATCGTAACTAAGAATAAGTAATTGATCAAGGAGCTTACATCCGTTAAGTACTAGTTTCAACTCATCATTCGTAATACTGTTGCGCGATTGCAAGTTCTTTGATTCAACAAACTGGAAAATATCGAGCAATTCCTGACTGATGACAGTCCAGCGAGGTAATAAATGAAGCTCACTGAATTTCAATGTTAAAGCTCTCAACAAGGTGCACAATTCGCTTCTATACAAAGCAGGACAACGTGGTTGCAGATTTAATGAATCCTCGACTCTCTCAAATATTCCATCCAAGTAATTTAAAAAGTAATCTTGCGGTTGGATAACTAAAAGATACGATATTCTCTTAAGTGACTGGATTTTGTTTTCAATTTCACTAGCTTCGTTCCAGTTGAAGAGATTACCAGGAGTAGAACCCATTGTAGGTGTTATTCTCGATATCAATTCACCGATACGGCCACTTTCCAAAGATACCCATGTACTGATTATCCCATTCCATAACTGGAGCTTTTGCTCATTATTGAAAAAACTTGGGTCCATAAACGAATCAAAGACGACAGACTTCCAAGTTTTGTTTGGAGAATGTTTACCAATAAGGTCAAGAATTACCAAGGTCTTAATAGGAGTTTCATTAATACGCTTCAGCTTCAATTGAGGTGCAACCAAGTTGGAGATTATCACATTTACACTAGACATCACTTTATCATCGTCCTGTATAATATTCTTCAAATGCTCAAGCACAGTTACAAGGGCATCTAGCAAATTATCTCCAGCCCCTTCAAATACCACTGAACTTTCCAAAGAATTCTCAGCCTTCTCATTTGTTTCTGCTTCGTCTTCACTTTCGTGTTGTTGTTTTCCAGATACAGCAGAACTCAATATTTTCACAAAAATATCACCTACTTCACGCTTACTCTTCTTGTAGTCTCTCAATTTTGTATTGTTCAACTTGAAAGAAAGCTCTTTAAGAAGTTTGAGACAGTCAGGTAATACTGGCCTGAAAAGCAGTGAGTTCAGTATAATATCTTTGAAAAATTGTATTGTAATAGACCAGACATCGCTTACTGTATCAGTATCAATTGACTCAAAGTAACTCACCAAAAACTTGGAAAGCTCCTTCTCTGAAATGGGAATATTCAATGAAGACTTCTTCAGCTCTTCTACTATTTGCGGAGCACATCGAGTTTTGATCGAGTTGAAAAGGTGAGGAAGTGTAACTTGTGAACGTCCGCCGTCCAAAATGTTCAACAACTTGATACTTGATTTCATGTGTGGTTGATCCAAATGTGCCAACGTCTCAATAATCTCCTGCTTTTCCAAGTCCATTAACGACTCTAGCATTTTACGGGCCTTAAACTTGAGTTTATGGGCTAAATAAGTTAATGAGCGTTCTCCAATATCCTTTGAGCTAGATGCTGTTGGTTTTGCGTCTGCCCATTGCCAGATCCTAAAGGAGATTTCCGCTGCATCCTGGAATGACAAAAGAATTGAGTACAATTTGTTTTGTTCACTCGTTCTAATGGCTGGAGATTCAATTTGGAATACACCTTGGATTACATTTCCAAAGAAACCCAGCTCTCCTTCTTTTGCTTTGTCATTTTGGAACACTCTCAGTGAGATCAAGTAACTGTGGCTGATTGAAAGTAGATCTTCCAAGCCAGTCATCAATGCATTAACTGAGTACTCGATATGTTCCAAGCTCCCAACAGATTCAAATCTAGATAACTTGTTAAAATAATAAGTGATCTTTTTGATGATACAATCATTCAAGTTAAGCAAAACACTGAACACTGATTCATTGAACAAGTACAAGGACTTCGTGAGTAACGTAAGCCATGACTCGAGCAAAAGTGAAGTTTGTGACTTTGTAATACCTTGGATAATAAAATTCACAAGGTGCGGATTCTTTTCATCATCTTCAACATGCAACAAATTTAAATTGATCTTCAATTCTTGAGATGCTTTCAAGAAGTGAGAAATACAGTCTAGGAATTTGCATTGAACAAGTTCCACTGTATATAAATCAGGAGAAATCTCTAGGTAGTATGAGCAAGTATTGAGCAAAAGATGGAACTTTTCAGCAAAATCTGGTTCATTTCCTGTTACAAGAACCGATATTAACTTTAGTGAATGATGAATACATGAAAAATACTCGTCCAATGCTTTAGGATCCTTCAAAACATCATCACCAAGTTTCAATTTGAACAATTTGTAGATCACAGAACTGATCAATGATTTATAAGTAGAAATGTCCCAATTGTTTTCATTAATCAACTGGACTTTGCTCAGAACAGCCAATTCATTGTTGAATGCCTCTTTCAACAACTTAAGATTGGTATGCACGATTGCATCTATAACTTGCAAGTGGTAGGAAAATTGGCCCAAGTCATCATCTGCAGTTAACACTGTTTGTGACGCACTCATAAAATCAAACTCTAAAAGTGGATTGGTGATCATTTTCAATAGTCTGTTAGTCAGTCCATTCTTAATAATGTTGTGAACAAAATCTGAGACACCGACTTCACCTTGGGCATCTTGTTCAAGTAAATCATCGAAGAGGATTTGTAGTGATCTTAATAAAATAGTGTCGCCTTCGTTCAAAGAATTTGAATGGACCCAGAGAGTTGACATAGCCCTGATACGTTTCTCCCGCAGCAAATTCTTGAACAGTTCAACTATTCCTGCTTCAATTGAAAAGGCAGAGCAGCTCAATTGCAAGTCGTACAACGCCCTGACAGCTTCCACTTGGTACTTTAAAGTGTCCAGAGAGTAAATCAGAGGCCATAAGTTGTTTAAGATCAATTTCAAAAACTTTGCTTTTTCAAACTCACTCATTGATTTCAGAATGAAAGTGAATACCTTTGTTATACCAAGAGCAACTAATGGCGACGCATTTGATGTCGAATGTTTTAGAATTGGAGTTACTAGTTCTTTGCTAGACCATTGAACGTCGCCATGAGGTATTGTGCCAAGTAAATGGGTCAATATTGTGCAGATTTTGTATGATTTTTCGTCTTCTTCAAAGTTTTCAACAAGTCTATCTTTTAATAAATCAACTATTAAAGTAGAAATATGATCCTGTGAGATTGGGCTATCAACAGATTCGTTTGCGAGTGATCTTTTATAAAATTCCTCAATTGATTCGACAATGTTTGGGTATTCAACATTTTCTTGCAAAGGAGTTAATGTATTCGTTGGTATCAAACCAAGTAAAACTTCAAGTATTTGCAAGAGTTGTGAATTAATATTAGTATGCGAGAGTAAGCACAATACAGCTAATGGCGCATGGATTGTTGCCATTTCCTCTTCATTGAAGTTGAATGTTTTCAAGATGAAGTCAAGGAAATCCAACTTCTCTTCATTATCCAGAGTGAGTATTCCAATAATATCATTCCATATGTAAGTTGATTCTACCCCGTCAAAAAATAATTGAGCTGATTTCAACAATTCGTGATTTTCTCTGTTTTGATGGCAGGTATCCAAATATGGTGAAAATAGTCTAGGTGTAATCAAGTTGCTAATTTCCCATTTGTCCAAGATTATGGCAAGAGAGATGCGGAATGCCTCAACTTTTGTTTTCACTTCAGGGCTTGCTACTAGTTTTAATAATCCTTGCGACAAAGTGTCCAATGCATAGGTTCTAAAATAACGTGAACGATCAGTAGAAGTTTCGTCTGTGTTGTCAGGTCCCAAAAATAAATTCCACAATCTTCTGTTTAAACTCATATCTTTCCTTAAAGTTACCCTACAACATGACATCACCAATAACTCCTTGTCTTTTGGAGTTATCTTGTCATCAAAAATGTGTGAATCAAGTGGTAAGTTCGATAATAGCAAATCGAAGAATCCACGGACTATGATTATATCTTCTGATTTGGATATTGATGTAGAAAATGCTCGCACAAGTAATCCTGGTTCTGGTAAAATACATGCTTCTGCTTCCTTAGAATAAGACTCGTTTGTTGTTCCATCCAATTCTTTCGTTTGAATTGATCTGAATACTGGTAAACGTTTGTTGCACCATATCATAGCGCCTAGTCTACGTTCTGGGTTGCTAATTATACAGAGGAACAAGTTCAGCCAGAATTGAGAATCGTTTTGCATTTTGAGTTTAAGCAGGTCCATGAGAGTAATAACATCTGCAAATATTTCTGAGTTCTCGTCGTCAAGACCAGGTAATAAACTCAAGATTAAAGGTTTCAGGATTATTCTCAATTGCACTGGGTTAGTTTTTGTTACACATTCTGATAATAGCTTTATCAATTGAGGTTTCACTTGGATCGAGCAATATGAGAGTAATGGGAATAACCCTGAGATCCAAATAGGTAATTCACGATTGAAAGCATCCACACTGAGTGAATTGAATACCAGTTCATAGATTGAAAGCGTTCTTTGGTGTACACCATTTGGTAACTTGGATGACAAACAGAGTGATAATTTGTTTGACACACGGCCAGAATATGGGACCCAAGTAGCTGTATTTGATGCATCATCATTCAATTGCAATGCCTTTTGCAAACGTGCTAAAAATGAAATGTAGTCTGCCCACTCTTCCAATGCGTCAAACAGTACTAGCACTTTTTCAACCTGTTGTACCCATCGTTTATCTTTAGATGACAATTGGGTGTAGTCTGTAGAATGTGTGCCAGGTTTCAATTGCCTTTGGTGGCTGTTCTGACGCTTTGTTTCCATCTTGATTTATTGCAATCGATGAAAGGGATATGACAAGAAATCAAGTAAAGTGATTCAAGACACGTCTTCACATGTTTTTTGGTATGTGTCGTTAGAAATGTCGTAATTCAAAAATGTCGTAATATAGATTTAAGTAGTTTATGGAGTATGGATATAATGGGACTTTACGGAACTAGTTAATCAAAAGTTTAACTACAACTAGTTATTTTATGACATAGGTTATTTCATAACAGAGAGTTTAATAAATTATTTAGATCAAGATTTTACCAATGAAAGTCATTGCATCGACCAACTCATCTTCGTTGGTACTATGAGCAACACCATTGTAAGTTCTATACGAGTAATTCTTGAAGCCTAAGGTCTTGTAGAATTGACTAGTTTGTTCACCGTAAGATTCTGAAATCAATGGATCGGCTTTTCCGTGTCCTTGGAATACTGGAGTGTCAAAGTTTACACTGGAGTGCATTTCTTGGATTGTAGATCTAACTGGACAGAAACCTGAAAGAGCTACAACACCTCCGATCTTAAAGTCAAGCAACGAAAGAGTAGCAAGAGATACAGCAGCACCTTGTGAGAAACCTCCCAAGACGATCCTCTCAGCTGGAATCTTGTTGACTTCAACTTGCTCTTTTATAATCCCCTTCAAAATATCGCACGTTTTCAAGAAACCAGTGATATCTTGCTTAGCATCAGCACTACCGAACTCAAAGATGTTGAACCATCCAGGCATTGGGTACCCACCATTGGCAGTGATAGGAATCACAGGCGCATTAGGAAAAACATAGTTGATGGTTTCAGGGTTTGGAACGATCTTTGCTTGCTTGATAAGCAGAGGGAACCATGACCATCCTTCTCCACTATCTCCCAAACCGTGCACAAATATAATAGCAGACTTAGCCGTGCTACTAGCAGTTACCTTGATTGATGTGACTGACATACTAATAAATCTATTACTTCAAAGAATCCTGTTAATTTCTTGTAATTTTCAAGGAAAATTTCCATATTTAAACAAAGTACGTCAAATCTGCATTGATCTTTATAATATTTTAATGTATTTTACAAATGAACTACTAAACTTAAAAATAATACATCTAATATAACCTTCAAAATTTCCAAAGCACGAAAAATAAATATTATTAATTGAGCTTGAAGTATCCTGGGTCTTCAAAGAAGTCAGAGTACGCAGTTCCTCCAAACACGTCAGCGAAATTTACGATTGGGGAAAAGCCGGGTACGTTTGTATACCCCCCATTAAGACTGAAGGGACTATTATCGGTAGCTCCGCTTTCTCCAGAAGAAGATGTGGCTGTGAAAACCTGTTGCGCACGCAGGATGCACTCAAAGAAACGGTTGGCCCCGCTATCCGTTAAATCCAGGTACATGTAATGTTGACACCAAAATGAATCGAGTTGAATCTCTTTCATCATATCCATTTTAATGTATCCAAGGCTAGATAGATTTATCAACTCTCTAGTTTCTTTAGGGTCTCCCAATGCTGCGAATGCACTAACAATATCTTTGGGACCCGCAATTTTTTGTCCTTTTAGTTCACTTTGACCAAGAAAATCGTTAGTAATATCTATCATGTCTTGAATTTGTTCGTCAGAAAACCGTATAAAGGATTCCTGAATCTGTGGATGCAGCACTGTGGTTTGAATTTCATTAAAAGTGAGGGTGAATCCAAACATGAATGATTTGCGAGCATTCCAAGCGTAGTTGTACCGGTACGCATACGTCATTAATATATTAAATAGCTGGTTCGCACATTCCACTCCAGAGCTGTGTAGATTTTTGAATAAATTCATCCGCTCAGCACTCCACTTTTCAGTCAGTGATTGCATTGTCGCTGCTGAACGAAGGCACAAACTTCCATGAAACAGGGTCGCAATGGTTGTTGCAAATATCACCACTGGGGATACAAGGAAATCAGCAGCGAGTGTCGTACCCCCAAGTTTGGTCATAAAGCTTGGTTGAAGCAGGACAGACAACTCGTTGAAAAATAGTACCAAAACCTTGCGGAAGTAGAAGAATTCATACTCCTGCAATCCTAGATCATGGTAATGTAAACTGAAGTATAAATACATCAGAGCTAAGAGCATCTTTGCATACAAAAAGGTGTTGACTTTGCGTAATGATAAAAAGTCACCCTTTAATCCTCCAGACACATTGACAAACTCTTTCAACAGTTTACCCCCAAATACCTTAGAAGTCTCAAGTTCCAAGTGCGTCACCGTCTCCATCACAACATTAATGTCAACTGGTTCATTAACACACTTGATTAACGAGAGTAATTGTGCAGATGATCCTAACATCCTTTCGAATTCTGCAAAGCCGCTAATAACCTTTCTTTCCAATTCTGAATCTCTAATGTTTACAATACCTTGCCTGGGAAGTTGTGTATCGTAACATTGCGTTGTTATAGTCAAGTCAGTTCCTAGCACGATTGCGTTCATTATATCGAGTAATCGTATACTGTGCCAGATTTTACGTCTAAGGTTCTTCTCTTTGTCAGTCAAGCCTAAAGCTGTGTTATCTTCAGGGTCACGATTGAGACCCATTCCAATCGCTGCTTGGACTAGGATACCATTTGATACTTTTGAGCGAGTGTCTATTGTGAATCCACCCACCTCTGGAGCAAAAATCTCGTAATACCTCGAAAACATAATTGCTTGTAAAACATCAACGTCCAGCTTTTTAAGCAAGTTGAAATGTTTCAGACACTCTTCACATATTAGGATCACATCCACAGGTATTGGATGGTCTAACAAGGGCTTCTCACGCGAGTCAGGGTTTTTTAACATCTGCTCGTTTTCCTTAGGAACGGTGCCAAAAAGTGATAGATAACTTAAACGTAACAAGTAAAATAGAATTGAGAGTACGGCAAAATCTTCTCTCTTAAGGATAGTGTCCTCTGCCTTGCTTTGCTCAAACCTATCAACAATCCGGAAAACATCATTGCTAAATGTTTCTTCATCCAAGATTGGGAAATAAGGATACAATACTTCAAAGAAGTAGTTTAAATATTTAGCAGTTATCTCGAAAGGAGGCAAGAAGAGGGCAATTCTGTCGTGGAACAGCTTATATGTGAGACTTTCTGGTTGTCTCATGAATCCACTAGCCCTGCTAAATTCATTCATTGAAATTTTAACGGCTTCGCGTGTTTCACCAGTGATTTCATGTCTGACGTATTTACTACCAAAAGTTTCGCTTGCATCTTGTGCTAACCTGGCTAAGTTCTTATTCAAGCTGTTGGTTGAATGGTAGAAAAATATATCTTTGAACATTCTCCCAACACCAGCTCGTTTACTTTTTTGGTTATACCAGTATATTATGCGGACTCCTGAATCTCTCTTAATTAATCCTCCCACAGGAAGAGGGCCTGTGCATAGCTGTTTAGTATTCAGTGTGGAGATACTATAGTGAAAGTTGAAAAACCGGTCGGAGCCTCCAACAGGGTTTACCCCGAGTCTGAGATGATCTCCTGATTGAATGAGAGCACTGACTTCGTGAGGTTCAATTAATTTAGTTGGGTTTTCATTTCCCTTCAGTGACGTAAGAGAGTACTCCAACTTTTTCAACTGCAACTTTAGGTCTTGCAATTCGTTCTGGAGTACTTGAGTGTTATCCCCTAACGCTCCTGGGATTGCAGAAGGTACACGGGACACAACTAGTGCTCCGGAGTAAGCGTGCGCTGCATTGTGGACATGATTCGGACTACTGAAGGAGCATAAGTGCGGGATACTAAGTTTAGTGCATTGCAGACAGGGTAATTGCCTATCACACTTGGTTTTGCGTTTCCGACAGTTCTCACAACTGAGAGCTATTCTGGACCTCTTCTTCTTGTTTACCTCTGAAGACATCACTGTTTGCAAAGTGATATATTCAGATTTCGGATTTAGACGGACACTCTTTTTATATTAAATTTTTATCAGCAAGATTGTTATAAAACCTGCGCCGCGCTTTAAGTGTTGATACTAAGTATGGGTGACTGAAAGTACTGTAAAGATTGTATTCATTCTTAGTAAGCGGTTAAGATCCGCAGGGAAGGAAATTTACAGTGGAGATTATGATCTGTGAAGAATACAGTGAATGTTTAAATAACGGATTTTAGTGATTTTAATTTTGTTGCTCTGATTTTCCCCAGAGTTTAATTCTCATTCGATGTTTATAACTACTATGGTTCCCCTTTGAAATGTTTTCTAGAATTATTGGGATATTTACTTTGGTAACGATATTGTAACATGAACACATGTGTATTATTGTATTTACAATTGATTTGTGAATAAATATGATCACTATAACGGTTTTAACCCTACACATAGAAGAATCCCCTCATTATTTAACGCAACTAAGTACTATTTGGGATCCTTGCATCGGCCTTTTTTTCACATAACCGTACGTGTGTAGACTCTGATAAACAAACCTCACTTGAATTTTCATGTACCTTGAAACTCTTTTCAAGTTGAATTGGTGCCTGCTGTTTATGAAGACAGTACATATCGTAAACCTTTATTTGACATTAACAAAATAAACAGAAGAATGAAAGATCTTACCAAAGTTAGTTTACCTTGTAGTACTTTTCTGTTGTCTTTTAATTCACACTTTATCCAAGCCACCACCCATAACCTTTAAATTGAAGTTTTTTCAATAGTGAATGCATTATGTTTCCTATCTGAAAAATTTACCATCCGCCTCTCCTTCTCTTAACGACTGCGTCAGCGGAGCAGCACTACTTTCCAATTGATAAAGTCTCCAGGCCTCTCGTATATGATGTGGCTGTAAAGGCTGTAACTTATCACCTTCATACTCCAAATGTTTATCTTCGACCTCAACCTCCGTACCCCCTTCCAAGGTTCTAAGGATTTCCCGCTTTTGCTTTTTCTTTTCTTCGATATCAAGAACCAACTTAGCTTTGTTCTCTCGTTCTTGCACTTCGAATGCTTTCGTTACTACTTCTCCTAGAAACAGCTTCGAAATACCTGCTAATACAATTGCAATGTTCTGTGCTATCGAATGCCCTAATACACTATTACAAATCTTCTTAACACCTGGCTTGTTAACTGTCATTCTCCTATACGCTTCGAATCTTTGCATTTGTTCATCAGTAAAATTCGAAATTAAAAGTCTTCTCTTGTCTTCGACACTAAGGTCTTTTTCAACTAGACTCGATTTTAGATCAAGGTACTTTCGCACAAGCTCTGGGTCATCTATATCAGATACACTTATATCTGAATCATCTGTGTCACTATCGTCATATTCGTCGCCATCATCGTCTTGATCATCATCACTACCTGAGTTTGTCGCTCGATTTCCACGTTCAAGTGCACTGTAAAAAACACGCCAGATCAATTCTTCGTCCTCTTCGTCCAAACTAACGTCACTGGCATACTCTTCTGCGTCTGAATACTCAGGTGATACGGACATCTTTATTGAGATTCAGCTTTATACACACTTGATAAATAATTTGAGTGTTTTCTATCATTTGTGCGGTTGTCGCACGACTATTTTATCCAGGCCTTATAGCGTTCAGCTGCTGCTATCTTCAAGTTGATGTTATTAGTTGGATTATGAGGTAAGTCTAATGCCAATGGCCCTTCGACTACTGCTGCTGCTGCGGTGTGAGCATAATCTACTAATTCAGTGTCAGATATTTCAGCTGGGAAGGGTATCAGATTTCCTTCAGTACCATTCAAAGTAATAGAAATATCAGCCATTCCTGAAGTTGCAGTAGCAAACTTGTGCACGATATTGAATGCACGTCCCAAGTTAGTCAAGTAATTGTTTGTTTTATTCTCGAAATCGATCACGAATTGCTCCTGGTTCTCAAGTCCACTCAAATTAGTATATATATACTCAAGTTGGAGAGGTATATCGTCAATGAACTTAACTCCTTTGCTCCAAGCATGAATATCTGCTTGAAAAAGATGATAAAGTATACTTTGCACTATCAAAAATGGTAGATCATTGGCATGTACTGATTCAAGAGTGTAGTACAAGAATACTCTCAATTCATCGGGAGACATTGACACGGCTATGTCTGTATAAAGCAGTATTTCAACTACGTGATCACTCACCTTTTCAGTCTTATTACGTTGCAAGACTTGAAAATTGAACACCGTACCAGGGAAATTGTCTCTTAGTTCTGCTTCTAATTGATATTCAACTGCCAATGCTAAGTCAGGGAAAACAAATCCAGCATCTCCCATTTCAATGTACACGGGAATGTTCAACTTCTTATGTTCAGAAGGCTTATTGAACCAACTAACATTTATGACCCAAGGGATAAGCAATGCTACGAGTAATGGTAGTAATCGTATGCGTATCATGATAGATCTCTCTTCTGAACTTTTTTTGAAGTCACGTTTCCCATCTTATACCAAATACTGGTTGTAAAAAATTTAGAACCAAAGAGACGATGTCAGTGCCTTCAGTAGCTATAGAGAAAGGTATTGATCCTGAAACTCAAGAAGAAGAATATGTTCATACTATTTATAATGAGATAGCCTCACATTTTTCACAGACTCGTTATAAACCATGGCCTATTGTTGAAAAGTTTCTTCAAACTAGAAAGGATTTTTCAATTGGTATTGACGTGGGGTGTGGTAATGGTAAATACCTAGAGGTGAACAAGAAGGTATTCATGATAGGAACTGATAGGTCAGATGGTCTTGTTTACTGTGGTAAAGATATCTCAGAAAATAGATACAATTTGGGTGTGGCAGATGGATTGCATTTACCTCATTCAAATGGAACCTTTGACTTTGCAATCTCCATAGCTGTAATTCACCATTTTTCAAACCCGGAGAGAAGAATTGAAGCAATAGCACATATATTGTCTAAACTCAAGTCTGGTGGAGAGCTTTTGGTGTATTGTTGGGCATTGGAACAAGAAAAGTCTAGACGTGGGTATAAAGAAGGTGATGACCAAGATATACTTATCCCATGGGTGTTGCAAAAGAAACCTGAGAAGAAAGAGAAGAAGCAAAGACAAAAAAAGAGAAAAGGCAAACAACACACTGAAGAACCTCAGATTGAAACAACTACCGTTGGTCCATCAACAGAGGAAGAACAAGAATTGCAAAATAAAGAAACTGAAGAACCAGTGACTAAGTATAGATACTACCATTTATACAAAAAAGGTGAACTAGCAGAAAATGCCCTTGCTACAGGAAATTGTACTATAGTTGAAGAAGGATATGAACGCGATAACTGGTGGATCATAGTAAAGAAATTATAAATTTGTATGTATTTTTTTGAACCTGCATTTTTAATTGAAAGTGTAAACTAAAAAAAGGTAATCAATCGACAAGATGATATCACCTCAAGAAAGAAGAGACGTACTCATAAGAGCTACTGATTTAGATGCATTGACGTCCCGGTATAGTTCTAATACGCAACAGTACTTCTCTCCGCCAGATCAATACATCCAGAAGCTTCTCAAGTCATACGAATCAAACTTGCAGTTCTGTTCAGGTTATACCAACCTAAGCGCTGGAAGAACACTTCGATCAGCCCTTAAGGAAAGAAAGCTCCCACTTATTAATAGAGGTACTTACTTACGAACCAAGCTGATAGACTTGGTCGTGGATGAGTTTGCCCGTGAGTTTGGTCAATGTCAAGTGATATCACTAGGAAGCGGTTCAGACACTCGTAGTTTTAAAATGCTCAAAGAACACGAGGGTTTGATATATCACGAAATGGACTTTCCAGAATCTATTAAAATTAAAAAACTAGCAATATTGCAAAGCGAAGAGTTGCAAAAAATTGTGGATTATAGTGGGAACGCTCAAGAAGCAATACTGTCGCGCGAGGAATTCGTCAAGCTTGAACTGGACTTACACACAGAAAGATACCATATTTACGGATTAGACTTGAGGTTACTAAATAATGAAACCAATGCTGCAAAAAAATTCAAAGAGATCGATTATTCGTTACCAACTTTAGTACTCAGTGAATGTGTTCTCTGTTACCTATCACCAGAAGACAACACTAATATAATCAACTTTTGGAGAAGAGAACTCAAATTTCTTGCATCGTTCTTGATTTATGAACCTATGTCTCTTAACGATTCATTTGGAGACACTATGACTAAAAACTTACTGAACCGTGGTCTCAATCTTCCAACATTTGATGCATTCCCTGATTTAAAAGCCAGAAAGACATTTTTAAGAGATGTCTGTGATCTAAGAAATATAAAATTGACTGACATTAATGATATTGGGGGATACACTGGAAGTATCACTGATAAGCCTTGGTTGGCTATTCTGGAGATTCAAAGAATAAATCGATTGGAATTAATAGATGAAATTGAAGAAATAAAACTCTTATTTGGACATTACTGCTTGTGCTACGGTGAGTACTCGTCGAAGGAGATAACATTTAATGGAATAAATAAATGGAGATGGTTAATGTGACTGCCTTTCTAGTTTAGACTTTTAATAAAATTCTTGAAAAAAGTAGTTCAAAAAAAGCACGTAGAAATGTGCGTTGAAGATGGAACTCTCACTGGTGTTAATTTATGCTGATAAAATAGATTATTGATAAAAGTGTTAGGTTGCAAATAATTTTGCAATATTTAACAATTTTCCTGTAACAAGTACAAAACCATCCAATTAGTCCATTATTAGCAATGAAATGTGAAAATGTGAGTAGTGTAGGATTTTACATAAAGACGAAAGATAATAGAGGACAATTTAATGATGGAGAGATGAAATCGGTTCCGTGAGCCTCTTCAAATACTCAATTCCCGGGAAGCCCCGTATAATTTCATTTTTATTGCATGGAGAAACATCCCCGTCAATGAAAAATTCACTGAATGACATTAAGTTAGCTTGTAAACAATATCAATGGAAGTGTTGGAAAGAGGGACATTTCTTCAAGCGGAATACAGTATAAGGAGAACTATTTGATATAAATTAAACAAGTGATCAAACTTGGGCATACGGTAGCACCTTACAAATAAAATCATTGCCATTCAGGTAGACTTCAAAGCTGACATTAGTTAAGTGTGGTTAAGATATTTTCTGGAACAACATTTCCGTGATTTTGCAGCCTAATAAGTGAGGGATATTTAAATATAAAAATAGTAGCCCTCCCGTCGAAGATGTTATTCACACCAGCAACTAAATAATCTAAATTTATTTATAATGCTTAACAGAACTTTCAAGCCTATTCCTTATCATAAGATCGTTGTATCGAGAGGACCAATTTTAGTATCGTGGACTGCGGCAGTTAGCTTTTACTTGTTTTCTCCACATGTTCTCGCATTTGCATCAGACAAGTTTCATGGAGCACCATCCAACAATCATGGGTGGATCCACCATAACTATTAGCTCGTATGTTGAAGCAGTTTTAGCGGTTGGATGAAGTTTATGTGAAATGTTTCCTTTTTAATGATATTAGGATTGGAGAAGTTAATAGTTCTAATATATCGAATAATATGAAATTAAAATATTTCTCTACCATCTGGTTAACTCAAACAACAATAAATAACGACTTGGTTTACTTTTAATAAATGGTATGCTGTTAATTGTAGAAACTGCGCTGACCGCAAATCACTCTAAGTCGGGACTCAAGAGATTGATTGACTTCTCGGAAGGTATTCCTTTTGAGCAGCTCTCTTCTGTCTCTTCGGAGACCCCAAATGTACCTCAGGTGCAACCTAGTTCTTCTGGAGCTAAAACAGTTGTATCTGATAATGAACTAGAGATTATCCCCTCCCCTGGGAATAAAGCATTACAAGACACCAGTGCAGCTTCTGATATTAAATTTTCAATCAAAGTTAATTCTGCAGAAGCACCTATTGAAGTTGAAAACGGTATTCTTGGATACTGTGCTTCTCCCAATAATCAAACTACAACACAAAAAGTTCCAAGTAACTCAATAAGCTCTGGGAGCTCAAGCGAGGCCAAATGCAATCCAACGTCTAAGGAAGATCCAGATTTCATCGCAGAATATTCTTCTAACGAGAATATGGAGACCAATGTAGCAGAAGAGAACTACATTGAGGAGAAAAAAAGAGGAGTCTCATGACGAGGAGATACAACACGACCACACTTATACTGAAGCACCAACGCAAATAGATTAAAATATGAATGTGGTTCTGGATATGGATCAGGATGTCGTTTCTTCGTCGTGATACTGTTTCATTCTCAGAAAACTGGTAAGCAATTCTTAAATAATCCTTAAATCTTTTTTTTTTTTTTATTATCGGTAAAAAAAAAAATTAGTTCATAAATCCTTCTTTAAATATTTAATAAATCATTCTAGTAAAAAAAAATAAAATATAAGCAAGGTCCTCCCTTCAAATTTGGTCTGTAACAGGGGGGTTTTAGTGGGTATTAATATGAGTCCCCCGTTCAGTTCGTAAATTGATTTCTTCCTTTCTTATGTCTACACATCCTTATTACTATGTATATAAGTCTTTCTTCAAATATTCAATAAATCTTATGCGAACTGGAAAATCCTAGACTGTTTCTGTACCCGCTTAAGATCTGGTGGTACGATGCTTCTTAAAAACTTGGACTCCATCTTTGAAGAAGACGAGATCTTGTATCACTCTTCCTGGTTTCCCTCACTAAACTTCCCCAAGTGAACATTCTTCAGACTTATACGTCTCAGTTGGCTTCCCTCAAACTGTTTTCGTCACCTTTCAAATGGATGTACCAAGCGCCGTAAGCTCATTTCCTCCAATATGTCGTCGTCTCAAACAACAAAACGAACCTCCGGTGTGATTCCAAATAAATGGTATGACACCTGGAAATTGTTTAAGGTTACAAGATAAATACCAAATAAGTTTCAAGTGAAGTAGTTGCGGTAGTCGGCCTAAGTCTTGGAATTTACTTCGTCGACTCAGTATCAACATGAAACTAAGGTATGCATCAAGATTGAATTAGTATTTAACAGTTTGTAGTAAATGATTTTTGTGAGGGTAGGGGAGCCAGTAATGAAAAGGATAAATTACTGTCAGTTCCAGACATGTACAGAAATAATTCTCTGCTGTAGACTAGTTGTCAATGAATTCGTCGAGGCACAAGTAACATCGTGAATCCGAAAGAAGCCTATGTACTGGGTGACCTACTAAAAATAAATGGAGAACCTCCACCGAATTTGGATATTGAATTGAAAGATGTTTAATACATTTCCATGCTTCGTGCCAATCGAGCAAAGACAAAGCAACCGGACCGTTCACAGTAGTTTGTAGTGACAAATAGAATTTCCTCCTTCCTAATATCTACACATCATTATTACTTCTTTTTTTATTTACGAATAGTTTATTGAAATATTAGTGCTATTTAAATTACCACCTAGAACGTAGGGAAGGAAGGGAAAACTATTTACAGGCAAGAAAGTCTCCTAAGTGAGTTCGTCGATTCAGAATCAAATCCAACAAGAAACTAAGATATTTAACTAGTTTGCGGTAATGCTCAATTGTTGTGAAAGGATTTGAGGAAGCGTAAGTGGTTCGTTAAATTGATCTGCTTTAGTCTTGGCATCCTGGAAGGTGAAGAGACACAAGTAGCAGAACCAGACTTCAATTAGTCGATGAACAGGATGACCAAATAAAAAGTGGTGTAGAACCTCCACCAAGTTTGGATATTAAATACTTCATAAATCCTTCTTTAAATATTTTTTTTTTTACCATATTGTTTATTGAAAGGTTAAGCGCTATTTAAAATACAGGTAAGAACGTAGGAAAGGAAGGAGGAAATCCATTTACGGACTGAGTGTGGGACTCACATAAATACCCACTAAGACCCCCGTGTTACAGACATTTGTAGAAATTGTATTAAACAATCAACAGTGTATGGTTGAAGATAAGGATTATGATAACGTTGAGTGTCAATAAGTTAGTGGAGGATTAAAATGAATCAATTGGAATATTACATGAAGGGAGAACTTTTCATCGTACTTCAAAAGTAATTGCTTACTAGTTAGCAGAGAATGAGACGATATCACGTCGAAGAAACGACATCGTGATCCATATCCAGATCCACATTCATATTTGAATCTATTTGCGTTGATGCTTCAGTATAAGCGTGGTCGTGTTGTATCTCCTCGTCATGAGACTCCTCAATGTACTTCTCTTCTGCTACATTGGTCTCCATATTCTCGTCAGAAGAATATTCTGCGATGAAATCTGGATCTTGTAGTTTATTACCTTCTAAATGAATTTGCTTGAAATTTTTATCTAGTATATTTTCCACCTACCAGGAAAACTTCAGGGGACTTTGAGTAGTACTTTTCTGAGTACTTTTCTGAGCTGGACGTGCCAAAGGTTTGGAAAAATTGACCTTTTTAACGCCTGCTGAGTTTGATCTTGACGAAGATTGAGCACTTCCAGCAACCTCTGCGTACGATGTACTCAGTGGTAGTAAGGAACCATACTCCGAATCGTCATCCAGGTCTTCGAACTCTTGAGTAGAGTCCGTTAGGGGAAGTCACGATAGGGACTTCTTTGTGGGTACGTTTGGAACTGGTTTTCTTGGGTTGAATAAAGATATTTGAGTTGGAGATTGTTGAATGAGTTTGAAGTGGTTTTTGGGCATTAAGGTTGAATGGACGAAGAGTATTGTCCTTGTACAAAGTACTCTTGGCTGCAACCTCTTGTTGCTTTAGTTGTTGATGCTTTTTGAAGTTGGCACAAGTCTTAAACGGGTGGGGTACTTTACAGGTACGACACTGTTTCTTGCAATGAAATCTCGAGTGAGTGGTAGAATGACATGGAGGACAAAACTTAATATGCGAAAGAATCTTGAGTCTCGACCATTTATTTGGAGTCATACCAAGAGGTTCGTTATTTGTAGTTTGTGTTGACCAAATGTTGGAGGAAATGATCTCACGTTTCCGGCGCTTGGTACGTTTGGAAAGGTGGCGGAAAGAGTTGATGGTAATGGGTTGAAGTTCATGGTCAGTGACCCTATTGATAATTGATTGTGGAGCGGGCGCACAGACAAGTTGAGCGAAGCCTTCAGAGTCGAAGAATTCTGAGGAAATGTTCACTGGGGAAAGATTGGTGAGGGAAAACCAGGCAGAGAGATATGAGATCTCGTCTTCTTCAAAGATGGAGTCCAAGTTTTTGAGAAGTCGAGAATGAGGTAACCAGCTGGAATGCCTAGTGCGTCCGTCAATTAGGTACGCTGACGACGTTAATACATCGTACCATCGAATCCTGAGTGGGGACAGAAACAGTCTAGGGTTCTCCAGTTTGAAGTATTTATTGATCCACAATTGAAGTTTATTGCGTAATATTGAATAGTGTGGGTTGTCGTTATCAGTCAAGCAGTGGAAAATCCAGGTTGCCCTACGACCTAATAGCTGAAGATTGATATCAAGTAGTCCATAGCCTCCAAATTCACCAAGAGTGGTCAATTTCGTTAAGCAAATGTTGGGAAAGATAGTGGAAATATAATTCATTAGACGTTTTTGTTCGCATAGTGGTATCGGAGAATGGAGATCTCTAAAATAAAGCTTCGAGAACAAGAACACGTTGATAGCAGTAGCTTTTTGATAATTGGGTAGTGCGTTGTTTGCAGTGGATTTCAAAAGGAAAATAAGGCTGTTCACCTGCTGTTTCCAGTCAAAGGATTTACTGGGAATTCCCAAGTAAGAAAAGTTCTCAGAAAATAAATCCTTTAAAGGTAATTCAAGAATTGGGTGCAAAATAACAGATTGCGAGTCAAAATCAAGTGGTCCCGCCGTGTAGAAGATTGACTTTTTCCTGTTGACCAACATTCAATTCTAGGATGTTATTAATGTTGTTTTTTTTGACTATGCTGATAACCTGAGTTGTCGAAAGACGGTTGTTAACCGTTGCACTAAGCGATTAATGGCGTCCGAGGCTTAGAGAGCTCCTAGTGAAAATATTCGCATAATGCTGCAAAATTCTATTTGTGTTGTCGATTATATTCAGTCTTTGTTTGTTGTAGAGAACTACGCAGGTTAAGACTCTTAAATAACATTAATAAAGCTTAGTAACAGTTAAAGGATTTAAAA
This sequence comes from Kodamaea kaohsiungensis (nom. inval.), assembly GCA_030558205.1. Lineage (NCBI taxonomy): Eukaryota > Fungi > Ascomycota > Pichiomycetes > Serinales > Debaryomycetaceae > Kodamaea > Kodamaea kaohsiungensis (nom. inval.). The sequence goes on along the minus strand of JAJMRZ010000016.1, from coordinate 55,839 downwards.
AGTTGTAATGGACGAGTTCGTTTATGGTTGTCTTGCCATTGATTCAGACGAACCCTCGTTTACTGAGCCATTTCTTTAAAAAAAAACATCATACTAATTATACTATTCAACATGCTTTCTGGTGTTATCTATAAAAAGTTGGTTATTGTGGGAGACAGCGCCTGTGGTAAAACTTGTTTGTTGGTTGTTTACTCCAAAGGTACGTTTCCTGAAGTTTACGTCCCTACTGTTATCGATAATTATGTTGCTGAGGTTGAGATTGATGGAAGTAAGGTTGAGTTAGCGTTGTGGGATACTGCTGGTCAAGAAGAGTATGACCGCTTGAGACCAGTGTCGTACTCAGATTCGAACGTGGTTTTGATTTGTTTCTCGATTGACTCCCCGGACCAACTTCACCACGTTACTGAGAAGTGGTACAAGGAGGTTCTGCATTACTGTCCGGGAATCCCAATCATCTTGGTTGGATGTAAGTCAGACTTAAGAGACGATTTAGAAACTATTGAATCTTTGAAAATAAAGCAACAACTGCCAATTGCTACTGCTGAGGGTAAATCTATTGCTCAAAAGATCAACGCTGCAGACTATTTGGAATGTTCTGCCAAAACCAGTCAAGGTGTCAAAGAGGTGTTCGACGCGGCAACCAGAGCAACATTGAGATGGAAAAAGGTTAAGAAGAGTCCAAGGAAGTGTGTAGCACTCTAGATGATACGTTTCAATTCTGAATTTATTGGCGATTTTGTTTCGTTTGAATACAATACCGTGTCTTTACAGCAGGAGCTCGGTTCTGGTTGAGAAGAGTACGTGAGTTTTTGTAGCTTTGCATAATCAAACTATTATTGGTTTTTATGGATGAATAATAATGAATTTATAGGTTTGCTAGAAAATTACTTATTGGACGTTATCAGTTCCGTGATTAGGGAGTGTGATTTGTGTCAATGCTTTGCCGCAACCTGAGGTTCTTACTCAATATTAGCTCACATGACCTCCTCTAGTACAATATTGCACTGTTCAGTGTTGGTGCTATGTAACAGTCGGCGAGAAAAGCTTCACTAGCTCAGTCGGTAGAGCGTCAGTCTCATATTCTTATGGATGTGTCATCTGAAGGTCGACAGTTCGAACCTGCCGTGGAGCATTTATTTTTTTGAAGTATAACAATAGATAAAAGCTTGTAGTATCCGTGGATCTAAGTTCTGTGTCACGTCTATTTAGAGTTTGAACAATCACACTATTGTCTTTATCCATTCGCAGTACAGAAAATTGTTTCATCAAGGTACATTCCTTCGTTAGAACGGAACTTAAAATTTTATGAGCCTTACGTGATTGAAGAAATTACGGATTTATATCTGTTTCAACTTAACATAGATTTACCTATTTATAGTTACACGAAAGAGTGTCAAGCTTACTTTGAATTGTGAGTGTTGACAGATAAGCACTGTCTTCCATAGCTACCAAAAATGAGTTATTAATTCTCAGTCTCTTTAAAACTGGAATTATTGTGAACATAGTATACATTCAAAAGTAAAACTGCAATCAAATCCTTATGATAATAGTACAATCAAAATAATTATTTTCCAACTTTAGTAGTCAGATTCAACCACCACACCTGGTTGTCTATGATCTCACATATCAGTGCACGGGTCATGTGTACGAAATGGATGAATGCCAATTCCCTTTTACACAAAGCGTGTTGAATTTGAGTCCACTTTCTCAACTCGAAGTCAATCTTCTCAACTTCGCCATTTGGCTTCTTAGTATCGTATGTGAAATGCAGGTAAATACGGTACTTCATTCTCTTGTTGTCCTTGTCAAAGAGTCTGTCCTTCGTCTTCATATCTACCGGATCCAATTTGGGGTAGTTACAGTGTAAGGCAAACAAAGCGAGTTTATTGTGGCCTTGGAATTCATCATCATCAATTTTCTTCAATAATTTGATTTGATCATCAATTGGTTTATCTTGCAATTCCTTGTTGTTGACAACCTTATTATTGAACAACTCGTAATCCAATAATGGGTTCTTCTGTCCCATTGCCACACCGTTGAAACTACCCTTGTCATCATGGTATCCAAAAGTTTGGATATATGACTTGACTTGATAGTAAGGTTGCTTAGTTATTTCTGCGGCGGTTGTAAAAGTATCCTTGTCACCTTCTCCCATAGCACCTAAAGCAAAGAGTCTGTAGAATAATTCTGGGCCAAAGACGTTGTAGTAAAGGGAGAGAAGTAAAGTCTTACCGTGGGTTGCTCTGTTGATGAAAATTTGGCCAGATTCGGTTGATAAGTCCGGAATTGCACCATCCATGTCGTGGAATGGTATTTCTCCACTGCCATTATCTTCTGGGTTCTTCTTGTTGAGAGGGTATCTGTTGTGTCTTGAGCGTACGGTATCACTCACCTTTTGGCCAGCGATGTCGTAGAAGTGAGGTGAAGTAGTACGTTTCCAGTAGTCTGGCCAGGTTATCATACCATACTTTTTATATAACGGGCTGTTGAAAACCTCTTCTGGGTTTACCATGATGTTATTGTCTGAGTCCAATAACAAAACATTCTGGAAAGTCGTAGTGATTAATGCAAGGGACTTGTACTGGTAAGAAGAAAACTTTTGCGACCAGTCGATCATCACGGTTTTACCCAAGACGTCTGGTAAGATCACACAAGACGCGTTCAACTCTGGTAAAGTATGGTGGCAAAACTTGGCTTCCTTCTCAAAGTCACCAAATGTTGGCATAATAACTTGAACAGGTAAAGTGCAGCCAGTGTCTCTTAACGATAAAATCGCCAAGTAAGAGAGCCATGAGAAACGACCACCTCCGATCAAGACCACACCAGTGCTGCCCTTTTTGTATGTGGTTTCAGAGATCCTTTCAGGGAGGTCTTCCATCACACCCTTATGAGATGCAGTCATCTTCTTCAAGAGAGTTTGTGAGATCTCTGATTTAGACAACAACTTTTCTTTAGTTAAAACATCACCCTTGATCTGTTTCTCATCAGGAACAATGTTTATCTTCTCATCGTCGCGAGAAATCTTGTGCTTTTCAAACACAGTGAATACATGGTTCCAAAATTCATGAGACTCAGCTGAATGATACTGTCCAATAATAGGTTTCAGTTGTTGTGACGGAGTTTCTTCTTCAAAGTATGACAGATACAAACCATTATCAAACTTAGAATAAGTCGAGTAAGTAAGAAACAATACAACTGCTGCTAACAAACCAGCAATCGGCACAACGCGAGACTTAACTCGAAGCATCCTCTGGAATGACATTCTGAATTAGCTTAAGGTTGGGAGTCGAAGTAACTATGAACAAAAAAAAATTGAAAACTCACAATTATTTTAAACTGAAGATTCTTTTTATATTTTGAATTTTTGTGTTTCTTCACCAACTCAATTTTTTTTCTTGTCCTTTTAATAGAGTCTCCCGTGTCCTTTTTTAAGAATCATTAAATTCGTATAATATCGAAGACAAAGGAACTGTGCTCAAACCGTTCATATACAGTGTTCGCCTAGACTTGTATATAACAAAGGTGCAAGTTTGTGCCGCGTTTGTCTGTGTAGTTTTAGAACCCTTGCACGCGTGGTCTCACTTTGATCGCTGACGATCTTTTTCACGTGATTGATTTATTGAGAAGAGTAAAGAAGACATCAACTTGAGGATGCCATATAACGGAGTTGGATTACAGAGTGCGCGTGGAAGCGGTACGTCAGGGCATGTGCAAGGAAATTTAGCAAAGCGAGATTCCCCTGAGCCCAAGAGACGTCGCCTTTACGAAAGAGCTGAGGTGGGTGCGGGTGTAGATCCAAGCAAGCGGGTTAAGTTTGGCGTATCAATAGCCACGCACAACTCAAAGAGGCATATAGCACTAAAGTGTCTGGAACTAAGAGATGAGTTAGAGGATGCAGATATAAGTGAGCACGAGATCGAAAGACAAGTGGATGAGTTGAAGAAACGGTTAGAATTAGATAGGGGTTCTTCTAGTTCAAAAACCAGATCTGAAGAAAACAAACCCAATTCGGAACAGGTAGAGAATGATTTGAAGGTTGAGGATCAGGGTGCAAAGGTGTGTAAAGAAGATACAGGTGCAAAATCTGACCCAACAACAAAGCACAGTAAACAAAACGAAACGGTAAAAGATACCAAAACATAAAAGCTAATGTGATGAAAGATATAAAGGGTATACAAAGAATAGTCAGGGAAATGGCTTTAGGTAGGTAACTTCATTTGTATAGGGTGTATTTTTAACGAAGCTGTACAAGTTACATTAAATTTATTAATTAAATGACTCGTGGGCAACCATTCTTCTGAGAGTAAACCTCCGATAAAAGCCACTCACTGTTACATGAAAACACGTATACTTACAATGTCGTACGATCATAAATCTGCTTTTCAAAAAGGAAATTCTCACTATTATGAGCAATTAAGATCGTCATCAAACCAGGCTTATTCAATTTCTAATATTGACACTTTATTTGCTGTAGACAGATACCTCATGATCTTCACGTCAATGTGTCAACTATCTTTTGTCCATGTTTAATTCAAAATCAATTCTATTATTTCAGCCTTGCTGTCAAAAGTAGAGTTTAGTCTGTCTCCCCAGATTCTAGCCAAGAATCATCATCATATAAAATCTTGGCTACATACTCCGATCTTTGCAGTCGATCAATAGCGCAATAAGGCTTTAGATGACACAATTGAGCATTTATAGTATTGTATTGTTAATTAGGGGTTTCTTCCTGCTTTCTAATGTAAGGAGAGTCCACAAACTTGATTGACTTGATTCAAATTTAAGGTGCTATTGTTCACACTTTATCTAGACTTGCTCTATTTTTATACATTTTCATGCATTTTTAAGAATTTTTACAGAGAGAATGTCCTTAATACTATAAACTCTTAAGATTGTTCATTCTGCTTTTCTTATCTTTACCTACTACAAGAAAGAAAAAGCAACAGGATTAAGTTCACTCTGGCATATATCCTTGTTTCATCTCATCTATTAAGATCAATTTACAACTATCCACTTTACAACTCCAAAATCAAAATAGTTTTTTTTTTTTTTTTTTTTTTTTTTGAATATAATCGTTTAAGGTGCTTGATCTGTATGAGTATTTAACTAAAAACAATTTCTGTATATGGAAGATCTAGAATAACTTAATCTATTCTTTCAGTTGAGACCGGCTCTGTAGGTACTTCTCTTGACTTGAAAGTTGACTTCTCGTCAAAAGATTCCAAACTTTTCAATGGTTCCTCATTCAGATGTTCAACTGTTTCCTTCTCCAAAGTATGATCTTTGACCAATTCATCTGCACTAGATGTCTTCAAGTCTTCCTTTGTTTCCGGAGTAGAAAAAAGCTCAGCACTATCTTTCTTAGTTAACTCGCCAATTTCCTCATCAACACCTTTCGTTATCACAGTACTCGAGTTTTCAATAGAACTGATTCCTTCATCAGAATTAAAGACTTCACTTAATACTTTCTCTTGCTTTGTGACTCTCAGTGGTTTTTCTTCAGAACTTAATTCTATGGCAGCTTCTTCATGTAACTTTGAAGGCTCCTCCAACGAATTTTCTCTAGATTGGGATACCTCCTTGTCATTCAACTCAATGTTTGTGACTTCTTGTTCTTCGCCATCAAGGATAGTCTTTTCCTCTGTTACGCTATTCACCTTGGTGGCTAACCTATCTTCCTCGCTCTCCTCAATTTCATCTCCAGTTAAATCTTTCTTCTCTTCAAGCTGGGAGACTGACTCTGGCTCAGGTTCGTTCGTTTGGATAGGCCTGGGACTGCTTTTGAAACTGATGTCCCATAACTCATGTGTCACAACTTGGAAGCGACTTTCAGTTTCAATCTTCACAGGTTCTTTCAACAGCTTTGGAAGTCTCTTACCTCTAGGTCCTTTAGCTCTTCGTGTACCTCCAATCTTGGATTCTTCGCTCCGGTTTTCTTCAGGATCTTTAGTGCTTGCTTCCGACAGAGGCTCATCTCCAGTGGGATCAGAATCCTCAGTAGTTGATCTTCTTAACAAAGTTGGAGGAACCATCCCAGGCATAGGGATTCCTCTTCCCATAACGCCTTGCAAACTCTGGGCAAACTTGATCTTATCACTAGACAACTTGTTGTCTTTAGGGGCAGGCTTATGAGGAACTGGAGCAAGAGGTTCTTGGTTAAGCATTTGCTGGAAAGCAGCAATCTTAGAAGACAACTTTTTAGGCTTAGGTGGAGGAACTTTGTTCTCGCTAGGTGCTACAGAAGGTGTGTCTGATAGTTTCTTTGGACGTGAAGGAATAACTGGTTTGTCCAGGTTCACTGCAGGTTTTTGTGGTCTCTTTGGAATTAAAGGTACTGATTTTTCTGGGGTTGGTAAGTCAATACTGTCTGCCGAAGATTTTGCAGCTTCAGATACATCGGAATTTTCTGAAATAGGTTCTTTAGATCCACTAGATTCAGATTTCTGGGATTCAGATTCATTTGAGTCTTTCAATTCAATGGCTTCAGGTTCACTCAATTCAAGTTCTTTTGGCTGAATGCTCTTCGAATCGTCTTCCTTTGTCTCAATTTCCTTTGTCTCAATTTCCTTTTGCTCAATCTTTTCCTCACTATCCTTTGGCTCAATCTTAGACTCAATTTCATTCGACTCAATTTCTGTTTGTCTAGCTTCAGAGTGTTCGAGATTATCAGGTTTAATAGCTTCCTTCAACGCAGAAATAGTGTCCTTAGGTTCTTCATGCTTTGTCTCCGTAACTTTAATGTCTTCAGTAAGGCCTACCAAAGGGTTTTCCTCTTCCGTTGAAGGACTCTTTTTGGAAGTTCTGCTGGGTCTTTTGGGGATGGACGGAGTTGTCAGCTCTGATTCTTCGATTTCGGAGTTAGTTCTTGTTGGTCTTTTTGGGATTTGTGGTTCAGAAGATTTGCTTGGTCTAGTTTGAATAACAGGAGTAGTAACATGTTCGTATTCTTCCTCTTCCACCTGGTCTCTTTCACGTCTTTCTCTTTCCTCAGCTTCTTCGTCCTCCTTTTCTTGCAGCACTGTTTCAACATCATCGTTGAAACTAGATGCATCGGACACAGGTGCGCTTTCATCCTCATGTTTAAAGGTTGCTTTTGTATCTGAGTTACCAGGGGTCTTGTCCCCATCCATCTCTTCAAAGTCACCACGGATACTATTTGGTGCATTCTCAAGACCACTTGGTTCAGGAAGTTTAACACTCTCGTTTAATGAAGACGAAGATGCTTGGACAGACGAGCTACTTCCATATACAGAGTTGTCAGAGTTTGCTGATTTGCGAACAGGTCTGCTAGATGGGACAACAGGAATTGGAGCTGTCTTTATTGAATCAGCAACTGCGGCTGATCCTATTCCAGAACCAGAACCAGATTCGGATCTTGATCCAGACTCAGACGTAGATGCAAATCCTGCTCCTGAAGCCAAAGACTCTGCCTCTGTAGCCAAAGATTCCAACGTAACTGATCTAGGCGGTCTCAGTGGAACCTGGGGAGAAGGTTTAGTCAAACTAACTCTTTCTTCATTTCCATCATCTTCACTTCCACTGAACCCATCGTCACCAAATTCATCGTCTACACGTGGTTTCTGAGGTCTAGAACTGGGTCTCTTAGGAATTGAGGGCGTGCTTTCTTTAGACTCCAGCATTGTCGATTCTATACCTTTTGATTCGGTGGTCACTTGTAAACAAAAATTAATCAAAACAAAAAAAGGATAATTCGTATATCTTGATACACCCGTCAAATTATGAGAAACTCTGTATGATTTGAACGGAATGATTTGAACTTAAACATGTTTACACTTTTAGAACACGATTGGTTACGCTACAAAGTTAGTTTTTTTTTTTTTAATTTAATTACAGGCTCTTTATCACTTATTATAATCTCTCAGCTGTTTATTTCCATACATATATCTAGGAGTAGTTTAATCTGAAGATATCGTTGAAGACAAAGTATGAGGTACCTTCTGGGATCAAGTGGAACACTTGGGAGTAACGTTGTTGGTTTTGTTCCTCGTCAATCAACAATTCACCTGTGACCATGACCAAGATGTCACCATTAGGACTTGCAGGTTGAGCATCCAAGGTAGATATTCTGTGGTTGACCTTGCTGAAAGGTAAGCTGACCAACTTCTCAACAATGTTCTTAGCACCTTGCAATTGGTTGTTCTCAAAGGTTAACATGGATTGTTCTCTGTACAAGTTTCCCAACTGGGATCTGTCGGTATCGAACTTCTCATAGTAGAACTTGCAGAACTCGGTGGCAACGGTATTGAAGTCAACTATATTATGTTAGTCATTTGTACTACTTAAAACACTCGTTTTATATCTTATACATACCAGACATGATGGGTTTCTTTGCTGTAATGGGTAGCAAAATTTTAATTTAAAAAAACTCGCCTACTTTACATCAATTTTGGAACGTGACTTGAAAACTTGTACCTTAGAATTGCATACTTAAAGTCTTTGGTTCGGAAATTGAATCTATTGATTCAAACGGCTCATTCTAGGAATATTTATAACCTTAGTTTCTTGAATACTTGGGAACTTCTACCATCTTGAGTGCTTGAAGCTAAACCAGGCAAAATTAGTGTGTCTAATTTCATCGTTTGGTTTCAAAGTTACGAATTCTCAAAATTACACATATAGTTTGTAAGTTGGGTGCGTTGCTTCATTTATTAGATCATGTGGAAGTAAGAAACTGTTTAGGTAAAACAATGTATAAAGCAGGTTGCTTTTTCTATGAATTACATGTAGTGAAGCTAATTCTTCCTGGGAAGTGAGAGTATATTAGATGTGTAATTACACAATGTACACATCAGTTCGGTGCTAAAATCTATTCAACTAAAGATTAAGAGATAGAGCAAAATTAATGATAATTGAATTACAATTCTTATTGAAAGAAACCAAAGTATGCACATTGAAGAATCATAAGCTAAAATCTTTATTGTTCACCATGCCACCTCTAGTTCGTACTCAATCTGTTTCTATTGTAACTTTAAAAGTGGAGTAAGGAGCACCTACTGTTGTTAAGTTAACTTCACTGTGTTTCTGGAGGTCAAATATATGGGTACCGAAACTTTAATACAACACCATTCACGAATAATTGAACACTCTCCAACACCCTATATACGTCATTTTTTGGGTGCAAAAATGGAGAAATAGTGATGGAAACATTTCAACGTTCACTCAAGAATGCAGCGTAAAAGCTATTCAAGTAAAGAATGCGTTAGTAGTATTACATAAATACTGTTAAAATACTATCAAAAATACTAATTGAAACTTTAATCGAATCCTCTTATCGAGTTTACTATACCTGTGCCTATCCATTATGTGGCTATTGACATAAAGATTATCTATCGCCCCTGATTGTGGAAGTCTCCATTAGTCATGAAGTTTAACTGAGATTTGTGCTATGCAAATCCTTCTTTTCTTTGAGATCAGCGACAACCGCTAAGCTTTGTGAAACATAATATGAGCCGTATGTTTGGTTCCATGATTTTCAACCGCACTGATAAAAAGCAAATGGATTCCGCCATTTTACTTTTAAATTCTTTAATCAAGAAACCATGTACGATACGTTTCCTAAAGTACTTACTGACCTTCAACCTAGAACAGATAGAAGCAAAAAGTTGTCTTTCTGGTTGTTATGTCTTTTAATATTTGGTTTAATGACTTGGGATTGGAAATTCAACATGTTGTCAACTAACTTTCCAATTCCTGGTTTTCGCCACCACAATCACGGTGATTATTGGAATGGTGATGATTATTATAGAGGAAATCCATTCAGAGGTGGCCCTTCTGGATCATACCATGAATTACAACCATATATTACGCGTCCTCAAAATATAATTGACATATTTGACAAGGTATTGTTACTGAATTCCTTGTCTACTGATATTTCTACTGATAAGGTTTCTTCTTCAGACACTCAAGCATTCTTGAAGTTGGTTGTATCAAACAATAAGGCAACTACAGGCCCTCCAACTTTATTTGAAATAAGCATTGACGGAGTAACAGTATTAAGAAGTAAGAGTCCACCAAGAAAAGAAAGATTACAGACTTCAGCCTCATTTTATGCTGAAATTTCCAAGTATGCTTCTTTGTTGAAGAAAGATTCTGTTAAAATAGACGTAAAGGTATTGGATGGACCTGCTGATATCTTTATCACACTCCTGTTGGGAACTAGCTCTAAAAAACATGACAAATACCCAAGCCTATTTGACACTGAGAGAAGTGCTGATAGCGTTTTACCATTAGATCTTAAGAATTGGAAGAACACTTTGCCACAGATTTCAGAGAAAACAACGGTAGCACAATTAAACTTGTTTGTATCTGCTAAAAACACTGAAGCAAGATTTTACAAACAATTGAACCCAGTAAGATACTTGAACGTTTTCATCGACGACTTGTTTGTTGGAATTGTAAACGTTAGATCTACTTTGTTGAACGAAGAACTGATCTCTGATTTAGTAGAAGCTAACGTTGGTCCAGCAGTTACTTACGGTCAGTTTGTTGGCTTTACTTATGAAGTGGACTTAGTTCCATATTTACCTTTACTTTGGAAAACAAAGTCAACCTTATTCTTGTCAGTTCTGTCTCCTTTCGAGAAGTTTCCAATTTATACTAAGGGGGCTCCAGTTGCTGGCCACCACTCCGATGACTGGTTAGTTTCTGGTAACTTACTTTTATGGGAAAATGAAGAAATCACAGCAGCCAAAGGAAGATTCATCAAATCCCTGCAACCTACTGAAACTATTAACGGTACCATAATTCATCAAAAACACGACCACCATCACGAGGATGATGTAGAACTGTTCGAGGTGATCCTTTCTTCAGAGAAAACAACAGAATTGACATTTTCGTTTAAAGACAAGAAAGACAAACATTATACTGCAAAGCATTCACTTCACTCTAAAATTCACTTGAGTAGGCCAGCTGAGAAGAATGAGTTGGAATTTGTTACAACTTCTGATGCTCGCCACACTTCAGAAACTAAAATAAGTGAAAATAATTCCAAAGATCTTTCAAGTATCCGGGACTCTTCAGTTTTCCGCCTTACTATTGTCGAGAAACTAGAACATGCTGGTGGAAAATTGAATCCTAAATCGTTAGCTCTAACGATAGGAAGTAAACTTGAACGCCCAGGTTTGGAGCTTGTAACAGACGAAGCTGTTACTGTATCCAATGATGGTAAACGAGTGAACGTATTTTCACATAAGGAAAATGGCAACAAAAGATCCATCACAGTTGCTGGAAATGTGATTATTGAGAAATAACCAAATGCTTTACTCTAAAGTAAGAAGCAAGACCCTTACTGCCTATTCTTTTCTCACCTCTAGATATAATACCTACATTTACTTTCAAATATATTTCTTAAAACTTAAACAGTATACAATCCTAAATTAAATAAAAAGGTATCCAAGGAATCTTTTGCAGACCTATTCTTTCTAGATATCAACAAGATTAGCCTCAATTTATTCCACTTGTAGTCAACTTCAGCAAACTCTATCTTCTTGTGGAGCTTAAAATACTCGTCACCAAACAACTCAACTATTTTATCAACAGACTTAGTGATAGCATCTATGATAACATGTAGTTTCTTTAACCAGCTAGGAGAATTATCTACTGGCTTTGGTTGGGATGGTGCTATCCCTATTAATGTTTCCTTGTACCATTCGAACTCTTCCTCTTCAAGATTGAAGAAGGGAGTCTTAACTCCTAGTACTGATTTGAATGACAGCGCGAGGATATGATTGTGGTAAACTCGGAAGCGACGCTTGTACCTGGTACCATTAAGATGAGGGCTGTTGGCTTCAAGACTAGTTTGTGGTGATGGTTTCACAAATAGGTGTGTTTGTGCACCCGAGTTTCTAGTAACTTCAAAGATTGAGGAGACTGGAGTTGGAGGAGTTGGAAGTGTGTAGATTCTCTCAACTGATTCAGAAGCAGTATGGAGCTTTGGTTGGTTTGGGCCTACCTTCTTTAAGAAAGTTCCCCTATTGAACCAATTGTTAGTACCAAGATTTGCTTCTTCTGTAGTAGTAGTTGGATAGTACCTTGATTGGTTTGGGCCTACTTTCGATAAGAAAGTTCCCCTATTGAACCAACTGTTAGTACCAACTGTTACATCTGCTTCAGCAGTAGCAGGATAATACCTTGATTGGTTTGGGCCTACTTTCAAATTGAAAGTTCCCCTATTGAACCAGTCGTTAGTACTAAGGTCTGCTCTATCTGCGATTGAAGATGGATTACCTTCTGAATGGTTTGGGTCTACTCCCTTGGAGGAAGTTCCCCTATTGAACCATTCTTGAGGCAACTTCGCTTCTGTGGTAGCAGCTTTTATAACAGGCAGGTTTGGGCCTACTCTCGAATTAAGAGTTCCCCTATTGAACCTAACATCAATGAAATCGCTTACTCCTGTAGTGGAAGAAGTGGAACTGAGCTTTACTTGGTTTGGGTCTACTCTAGGATCAAGAGTTCCCCTTTTGAACCTAGCATCGCACAATTTTGCTTCTGTGGTTGAAGACAAAGAATTATGATGTGACAGCATTTGACTTGCTCCAGCGATCGGAATACCACTATCGAGAAAGTCAGTTACCAAGTTCATCTCTTCTGTAGAGGCTGGGTGATTGGATTCCCATTCTTGCTTTGAGTTGATAGTTAAAAGCTTTTTGGAAGTGTCTTCTTTTCTGACGTCTTCAGTTTTGATTATAATTAAAAGGTTTGAAGTGTCTTCTTTTCTGACAGCTTCGTTTTCGGCTCCAAGTATACAATTGGATGGAGTCGTTGTTGTTCTTTCCGAGTTGGAATATGTTTGTATGAGTTCAACTTCCCCGCTTCCTGTTTCCTTCTTGCGTTTACGGAAACTGGGCGACCTGGCACTACTCGAGATTGAACCAGACAGGTGCAGGGAACACCTTGAATGCCTGGAAACAACTGAGCGAATGGTCGAACTAATGGAGAATTTCCTTGAGGAACTACTTTTTGGAACAATATCCTTTTTTTTAGCTCTTGGTGGTTTAGACTTAGTAGGATGAACTCTGCTTTTGATTGCATCGTTCTTAGCTTCAAACATGGCTAAAATGGCGGCGACTTTGGAGGACATTGAGTAGTTGGTTTGGGGAATTCGGTGGTAGTTTCTGAGAAAAGACTAATGAAAAGAATAGAAATATACAGATTGTTCACAAATTGAAGTTTATACTGCGAATTGTCTATTTGTAAACTTTATCGAGTACAAATCTAACAGGTCTTTTAAATTTGAATACAATGCAATAGAAACCAGAGGTCCTTGAAATTTATTCTCTATTTAAAGGTGAAAATATTTAGAATCTTGTAAGCATATCATCCCTGTTAACTATAAGTACTTGTTACAATTTCAAGCGAACTTGGTGAATGTTCTTAATTTTGCAGCCAAAATTGGGCTGCAAATTTTTTTGCTGAGAATTTATATATAGAGCCAAAAGCATGCTGAAGGGAAAGTTCTGTTGTAAGAGAGGAATGCGATCAACGTATGACATAAAGTGTACTCAGAGCAATCTCAAGTATTTCACATCCTCCTTTTCTCAACTAATAATCGTAGCACCAATAAACTCGAGCAACTTCATATTTGCTGCCAATGGTAATACTTTTCATTATAATGTCCAAACTAAAGCACCATTAGTTTTACACAGGCTCTAAGGGGGTATGGAATATTCCCTTCTTATCAAGAATTTGTACAACAAGACTGAGACTGGTACTGGAGGTCAAAAAAAAAAAGTCCTACAGTCAACTACATGCATATAACGATAGCTAAATCTTATCAGATCGTACTTACTTCAAATGAATAACCTTTTATTTTCGAAATAGATTCTTCTTTCTTAATGTAGCCACTATGGTTCACGCCAATAGTGTCCTACAGTTTAAAATATCATTTAAGGTAAGAATGCTTAGTCCCCATGCTCTCAATTCTAGTAGAGGTAACTTACCATTCCTACTGCATCAGATTATAAAGTAGTTTATTTTTTATCTTGGTTGTCACCTTTGACTTCTATTAAGTCTTGGGATCCTATGAATGTAGATACAAGAAAGTTACTCGCATTGCAACTCTGATGTGTTTATTTAATCTTCTCTAATTCACTATGCCCTGTCTATGTTCTTGCATTTCTTATCCTGTGAATGAGAAGAATCTGGGGAATGCCAGACGTAATGTTGATATGAAAATGATTGAAATTCAAAAGATTATTAAACCAATTGTGTGTAGTCTTTCAATATTCCCTTCATGTGGGTATTCGTAATCTTTCCTCTTCTTGCCTTCTTCTTCTTCTTGTCTTGTTGTTGAGGTTTCTTCTTGATCAACTGTGGGTCCGCACCAGTCGGTTTCAAACTCTGATCGATTAAAGCTTGGTAGAGCATGTCAGGTTCTGGTAACCTAACTCTGCTCCACATTTCCTGGAACTCTTCATCTACAGTTCCCATGTCACCACCCAAGTTGGCCCATACGAGTCTTGGGGCGTTTTCCTTTTTGTTCCGCAATACCAAGATCTTGTTTTGTTGTTCCAACTCTACAATAGCTGAGAGACATCCACTCCATCCGTCTCTCAAGTCTTTGACACTTGTACCTTTAAATGTAGGCTGAGAACGCAAAAAGTTGAGCAAGTCGTCAGCGTCGCGAATGTTATGCAACGACACATATTCTAATGTCTGTGCATCCGCATCATACTTGATCCGGTCAATCTCCTTTAAAAGTGGAAGCAAATTATGACTAACATCAAAAGATAAGTAATTCTGGAGCTTTTGAACAGACACAGGATGATCATGCTGCTTGACATATTCTACAGCCAAATGAAGTTGGGTGGAAAGATGTGCGCCCGAAACCTCCCCCATACTAGCCTTTTGTCGTTTGATGGCTTCAGTCACAGAATCAGCCCCTGGTTGCAGTCGCTTGAGCTCTTTGCGAGGCGATGTGTTCACCAGGTTCCCCTGAGACTGGACTGGTCGTTGGACCATAGGACGCCGCGCAACAGCAATAGAAGGACCATTCTTGATCTTATTCTTGAATGCGGATAACTGTGCTGATAAGTCGGACATGCTGGGGGATTTGTTTCAACGTACCTTTTTTCATTCACTTTTGATATTCCTATGGTACGGAAAGTCTAACAAATTATTACGTCACATGATTTAAATTTTACACCTAAATTTTTAGTTTTACCCGGACAAGAGAATGCCTATAAAAAGTAAGAGCCATAAAAAATTTTGATGTTTAAGGACTTTTGGAGGAACAGACCTGCCTGTTTAGTTGCGTTAACATTGAGCAATGTAGGTGGGGCGTTTCTCTGGGGTCCGATATAGATCCGTTTCTAGCGTGGGGAGCAGTCCCTGTGCTAGAGCCAGCTTTAAAACCATCGCTGTTAGAGGTTGCCGCCCTTTGGGCTTGTGCGACCCATGAAATGGTGATGACCTGAAGTCTGGGACATTCTGTAGTTCCCTCTACATTCTACTTCTGCGGAGTGGAGATGGAAAGTAAAAGAACTCCTCGTTGGTTACTAGATGAACGAGAAAATGCAAGAGATGTAGAAGAAGAACAGAATTCTCACAACTCATTTTTCATATTAAAAAAAACACACACAGGTTCATATGAAACATAATTAAACCAATTCCTCTTAAAAACACCGTGGAAATCAAACAACTTAAACTTTCCCATCACATAACGCGTAATTGATGTACTTTGTTACATCATAAACATCGACTCAATTGTTAAACAACCTTTGTAATCTTCCCATCCTTAACATCATAAACGTAACCCGAAATAGGAACATCTTCAACCAAGGGACTCTTCTTCAAAAGTTCTACATCCTCCTTGACTGAACCTTCCAAGTCACTAAAAGGTAAGAAAGCAATATGGTCGGTCGACTCTCCAGTTTGGTCTTTAATCAAACCTCTGAGATGATCATCATTGAAAGTCAACATACCACAATCAGTGTGGTGGAACACTACAACCTCACGAGTTCCCAAAAGCTTCTGTGAGATGATAACACTTCTAAGAGCCTCACTAGTTCTACCACCAGCATTCCTAATAACGTGAGCCTCTCCCAATTTAAGTCCGAGCGAGGCTGCAGGATCAATTCTAGCATCCATACAAGTAACAATTGTCACTTTTCTCAGAGGAGGAATAGCAAGTTGGCCATCCTTAAACAGGGCAGCATAGGATTCATTCGCCTTTTCAATTTCAGAAGCAACAGTCATAGTTGCTGAGAAATTAAATGGACAAGCCCCTGGTATTTAAACTGGGGGGTTGCAGCCATAGTTTGGATTGAGTATTACCAAATCGAGCATACAATCCAACCCGCAATTTCGTCAATGCCTCTACATAATGCTACTTTATTATAAGGCTGAGTAACTCAATCAATTCAAAGATCCTCTTCAGCAATCTTACCTAGCTGATGTTCCCTCCATTAAATATTATGCAATCGAGTATATTTTAATGTCTGATGGGTATTTGAAGAACAATCTTAAAAAGATCCCCTGAAATTATAATCCATCAATTAATCTATATTCCCCATTATTATATATCATGACAAACATTCCTTAATATTATTGGTATGCTTATTAAAAAAAAAAAAGCTGAAGCTGAAGGAATAAAGTGATAATTTACTTTGATCTCAATAATATCTGCATCTTAAAACCATCTAAAGCATCGGTCTTCAATAAACTTTTTGGCAGATTTCAACGTTTTTCTCTTAAATACGTTAGAAATTTAGAGTGGTTGCAAAAATTCGAATAAGCAAAAAGGTTTCTTAGTTTTAAGATCAGCTTCAAAGGGGATTGATAAGATAATCAATACTAGCGCATTTACTAACCCATAAATCAAAGCTGACTATAAAACAACCTCACCCGATTTCTTAATATTATTCAGTTTCCCTACTAATATTTTCACCTCTACTATTTTACACCCCGTCACGAACAATTCTTGTCAACCTGTTCGAACCCACCTTTACGCAGCTCACCCAGTGACTACTCGCTTGTGCTAGTCGTGCGTTCATTCATACCATACTCCACAATATCCTCATTCCATCTCTGAACTCCCTTAAAAAAATTATTCGCCTGTGATTTCAGCTTATAGGTTACGTGCCTTTTAAAAAAATATGGCGGCTTTAACGTATGCCGGTGCCTTGTAATTATCTGTACCATCAGCGTAATTGTACGCATAGATCGGGTGAACCCTGCAATTCAATCGACTCATGCAATCCTTTTTTATGGTTAGATACCCCTTCGTACTTTACAACAATTTCTCGTCTCCAACTGTAAACTTCCCACCTGTGCAAATTGGCCTGGGTAGTTTAGGCTTCTTTTGAAAATGGCTGCGAAAAACGCAAACGTACTTAATACACTACTATACAATAATAAATAATGCCAAAAATGGCTACCCATTGGCATATGCTCGAACGCACGTCTGGCGTGTGTCCGAGACTTATAAATAATCACTATGTGAATTCACTGTCCGAGACAAAAAAAAAGTCTCTTCATCGTGTCCATCTCTTACCGAGAATTAAAATAATTGCCTTTGATCCTTCTCTCCCCGTGAATTAAATATGGTATAACCCATTCCTTTGTGATGATGAAATTATTTTCTTCAATCAACTACAAATAATTCTCTCCAATGCGGCCCCTTCTCGTACGTTCTCTCCTCATTCGTTCCTCATACGAATCGATTAGTTGGTCCCTTACTATATCGTGAGCCAACTTACATCCTTCTCGTGTATTCAAGTCAATCAAACGTGCCCAAGGTAAGTTCTTATACATACCCGAGTTGGTCAAGTCAATCACTAGGTCTTGCCTGAATGACTCGATCTCGGCTTCCTGTTCCAGTGTAATTGTTTCGATCGACTCGACTGATTCCATATCGTCAAAAGGTTCCGGCATTTGCGAAGAACCAATGAAGTCAGTTAAAAATTTCTGAACAGAATCTTTGGTGAGCCAAATCATTGAGCTGAGATCAATAAACCGAAGGCACTTTGATGTCGTCAAGTGGGACACATTGAAACAGTCTCGAGTTACTCGAGGCTTGCGGTGATTTCCATGCATGTTTAATATCAGCAGTAGCAACTCGTCTTCGTTGATTTTACGAAGATAAATACTGTTGATCGACTTGAGATTGATGTCGCTTAAATACACCTTTCCTCCAACCTTACTCATATAAGAGTTGTCGTGTGCAGCATTCAACGGCAGTAACAAACTGTTGTATGCTCTCGGAACAGGTGCAAACCCCAGATACACTGACGAAGCAGAGCTCCGAAAGTTACGGACCAGAGTGTTCAGTGGAGAAAACCGATGCAAAATGGATGATGTAGATGGTGTTCCAATCGACGATAAATTATCACCATACTCTTCCAAGTTCATCAACTCGTCCACCTGCTTAACCAACATCTTTGGATAATTATTCATCAAATCAAATGTTTGGAACTTGTAGAGTGCAGACCTGCTAATCTCGTAGTCTATCAGAAGTGAGAGGTTACCCAAGTTGAGGACCTCGATATTGGGGCACAAGTTGATCAAGTGAAGTATGTATCCTATAGGTACGTCTTTTGATGTGGAATACTTGATCAAGAACTTGTTCATAAGGGGGTGTGGGCTACTATTTCTGGTTAACACCAGTTCCACCAAGGATACGTTCAGGTAACCGTGGTGGTGAGTGTGGTATGATAACTGATCTGATGAGGTCTCTGTACGTTGAGATTTGCGCAGCGATGGGTAGACTGAGCCCGAACGAGTACGTTTCTTGCTTCTAAAAAGACGAAATGGTTTCTTGAACTTTGAAGTGCTAGGAGCTGTAGATCTCTGCAGATATACCAGTATCTGACTATTTGATGAAACTTTCGATAAATTCATCTGAGAAGATTTTGCCAGATATAAAGGGTTACTTTTGACTTTCCAGTCTCTCCAGCCTGCAATGACTTTTTCGTTAGTATACTCATCGAAGGTCACGTCGCCATTTGTTCTTGTTCTTGCGATAGCTTGTTGGATTCCTTGGGGTATTGGGTTTGTTTGAACATTTGTATTTCCAGCCCCTTGATCGTTATCTTCATTTTCCAAACCAGGTTTGATTCCAGATAAATCGATGCTTTGAACGTATTGTCCCACGTCCGGGTTCAAACGCAAGTATGATATGAACTGAGCAAATCTGTAAGTCAGAGAAAACTCCAAGGACTCGTAGTAGTAGGGCTTTGCAAAGAAGTAAAAGAGCCTGCTTGTATAAAGACAGCTTTTGTAATCTTCCTTCAGATCAACTAAAAAGAAAACATAATTGAGTACTTCGATAGGAAGTCTATGGAACGAGAGAGGTTCAATCTCAACCATACATGAAAGCGCATTTGAATGATGATTCATTGTAGATGCAGCTGGAGCTGCAGCGGGAACTGGAGCAGTGAGAGCCAATTGAGTATTTGAAAGTAAATTCGAAGTGCTAATGCGTAAACTCAAAGTCCGACTAACATCACTCAACAAACTCTTATACTTCATTTTGAAACTACCCATAGGAACAGGAGATTTCAAAGTCTTGAAGGATAAATTGTGGTTGTTCCCCTGCCGAAGCTTTGAGTACCACAGATTCAACTCAAGCTGAGTGATAGGAATTAGCGAATGCGTGGAATAATCATAGCGCGCGTCCGGGCTTAACAAAGACCGATACAGCGGAAGATGCAGCTTGTAATCAACATCCGTCATCGCGTACTACTAAACTCTAATGGATCAACCGGATAAGCTGTTATATATATATTGGCTGACTTTGATCCCTTTTGCTCCCTTTTGATCCCCCTATCCCAGAAAAATACACCTACATACAATAAAAAGGAGCAAGAAACATCAACAGGTGGCGCAGGAGACCAGTTGCGATTTTCGGTCACCAGAGTAACGACACAATCCCGTCAAAGATTGAGGTGTCAACGATGCCACAGGTTGTTAGATCTGCTGACGTTAAGAATTAGTTAACCGTAGGAATGATATTGATAAGTCATTTTGTCAAGACTACTTGAGTGGTAATGTGTAGAACGCAAGAGATGTAGAAGACATCATAATGTATGACTTATAAGACGTTATCAACTATTCAGGAAATGGTTTTGCAGATCATTCGTCACGCTTTCCGCTCCCCTACCTACCACTTTACTAAACTTATACACATTGAATGATTTGGGTTACACCCACGACCAAAGTACCACACCCCCACATTTAACAAGGCGGGATTCGATAAGAACCGTTTGTATCACTTCTGTGTTCCAAATACAAAGTGCTGGCTCTACTCCCTCATTACACCATCAAGGCGCAAACCCCCCGTTTTGACCCTACCGTTCAACATTGTGCTTCTCCTTGATTGCACGGCCCAGCCATTCTAACAATGGCGATCTCCACTTTTTTCGCCCTTCGACTGGCCAACTCTCATGGGGCGGCTCTTTTTCCCCCCCAAAGTGTGTCCTCCTATTTTTCAGTTCAAATCGCCGTGATTGATTCAATGATTTTGTGATGAACTTTTGAACTTGTCTTGATCCCAAATAACGTTTGAATGGATCTTGTAACTCAAGCTTTTTGGTATACCCCACTGATGATTCATTCCCATACTTTAAACAAACTTTTTTAGAGCAAAGAGAGAGGGGAGGAGGGGAGGAGCGAACGTATAGGGACCCTTTGAGTCTTGAGAGCGCTGTCGAGGTAGCAGGAAAAAGACGAAGGAAACACAGCTCACAATCGGATATGGAAGAGTCCTTTTTTATGACACCACCTCCACGTTTGAGTAAGATGAGCTGCGAGTCACTTGATCTGACATCAACCAACCTGTAAGTGCCCCCCTCTTCCGGGTGAGACGTCCGATGGGCACTTCGAAATCTAGTTGGAAGTAGAAGGGGTTAATTCTTCGACTTTGAGTCACTAGCCATCTTTCCGCATTTTGGATATTAAGGTAATAACCTTGTCAAAAACCCTTTCAGAAGGAGGATCTCGGGTTATTTTTCTTAAAGTGTCCCGAGTTTGGCGTGTTCGAGTGCTGTTCCACTTCTTATAGACTTCAGGTATGGGTGATAATATGTCACTCGCTAATTTTACGCCGACTCTAATGACCGAACTAGTTCTGTGTTTCTTTATTTTGATCTGACTTTTTGGAGGAAGAGTCAACATTAAGATGTTCGAGACGAGACGAGAGCTTATGAAATAGAATGAATTGTTGCGTACCAATGATCTTCTAATCTAGACTCATGTTTTAATTACGAGCTCGCATTAATGTTCGCAAATTTTCTTTAAAGGTTGATTTCTGCTTAACCTACCTGTCATATTGGATGTATACATATTTACGGCAACTCAAATTACAAACGAAAGGTCTGGTATTGTAATGATACTAGATTTGACCTTAAACAGACTGACTGTACAGTAACCCACTCACAACCAATTATTCTCCCGTTTAAATACGAATTGATTACAAAACAAAAGCAATCGATTGAGAATGTAAATCTGAGTCCGAAGGAAGTAGAAACGCAACAACCAATGTACAGCAGTACTTGCCTTTTTGGTTTGTGGGAGGAACGCTGCTCTTTTGGTTAACCAGAAGAATACAAGAAGTGCAAACGAGCTTTCACTCTAACTCGACAATCAAATTGGAGGTCAACTTTAGTTGTCCAACAAGAAATGACAAAAAAAATAATAAATTGTCCCGTCTACAGAATCGACCAGGACCTAGATTCGTTGTATCACTATGCACACGAATAGGCATACATGACCTAAATGCACCGGAAGATAAGGGCACATATACAAGTAAGGTCATGGTTATGAATCTCACCTTGCTCCCATTCGTTGCAGGTTAGAATTACTGCAACTTGGAGCCTTAAAAAGATGAAACGAAATATCGCATTCCTCAGGTCTGTCTGAATTTCGTTGCTTTTAATTCAAGATTAAGTGCAATATACATTTCGAACAGGGGTAGAGGAAGATTCAAGAGAATCTAGCGAATATCGAATGTCGAATATCAAAATCTATTATCAACGAAAAAGGCACAAGGAAGCTGCATGAGCAAGAATTAACGACGGTTTCAAATATGTTTGAAGTCTGGGGTGAAATAAACAAGATCGTACGAACCAAAGAAGAATCTTGAGCTGAAAATCGACTTGTTTGTAAGCTTTAAGCTTTGTCTTTTGTTGGACTAAATGTATTTTTCTTATGCATTTCGCTTAAAATTTTTTAAACAGACACTTTTATTATGAGACAAGGGTTTGCAACAAATATTACAGCCTGTGCATAAAGAAGCCACCTTTAATAAAGCTTAATTTCATTCCATTTGTTTTTGAGAAACAAATGGTTCGTTCTAGTTTGTTTCGACAATGCAGCTTTAGCTCTGGAAAGAGGGTTAAGCGCAGGATTCACCCCTCTCGTGGGTTCAACCATTTAGCGGAGAACTCTTCTGGTATTTTTCAAGCACCCTTTCTTTTTTGCAAACCTTATCCCTATGTTATTTTTGGGATGTTTCGTTAATATTTGGCTGCTTCCATCGTGCCTATTCTTAAATGTTTCTATCTGAGGGATACGGGATAAGATATGAAATATTTTATTAGAGCCTCCAAGCACATAAAAAATATCACTCTAATTTAGTTGGTTTGATTTTTTGGAATTATATATATATGGCACCTAGATGGCGAAATCGAAGTGAGTGAAGTTTTGCAAGATTGATTTGAGGCAGTTGGTCCCACTAGATTGTGAGCTTGTCACCCTTTTTTATACAAGATACATACTGGTAATAGGATGAGTACCAGCAGACTATCCCCTTCGTACTTTGGTTACGTTGGATCCACCAAGGACGCGCTTCTTATTATACAAGAGATTATTCACAAACATTTGGAGTTAGTTCCGCGCCGTCCGCATGAGAGAGAGAGACCCAACTTGATTAAGCTGGGAAACGTGTTTGTTTTTATTGAGGAACATTCGGGTATCAAGCGTTGGACAGATGGCATCGCCTGGTCTCCTTCGCGAATCTTGGGACGTTTTTTGGTGTACAGAGAACTCGACAAGCATTCGTTGAATGAAAAGGACGACAAGAAACGTAAAAAGCGCAAGACCCAAGGTTCCGACGACGAAAAATGGAAACCCCAGCTGCACCAGCACGTCTCGTCCATGCCCCAACAGATGTTACACCAAGATAGCAACTTTGCTAATAAAAATATCATAGGAGTCACTTCGTATGTATTCAAAGACCAAGGATTGATCAAGAAGACTCTTAGCTTGACCACAACCTCTAAGGAATTGCATATGGATAAACGTGAAGAGAAACAAACGATCCACCTCATTTCGTACTACAACGCTGACGATGTATTGAATGGAAAATTACAGCGCCCTCTGGAAACCGATTTGAAGGACGTTTCCATCTCGAGTTCCCTCTGGAACGCCGTCAACGACCTGTCTTTAGGTGGGAAGATTCCAACTGAAGATGAAGCATACTACTTTTTGGACACAAATTATCAGTTACAAAATATGCTGCTACTTCAACAACCGCCAATGCACCACCAACAACAACCTCCTCTGCAGCAGCAACAACAACTACACCACATGCAACAACATCACATGTCCAACACACATCCTCAGCCTCCTCTTCAGGCCCACCCTCCACTTCCTCACCACCAAGTACTCCATGGTTCAGCACCGCACAGCGCACCTCAGTTGCACCAAGTACCTGTACCGTCTGGAGCAACTGTAGGACTTGGATCAGCTAACCCCACAACTACAATTGCAGGAGCAACCAACAATTCTGCGGTGCCTCGCCATAACTCGCACCCGCCTGCCCACTTGGGAAACCAATATGTGCTACCCAACCCTCCACAGGAGTTCAACAATAACTTGTATTCTACCGTAAAGAAGGATGAAGACGACCTCCAGTTTATAAACCCCTTTCCAAATGGACAGACTGGTCCAGGTGTTAATGGTGCAAATTCTGCAGTGGCTGCAAATGTTGGTAGCGCACAACCAAATCCTGCTGCACCTGCTGCTTCTGCAGGTCACTCATCGATGTTCAACATGATTCCACCTCAGTTTCAACAGATGAATGATAGTTCTTCGCACCACTTCTATCCCCAAGCTCAGCAACAGCAGCAACAGCAACAGCAGCAGCAACAACAACAACAACAACAACAACAACAACAGCAGCAGCAGCAGCAGCAGCAACACTACCAATATCCACCAGGACAACTCCAATTTAATCCTGAGTTTAACGCGCCGGGAATGATGAACTCCATGCTCCACCCTAGTGCTAACATGAGTTTAGGAGCTAGTGCACCAGGATCAAACTCGAACAACATACACAACCCTAAAAAACGCTTCAGAACTTCAAGCTCAAGCACTTCTGTGACTGGGCTGTCTGTTGCACTCAACAATTCTGGGTGGTTTACAACCAACCCACACAACGGGTCGAGCTACGTGACTGCGTCGCTGAGTGAGTTGGGAGAAATGGGACTGCAGAATTTCTACGGCGATAATAGCAGCACGTCTGGGATGATTGGGGCACCAATAGCTAATGGGTCGGCTAACAACAGCCACTATTTGCACGGTATCCACCCAATAGGAACGCCTACAGTTCCTAACACTGGCGGACTGACTGACGATAGTGTACACACGACTCCAGGACACCACCACCACCACAGTGTACACCACCACCAACAACAAAGTACTACACCAGCAACAGCCACAGCAGCTGCTGGCAACTCAGCCCCATATTATAACCCAGCTTGACTGTCAGATTTACGATCTTATGACCTTGCTTGTTAGATTTCAGTTCTTGGATGCATTTTTAGATTGACTGTTTATTTGTAGTTTCTTGTATATTTGATACAAATATAACGATGAACAATGATGATCATGACCACCCCCACATTCTCCTCGAATTGGTTGTAGAAGTTTCTAAGTTATCATTAGCCCATAATCACTTCAAATCTTATAATTTGCAACCTCTATAAAATAGAACATTTCAGAGTTGACTAAACTCACCGTAAACTTTTGGTGGACTCTTAAAATGAGTATAAACTATCATGTGCAATGGTTTAGATCCTTCTCAAATTTTATGAGGTTGTACAGATCGTTTGATGACCGTTCAGACCAGTCTTTAATTACCCACCTTGCTGGGAAGTGATTAGGGCGCAAGCCGTATTTGGCGACAAATCAACAAGGAGGAAAGGAGAGGGTAGAGGCTCAATTTGGAGTCAGGGGTAGTACAAGACCATTAACCATTGCAGATATCAATGAAAAAGAAAAAAGGCTCAAAATATCAGAGAATTGGAGGACCAACCCGAGGTAAAGGAAGAGTTCAATAATAACAAGCCGTAGGTCTGGCCAGCCAATAAATTAGGATTCTTTAAGGATCTCAATGCGGCTGCGGATCGTAAAGTACGATGACAACCTGAGGCGAAACCGCCCAACAACAAGAAATTTCCTTGACAGTTTGGTTCCGATTGTCCCTGAAGGTCCTACCCGTAGGCACACTATCTGTTAGTTATGTTCACCTGTTTCTGTTCACCTGTTTCTGCTCACCTGTTTCTGCTCACCTGTAATTGCATTGTTGTTTCTTAGGGGTATTTTTTTTTAGTTGTTCGCTAATACTAGAAAACGGGCTGAAACACACTCAGAACACGACGACATGCCCACGGTCTGGGGGAAAGATATAAGTCGAGATGAACTGATGCTCATGTGTTTTTACCACTCCAAAGTGCTATTGTGAACTCATGCACAGACCTTGTAGAGATTGAATTCTAGAAGCCTTGTTGTTTACAGGGGAACCTCAGTAATATGCAAGGCGGTATAGTAGAAAATACTCGACAATGTACAGGAATATGGATTTTGTGAAAATTCTATTGTGCGATTCAACACTGCACATACACCACAAAGATACTTCCTACGATTTCCATGCGCCACCTTCAAATGCGAAACTCCTGTATATGCATTTCGACAGAGCGTGTGAACGCAGATGAAGATAAACTTGCATCGCAACAGACACAAATTTTCTAAATCTGAGATATTCGTATTGTCTGGAGACTCCCGTAAATTCTAAAGTCTGTTGAGTATTTAATGTTGAGTTTTAGTGAAGTCTATATAAAAAAAAACTGACTACCTCTTAGAACAGCCATGAAGCCCGCCTTGGTGATAGGCAAGCGAGTTTGGCGTTGCTGCTGAATCTGAGTTGCCTAATTTCAGCTGAGAAACACGAGGACAAATGTGCATCGTACAACTGTAGAGAACCATAGGTTTCTGAGCCACTCTTCCTATTTCTCCAATGCACTTAATGGAGATGTATGCTTTGCTTTTCCGCATGCGGTCACAAACCTTATTCATCTTGAAGATTTAGTCACCACTAATGCATAAGCATTCTCGCATACATTTCATAGTAATAGACTTCCTGGCAAAATCGTATGATAATCACAAACATACAAACTTTAAATTAGCTTTATTATCGAGGTACTGCTTTCGTAAACCTTATTTACTTGCCAATCGTTGTAAGGGGAATAGACTAATACACTAATGAAACCGTATACATTAAGCTTTTGATGGAGGAGGGTTCGTTAAAAGATTCAGACATAACTAACAAGGGAACGTTCCTGCTAAAAATATACGGTATGTGAGTAGATCTTTCCTTCTAGACTCGCTCAGTATACTCGTCACAATGTTGTGTTGACCAAGGTTCAATCCAACAACGTAAACAAATCGCGCTACCAAATAAATGCTTAGTTTTAGAACAAAGAGATTAACTTATAATCATCGATTGCGATTTACGGTCTTCTGCGTTTAGAAAGTCTAAATTCACATAGCATAACTTAAGAGAACAAGCACCAGTGAGAAATATTAATTAATTACAAGAGCACATTGATAGCTTGATGATAAAGTGGGAAGCCTATGAGGTTTGATAGAAAAAAAAGAACGCAAAGAGAAGCCGCAGACACGAAGGTTTTATTATCTAATTATATTATATCCTAATGCATACTTCTATGAAAGGTTGGTTGATTGGAAAGGAGCCTGCTAACAAGCTCCTATCAAGCTGTCAGTCAGTATTTAATCTTTTGTGATGAAAGTATATCATGAACCCCTCATGTTCCCCTCCACCTTTCGATTTGTTGAATAAATTCCTTTTGTATCCTGTCAAGTTGCAACAGGACCAGCCTCACTATTGAAACGTAGTAACCGAAATTCACTTAGGGCATACCGCTTAAGCAGTTCAACAATCGAGTGGATGTATCACAATTCACTAATACCAATTCTTTGCTTCATCGCATTTAGTTTTTGATTGTTCAGTCGAAAATATCTCACATTCTCTGCACTAGAGAAGCACCTTATAACAAAATAATCGTACTAGAGTTTGAATACCCAAGTTCGTCAACTTGAAACTGTCCTCGAGGATCCGAGCATTGTGGTGGATTTAGGGATGCAGAAGGTAAAAAAGGAAACTAAAAGTACTAGTTGCTTTTCGTAAGCTCTCTGTACTACAACTTCACAGTAGAGCAACTAACACATTTCATATTCATCTTTTCTCGTTCAGCACAACAGTAAAGCCGTATCCTAGTCAATCTGTGTCTAAATATCACTCCTAGTTGTCATTAGTTTGAAACATTCAAGTAGTTCCTCCGGTTATGCACCTCTGCTCCAATCAGACAAAAAATATATATTCTTTCTTTGTGGCTGCTAAATAAAGTTGTATCAATGGGAGAGGGTCTCCATCTCTAACACTCGTCTACCGTAATGACTTGGAGCACAGACTAATAGCATCGGACCACGAGGCGGTCTGAAACTGACGAGGGTCTACTGTGAAACAAGCATCATCTTTTTTTATTGACGGGGCTGTCTTGTACTCGATAAATCATATTATTACGCGCATATAGCCCACGCATGCAATTTCCACGCCATGTAGTGCCACGTATGGTTGTCGGGTAAAAGTGACAGCAGTGTTGGGATTAAGCTCTAGACTTTCAGTTAGGATTTGTACCTGCAACAATATTTTGTTGTGAGATAGATCTTATAGGAATCTCCCCCGACTAAGGGGTAGTACAAATATCTTTGTTGGATTTGTAGAGCTTGCTCAACAAGGCGACGAGAATAAAATAGAAGACTCTGTCCAAGATTTAGCGACACGGAGCAAAAAAATATCAAAGAGCAAGAGAGGAGGAGTTCCGACATTCGTAAAGCCTGCAATACTGGACTAATCCATTCACAACACTTTGTGAATTGAAGAATATTACGAAGAGAGAAGCCAAAAGATGACCAGAATATGTCCAAGTAGCTCCGTCTCTTATTTTCTGGCGACATATATTTTTTACCAGCAACATCTAGATCAGAGAGAGAGGGGCTATCCTGGAAATTCAACAAAGACTAGATTGTAACAATACATGTTTCACAGAGGGGGATATTTGGTTAGATTTCCCTCGAACAGCAAGATACCCGACACGCAACCTCTACATGAAGTGAAAGGATAGCCGGTTTGAGGTTCTCGGAGTTGGATATTAATTCTTGATTTAGTATTGATGTAGCAACTTTAAGAGCAACTAATATTATTGTTATAGATTTGAGACAATAGTATGTAACGACACCTGGGCATCAAAGGAGAAGCTGTACGTTTGATCCAAGACTACTAATTATAACTTGTCTCACCAAAGAACGTACTCGATACGGCATACCATCAACAGTGTAAGTCCGAAATGTTTTGAGAATATCGTCCAAGGGATATATTGAGACGAAGGGATGAAGATATGAAAGAATATTGAGAGGGCAGATTTTTTATGCCAACTGTACGAGTGGGTGCAAAACCGTAGTGATAAAAGCAGTAATCCTCAGCCCTCTCTTGAAATTATTATAGCTGGATGGTTTCGATTTTTGCATACGAAGAATAATAAAATACCAAGATATAATTATTCAGCTAGCCAATAACGAGTTCGAGATAGCGATGGAACGTTTTCTTGATTTATTAGGATGTTATGGTGTTTGGATTTACAGGTATTACAGAGTATCTATTACATTACTAGGTATCTGAACATCTACTATTACAAGGATATTTACAACACCTCTTACAAATCTCTTGTTAATGAAAATCATAAACTGAATATTGTATTATCCCACACCTTAAACAAAACCTTGATGTTGATAATTATAAAAGATAAGATCACACCATTACTATAATCAGTCAACATTATTCTCTAATTTAACTTCTCCACAAACAGCCTCGATCTCTCGGCATAATACAAGATGCAATAAATGACATAAATGCCGAATTCTGTTAGATCTTAGACAGACACACAATACTACAATTCTCATAATCATTTAAAAGCACTTAAAAAGATTCATTTTACTTGCAACTACTACTTTTTCAAGTTCAAGGACCCTTTGAATCTGCAAGAAGCCCAGCTCTTTGCATCTGCAACACTCAAAGCTTCTTTTATATGCTCATAGGTTTAAAAAATGTGTTCCTACTTACGCATCTCTTCCTTCTTGTTTACGTTCAAGTTGCACAGCCACCGATTCTAAAGAGAATCTGTTTGGACATTAGCCAATACACAGAATTTCTACTTCTCTTATACGTTATTCCACTGCTTTATCTCCTTCAGCCATACCTGGTCTTCCAACACCCCCACATCTCCGTTTCACTTGTACGTTATTCCTCTCCTTTATCTTTCTTCCCACACCCCCCCACAGCTACATCTCATCCCATCTCTTTCATCTACACATCCGTCGTCAAAAAATCCTTAATATATAAAAATGTCTATAATACAAAAAAAACAGCAATTGTACAAAATTATTGTATTAGTCTTTCCCGTACAGAAGGAGGTGTTCAATGAGCATCTATAACTATGCCAGTCTGGTCTGTTCATTATCCAGTACACAATCCTCCTCTCTCTCTCCCATGTTTCATTCTACTTTTTCTTGTAGTTTTGAAGTGTACAGGGTCCTGGACTTTAGAATTATTCTTGGTGTTTCCAGCAAACCCAAAAAGTGTAGACCTCCTACTCTATTCTACTGGTACCCAATCATGACCAAGTCATCATTTGTCAACTCATCGACGCTTCCCATTTCGCTCAAACGCTTCAACACTCCCAAGTGTCCCAAGTCGTTTGTCTCGAAAAAGTCCTTCAAGGTCAAGTTGTAGAACTCCAAGAGCCTGTCTTGCTTTTCGATGCGGTTTTCTGCATCGTTTAACTCTTGTTCGTACTTGGTAACGTTGTTCTGTAACTGCAACTGAGCCTGTTTCTTACGTTGCCTACACTTGGATGCGGCAATACGGTTTCTCTCGAGGAGACGTTCCTTTTTCCAGGCTGCGGTTCCAGGTATGGGCCCATTGTTGGGGTTGAAGATCACTTCGTTGTTGTATATTAACTGGTGGTTTGGTGGTGGGACTCCAGCTGCCGGTGCGTTGCCTGCTTCTCTGGCGTTGGTGGTCGTTGTAGTTGTAGTTGTGGTCGTGCTACTGTTTGTGTTTGCGTTGAATGATGCAGGTAAGTTGGCATTTCCATTGAGGTTCACCTGTGATACTCCGTTAGACACACCATTCACATTCGAACCATTTTGATTAAAGTTGTTGTTGTTGTTGTTAAAAGCTTGCAGTTGCAGGTTCATTAACATCTGAGCCCCACCCTGTGCGGGTGCCGGGGTTGCGGACAGTAAGTCGTCAAAGGACGATTCATTGTCGAAAAATGCTTCGTGGTTGATGATTTGTCCAATTTGACCATTAGAAATCGAGATACGTCTTCTACGTGGGACACCGTCGTTCGAGTAGTAAGGTAACATCATCGTCGAGTCAAAGATGGGTGGGTTTGTGATAGGGTAACTGTTGATGTCGAACGGGTTGTGGAACGGAAGACCAGCAAAGATGTGTTGGTTCATGTGGTTATTGCTGGTCGACGGAGCTACGGCAGTGGCGTTGTTGGGAGTGCTGTTGGTGTTGTTGCTGCTGCTGCTATTATTGTTAGTTGAGCTATTACCTGTGTTCACGGCTGGGGCTACAGCCTCACTCGCAGCACCTGTACCTCCGACGCTTGAGCCCCCCTGAACATTCAACCCCGTGGCGGACAAGTGCAACAGCAGCACCGGTTGGTCATGCTGTTGTTGCTGCTGCTGTTGCTGCTGTTGTTGCTGTTGCTGTAACTGCGGTGGAGGCACCAGAGCTACTTGATGCTGGGGGTGCTGAGGGTGCTGAGAGTGTTGGGGGTGCTGATGTTGGTGCTGAATCTGCTGGACCAGCAGCGGTGCCTGCTGTATATTGAGGTGGTGGACCTGCTGAACATCTACAGGAGCCTGGCTATCCACATGCTGCTTCAACTGGTGGAGAGAAGACATCGCATGCTGATGCTGCTCCACTTGCAAGTTCTGTATCATACTCATAGGGGGTGTATGTGTAAAGAAGAGTCTTTGAGGAAAAAAAAAAAAAAACCGTTTGAATTTTTAAAGTGCAAGATCCCTTAAATAAGAGATCTTCGCAGAGACTGTGGTTGTGCGTCCCAGAAAGCAAACGTGCATGTGGAAGCACTTTTCCGAGTGAAAAAAATGAGACCACTGTATTAGTAATTATTTTCAACAAGTAAGAAGGATACTGTGTTTCATATTTGTACCATTGGGGGATTGAGTGACGACTTTAGTTGGCCCGGGACCCATAAATCATCGAGATAAGATAGAGGTGTTTCATGGGTGCAGAGAAGAAAGAGTAGATGGACAAAAGTAGATGAAATTCAGAAGAATAGGACGTGTATAGACGATGATTGGGGTAGATGTGTTTATTTTGGGCCAAGGTAATTAACCTCGTGCGTCTAGCGACAGATGGTAACAATAGGAAGAGAGAGTACAAAAGTTGTGAGACATCTGGACTGAGACAAAAGAGATTGGAGTGGCTCGTTTTGTTTTAGTAAGTTGTGATAATAATAATTGAAGGCTGAGAGGCTGAGAGGGTCGGAGGTGAATGGAAGTCAATGGAAGAGAATGTAATAGGAGTTATGACGATCAAAAGAGTAGCTTATCAAATGATAAGCTAATATGATACGTGGTTTTTTGTTTATGAGAGCTAAAAGTATAATATTATAAAGTATAATGTATGAATAGGAGGTGAAATTAAATGAAATAAGAGTTGTTTTTTTTTTGATGTGTAAGTGAAGCTTTTTCTTTGAAATTGGTTTCTAAGAAACCGGGCTTTCACAAAGAAGAAGATTACCTATCAAAACAAATAAGTATTGATATGAAAGCTTCGTTTGGGCATGAACAAACGAAGATTAACACTAGACTTAATTTATGACCTGATCTTTATTAGTCTAGACTTGAAGGCGGCGATGAAATGATGTGAACACAATAATAAAAAAAAAGATTTCAATCTTTTTGATGCATAATGCAACAAGCGGAATTGAGATGTGAAGGATTGGAATATGTGTATTCAGAGGAGAGGAGAAGAAGAGGAATAAGAAGTAGAATTAGGAAATGACCAAGATAAAGAAGGGGACCCAATAGAGTGAAGAATGAAGTGGAATAGATATATACTTTAACTAAATTACATTACCTTGCCTTGCGCATTAACTTTAGACTTATGCGCTGGACATACATACAATTAGATGAACTTAATCAGTATAATAATAAAACATCTTTATCTATTGTTTAAAAATTAGGGGTGTAACTATGGATATAATAGACTGGAGATCTAAACAGAAATCCGCCAAAATGCTATAATCAGGCGAATCAACTACTTGTACAAGAATACTTGAGAGATTTTGGCCAGTGCTCTTAAAGTTCACAAGCACAAAAGCGGTGAAATGTAACAACGAGAAGAGAAACAGTACATATTGTGGTTGTTTGACGATGCAATTACTTGTTTGAACATGCTAAGAAATCTCTGGGCTAAAGAGATGCATATTCGGAATTTGGAACAGTCATTTGTTAGAGGTTAGGAGAAGGAGCACTAGAAGAGAAGGGGACATTTGTAGAGGCGGAGAAGATTAGAAGAGGAGAAGTAGAGGTATTGGGAGAATGTGTATGTGAAACCATTATCGTACGAGGACTTGAAATGGACGATAAATGATGCTTTTAATGATATTCTATGAATAGCTTTAAGCATATAAGTTCTTTGTGATTCCCCTGTGCATGCATTATATTGCCTTACATACCAACAATAACAATGTTTGTGGTTGGCATTAAGATGAAAATGACTTCTGATTACTGTGGTTTCAGTAAATGGGTACTCGGGATTACTGTAGTATCAAGTAAAGGTTCCACGGATAAATATGTTTAAAAATACACATACTTCGTTTTCCGTATCCAACCCGAATCCTATTATTATGTTCTAGTTTCCAGTATAAGTGAACCATTGCAGACTTTTATCACTGTACCGTACGATTGATGTAGAGTCAATAGACTAAGAAGTGTCCAATCAGACAATATTCGTCTACGTTTGACTTCAAGAAATTCAACAGCTGTAACAAGTAAGCCGAAAAGTACATAAAAGTTGACATGCTGAATCTAATTAGAACCCTTTATTTTACCTTGAACCAATAGCAAAGAAGATAACACATTCACAGTGACAGCTTCATTCTATTTTTTCAATAATTTGCAGCCAAAAAAATCGTCATGTTAATTGGACATAATAGTTCTTCCTTGACTTTGTGAGTACATTATTACATCATAGACTTGTGAGTACACTTTTACATCATAGACATGTGATAGTTTATTGGCTTTCAAGCTGATCTTTAAGATTAGCCGAGCCCAGCACTTTGTAAGATGTGTATTTTGGTATGGCTCGGCTTGACTTTATAGCTCATCAAGTGGAGTCCATACTTGGGAGGACTCGACTACAAATTTAGAGGGTCCTAGCCCACACGTCTTTTTCAATAACTTTAGCACTATGAATGTGCACTGAGATTGTTTCAATAGTTTAAAGCTGGAAATAGCAGTCTTCTATCACTTGCTGATCATTCTCTGACATGGTTTCTTCAGTATTCTAACCATATAAACATCAGCTTAAGAATCCTTCTCACTAAGCTCATGTAAACTCTTTTTCATACATCACTTAACTTCTAACTATTCATTTTTACTTACATTTCATCAATATAAACACCATTGCTATATTTACATTCTCCTTATAATGATCATCTTTTAAAATACAAAACAAAAAAATCAAAAGTTAATGGCAATAACGCTAGTTCCCGAGCCACCGTGTCCAATCGAAGCTAGAGATGAACATCCTTATGAACCTAATGAATTAATCTACGTGCAACTTATTCTGCAGCTCAATATAAAGTTGTTCTCTACATCAAGCAATCGAAATGAACCTTTACGCTTTTCAGCTGTTCTTGATGCTCTTGATCAATTCAATAAACAGATTCTCCCATTGAATGTACAGTTTGATTACATACTTGAGAACCAGAGAGGTATGAAAATGTTTGGAATACCTCTATTCTCAGGTAGTCTGTTGCTCCCATTGATTGATCCTTCTACCTTTCAACTGACGAAGGGTACTAGATTGCTGATTCCAGACAACCGAATCAACTACTATCCTTTACCCGACTCAGGGGGTTGGGAGTGGGCATGGGAACTGATGTATATCCTCATGTTTAATGATGTAGATGATGAAGGTTGGGTATACCTGAACTTGGTCTTCAACAAAAGTTTGAGTGATTCAAGGTGGAAGGGAAAGTATTATTTTGGAAACTTTGTGAGGAGAAGGATATGGGTTAGAATGAGAAAGAGAGGTGTACCAGAATGTGATTTTAAAAACTGAATGTGATTTAGAATAGTATTGGTATTCATGAGGTGAAGAAGACTTAAAGTAACTGTGATATGCAATGAAGGAATATAAGTCGAAATGATTAAAGGATACAAGGAATTTAAAAAGGAAAGGAACTAATTTAAAGGTACTAATAGTTTAATAGAAATAGCATAATAAGTAATTAAGATTGTTCTGTTGTAACATATGTCGATAAGACATGGGATAAGCTGAAATATGTGTACTGCTCTATTGTACTTTCTATAGATGGAAAATGTTACCAGTGGTTGTGTGTAGTAGTTGCAAATTCAGCTTTGTTGGAGCCACCTACAGTGTGAGTATTTGATTATCATTCACTACTGCTTCCTCTTTCTTTAACATATGAAACACATTTTGTATTTGCAGCCAAAAAATTCACATCAATGTCATTATCTCTTTCACTTGCCTTGTCAATTGTATCTTTCAGAAACAAACACTATCCCGATATTCCTTATCCAGGTACGTATTAATGATTCTAATTGATGATAAATAATTTTACTAACCCAAAGACCTTATTAATTTAGTGGCTACCAATCTTTATGAATCAAACACCAGGCACCCTGTAGAACTTACAAGGTTACTTTTGAAGTACAAGATCAACATTCAAGGGTCACAGAGAGACTTTCAGTTACCTGATAATCCATTAGAGTTGATTTCACTTCTACAAGTATTATTTGAAACTCTGGATTTTGATGATTTAATCAATGCTGTCATTGAAAAGTTGTGTTTACAGTTAAAGAATCAAGTAACAAGAGAATTGATTGAAGCTATTACCATTGCAAGCACTTCTTTGAATAATCCACTTCATTCTATTTCATTGAAGAAGGTTTATGATAGGATTGGTGTGTATGAAGATACTTTGAAGTATTCAAATACACTAATATATCATACATTTTGTAATGAGAGAGACGAACAAGAGGTTGCAAGTGTTACAGTCAAGAAAGTAATTGATAACTATAGAGGGGTTTTAGAAGATTATAGATTAGAGAAAGTGGCAAACGAAACATGCTTGAAATTTCATGTTAAGTTCCTTCATGGTAGAAAGGAGTTATTGGCTATGATGGTGATTTTTGGAGAGGATGACATGATGGAATATTATCACTCTATTGAAGAAGAGTTTAGAGAATGAACAGTATTAATACGTCATCCATACTACTTTAAATAAATTTCAATCGATTTCTGTCTATTAAAATCTAACAATTCTTTATTGTATCAGGTTGATTTTCGTTATTTCATAAACTCCATAACTTCAATAACCATTGATCTCATGTTGACATGGGATTCAATATCTCTGAAAGTTAAAGGAGTACCTTCACATGATTGAGTGTTATTTCTGTTAGTCACTCACAAGAGATCATATATACTTTATTCTTCTTTCAATCAAATATGATACTCCACTCATTACAGTCAATCCTCCTACAACCAATCCGCTTACATCGAATCCCCAGTCCATTCCCACACCGAGCATCTCTTCTGCAAATGGCTTAACTACTAGTCCTCCTATGTATACCATCTGTAAAGCAGTATTCACTTTACCTAGTAAGTTTGGGTGGACACTGATTGTAGGGTACTTGACCAAGTTCACAAATCTCAGTACTGATTTAGGTTCAGGCAATGTCTTGTATCTGTACCAGAATGCCATGAAACTTAACATGACATCACGTCCAATAATTATGGACGCTATAGCTAATGGCATGGCATTGGTATATCCGAGTGCCACCGTACATACTGTCATGAGCAGTTTATCAGCCAAAGGGTCCAAGATTGATCCCACCACTGATTTCATGTCATATTTGCGTGCAATATACCCATCAAGAAAGTCGGTGACACATGAATATGCAAATAACAGAAGTGCAATTGTAGGTTGGTTATCCACAAGATAGTAACCTATGAAAGGAGTACATGCTATTCTACTCATGGTGATTATATTTGGAATATTGAAGAGATGATCATGTTTGCTCTTTGGAGTGGTTGTGATAAGTGGTTGTTGTTGTAGAGGTTGCTGTTGTTGTTGTTTCAGCAACTCTTGTTGCCCTTGGGATTGCTCTTTTTCAGGTTGTTGATGAAGGTAACGTGAAAAGTATGGTGAAGTACTCCGTGTATACGATTGGAAGGTAGGAACTGTAAGACCCAAAGGTCTTATAGATCGAGATCCAACAAACAATGAAGCCCGAAAGCTATTGAATCCTGCTCTGGGGTTGATAAGTCGTAACATGTATAGACTCTTAAGATGAAAAAATTCAAAGAATCATAATGAGGTGGTGAAAATAATGAGTGTAAGAACTGAATTGGTTGAGAGAAGGGTAAAGAAAACTTAGATGGGGAGTTAGGGATGATTTAAGTAGGAGTAAAAGCGAGGGTAAATAAAAGAAAAGTGAATTGGTTTAAATATCACTCAATCAAGTGGTTGATTAATTGCTTAGTGAGTGATATCGATTCTGTTGTGAGAGTTCAGTAGAAACTAATGAACTTCAATTTTTATGCTCACTAATTTCTCACTAATTTGTCACTAATTTTAACGACAAATCTTAATCCCCCATTAAATGTTCAATGCCAACAGACTAGAACACTACAATTTAACTATCTTAATTTTCAATTACCAACCAATCTAACCATCGTAGCTTGTATAAAACAACGTATTAACTTCATTCATCCACCCACACGATTACTCAGTCAATTTTCGTCCACTAACCCTTCCCTCTCCTTCTTCCACCACTACACGTTAAAGTGAAGAACAAAATCATTTCAAAAAACTTTTCCAACACCAAACATGTCCTTGAAACTTCCCCAAGCACCCAACGCGGGTCTCTTCAAGCAAGGTTACCAGTCCCATTCAGCTGAGGATGGTGCCATAGTGCGTAACATCGAGGCTGTTCGTGAGATCTCATCGATTCTCCTTACTTCTATGGGACCTTCTGGTCGTAGTAAGATCATCGTCAATAATCATGGAAAGATCTTTGTTACCAATGATGCCGCCACCATGCTCAATGAGTTAGAGATTGTTCATCCAGTAGTCAAAATCTTGATTATGGCTTCGAAACAACAAGAATTCGAGATGGGTGACAACACCAGTTTAGTCATCATACTTGCTGGTGAGTTCCTTAACGTTGCTGAAAAGTTGTTAATTTTAGGCTTGAAGGTGACAGATATCATCCAAGGGTTCAACTTGGCCAACAAGTTTGTATTGGAACACTTGGACTCTCTTGTTGTCGACAAGGTTGATGACCTTAACGATGCTGTTGAGTTGGCTAAGGTTATTAAACCAGTCATTGCAGCTAAGCAATATGGATTTGAAGACGTGATCTCGAGATTGGTTGTCGAGGCAGTACAACACATCTTGAACCGTAAGAACCCACGTGCATTCAACGTCGACTCTGTACGTGTAGTTAAGATTATGGGTTCACTGTTGCTGGAGTCTCTGGTAGTGAAGGGAATGGTGTTCCCTCGTGAACCAGAAGGAACCGTCAAACACGTCAAAACTAAGTCTAAGGTAGTTGTTTTCACTTGTCCAATTGACATCTCGACAACAGAAACTAAAGGTACCGTACTTTTGCACAATGCTCAGGAAATGTTGGACTTCACCAAGGGTGAGGAGCAGCAATTGGACCAAATGTGTAAGGAGATTTTCGAAAGTGGTGTCAAGGTAGTTGTTGCAGGTTCATCGGTTGGAGAACTCGCCCTCCACTACTTCAACAAGTACTCGATCTTAGTATTGAAGGTACCTTCGAAGTTTGACTTGCGTAGAATCTGCCAAGTATGTGGTGCTACACCATTGCCACGTTTGGGTGCTCCAATGCCTGATGAATGTGGTGCTATCGATATTATCGAAACTAAAGAAATTGGTGGTGACCGTGTCACCATCTTTAGACAACACGAAGAGCTGATTTCGAGAACAGCTACTATTGTGGTCAGAGGTGCAACACAGAACAACTTGGACGATGTGGAAAGAGCTATTGATGATGGTGTTAACGCTGTCAAGGGTTTGTTACAAGACAGTCGCTTGTTGCCTGGTGCAGGTGCCGTCGAAGTGGAGTTGAATAAGATGCTTACCAAGTACGGAGAATCAACTCCAGGTCTTTTGCAGATCGCCATCAAACAATTTGCAAAGGCATTCGAGGTTATTCCAAAGGTGTTGGCTGAAACATCGGGTTTGGATGCCCTGGAGTTGTTGACCAAGTTGTACGCTGCACACTCCCTGGAAGACGGAAAGCTGATGGGTGTTGATATTGAAAACGACGGTGTGGTGGATGTAACAAAGGTAGGAATTTTCGACTTGTTGTCTGCAAAGAAATCAGCCTACAACTTGGCTGTTGAAGCCACGAATACCATCTTGTCTATTGACCAGATCATTATGGCCAAGAGAGCAGGTGGTCCACAGATGCCAAAACAACCTAGACCTGGTAACTGGGATCAAGAAGATTAGTGTATAGAGTAATGTATGATATCTTATTATCCAAACCTTTATGGTTATTGAAATGGTGAATTTTGCACCCAAATTTTAATATACTATATTTTAAATTATTGGCAGGGACTTATTCTTATGGACGTTATCGTATCTTGTGTGTGTTGCATGTTGTACGTGATTGCTCAAGTCATTGGATCAGTTAGTTGTTAACTG
This sequence comes from Kodamaea kaohsiungensis (nom. inval.), assembly GCA_030558205.1. Taxonomy (NCBI): domain Eukaryota; kingdom Fungi; phylum Ascomycota; class Pichiomycetes; order Serinales; family Debaryomycetaceae; genus Kodamaea; species Kodamaea kaohsiungensis (nom. inval.). Next base: position 16,489 of record JAJMRZ010000016.1, on the reverse strand, counting down.
CAAAAGTGAACTATAAGAGATTAAATGAATAAATCTCCCAGACTCCTATCTGATTTCACCAGTATTATATTCATTAGTTAATAAATGTACCGTACCATTAAAAAAATACAATAGGTTGGTCCTTCTTCTGGTCTTATACATCCCAGGGACTCATAAACTCTCAGGTTCTATATTAAAAAAAAAAAGATAGCTGGAACTCAGGTTCGAACTAAGGACCAACAGATTTGCAATCTGCTGCGCTACCACTGCGCCACACCAGCTATATTCCAAAAAATTCAAAAATTTGACAACTTTTATTCGGGCTTGGCTATTTATAGGAGTTTTTTAAAAGTTGGCCATACTTACAAGTACTTGAAGATACAACAAGAACAGTGTATTAAACTAAGCAAATTAAGACTATAGAATATCTTTTATTACTCGATTGCTCTATATTAAAATGAAATAAGTGCATTTTACACTTGTACATAATTGTAATGGATGCAAATTATTTACACTAATAACTTTTCAATATTTGCTGAGTTTTTAACAAAATTGATTAAAATTATAGAGTATACTTTAATAATACATTTTTTAGATTCACTTTTTAATCCTATTACTTCCCCTTTGTTTATATTATTCAATCACTTTCATTACTTTTCATAAACTCAAATAGAAACTCTAAATACTCTTTCCAATATTAACAAACAGACTTACTTTGTCGAAATCTTTTACTCCATCAGTTTCTACTCCTCCACTTACATCATATCCCAATACATTTTTAACATCTGCAGCACTTTTCAAGTTATCTGGAGTTAATCCACCAGCTAGTATAAAACTAGCGAATCCCAATTCGCTGACCAAGTCCCAGTCAATAACTTTCCCTTCTCCACCAGCTTCTGAGTCTAATAATGGTAGCACCAAAGTAGCTGTGTCTTTGAAATGCTTGATATGATGAGTACGCATAATTTCAACATCCGATGGAATAACATAACGAATAACCATTCCAAAATCAGCAGATACATGCTCTGCAAACTGGATTTTATCTTCGCTTCCATGCAATTGTACGAAATCTAATTGTAATTCTTTAGCAATCTGTAATACCAGTTCTAATGGTTGGTTCCTGAACACACCTACAAAGAAAGGACCATTTTCTATTATCAACTGAGCTGCTTTCTGATAATATTCTACCTCTTCTGAGATCTTTAGTGACTTCAAATGTGCTTGGAGTTCTTTTATAGTTTGAAACTGTCTTCCTTTCTCTCTTCTCACTTGTTTAACATATGCTGATACTTTCTGTGCTTCTTCCGAATCTATTGTTCTGGCTCTTCCTGGAACTAAAATAGATCCAACTAGATCAGCACCACTTTCAACAGCCACCGTCGCGGCTTCTACCGTCTTGGTTCCACAGATCTTTACTAACTTAGTCATAGCACCAAATGATAATTTTTATTTCGATTCTGAAAAAATCATGATATCATAATGACAAATATTTCAATTCTTCATGTTTTACTTCATTTTACCTGTTGTTACTATTATACAATAGTTATGCTACACTAGAGTAATAGAATACTAAAGTAATTCTACACTAGAGCAATAGAATACTATAGAAATACTATACCATGCCATTTGAATTTTATATGAATGATACAAACTATTGTACCTCTATCCATTAAACTAATCCTAAAGTTAACCTTAACTCACTAAGCCATGGTTGACAGTAAACACTATACACTAGAGTATCCATTAGAGTATTCTCTCAAACCCAACCACACTAATCATTATCCTTTCTGAAAAACTTACCAAAGTTCTTGAAATTCTCATTCAATTTATTAACATGACTTTCACCATTTAATGCTAATTCTCTTAAATTCTTTTCAAAGTTATTCATCTTAACAGGTAACATGTTTGGTGATTTCACTGTAGGTGTGTGACTTTGACTGTGTGTTTGGCTGTGACTTCCAGGTTCTTCATCTTCAATCGATGCTAATAACGGATTCGCAGCGTTCAATGTGTTGTCCATTGTCAATTGAAGTTTGAAGTTTTCAACATACTTTCTTTGATGTTCATTCGATATATTTTTAAGATTGAGAACCTTTGTAAAGTTCTCAACCGATCTGTCGCCGATAAGTTCGAAATAGTTTTCAATCAAACCTTCAATTGGCGCAGAAGGAATCATTAAAAGACGAAGCAACGATTCCAAGTTATTAAATTGCAGAGCAACAAACCTTTGATACGCCTTTGATACATTTGTGGTATTGGTGTTTGACTCTTGGTTTGTATCAGCAAACATTGGGAAACGTATAGCCAACTTCTGTAAATGTTGTGCATCGCGTAGGATTTGTTCCAAATTAAGTATGCTTAAAGGTTTGATGAGTTTCAAATTGGTGGCCATAGCTGTCACCAACATCTCCAGCAATTTATCGTTGAAGTTACGTACATAACTCTCACGAATTATCAATGGGAGGATGAAACGTAAGTTATCTTGAGTTAACACATTTTCCAAGTCTAACATATAATTCGAGATTTCTTCAGATTCAGAGTCAGCACTGGACCAGTTGTAGTTGATAAACTGTCTCCAAGAGAGTTTCAAATCGTTAGATGTTTTAATGAGCAAACTCGATATTGACTGGCTTATAATTTTGAAGTAGACGTCTTTGACAGGTTCAAATGATGGAAGTTTTGAACGGTACTGTGGTTTCACTATACTGGTGAACTTTTCACTCAAGTCGTCGATATTGTTAATGATGTAGTCTCCTGTATTCAAGAGCATTGTACAGTATTTGATGGGTTCCAATCCCGACCCTAATTCTTGGTCATTTCTAGGGATCATAGGTACCAATACCTTATTATGGTAGTCATACAAGTACTTGATGAAGACTCGTGCTAAATCAACTAAGATCTCACCACTGCTCAACTTGAGGATCTGTGTCAAGATCTTTTGGTACGTCTTGAAAAGCTCTGTACATGAATTGGTGATGTTAGGTACATTATTGACCTTGAGTGTTGTGTAGAGATCATCTGGCGATATGGCTTCCAGAAGTTCTTGAGGAAGTTGTGGAGTAGACAAGTATTCTACTGACTTTTGAGCAAGTAGCTTATCTTGTTCTTCAACCCAGATCAGCAAAAACGGTTCGAAAACACCTGAAATAATCTGTGTAAAGTCAGTTGTTTTAAAGTCTTCATTAAGTGCACGTTCAAATTCCAAGGTGGTGTGTAAGTTGTCCAATACGGATTTCGAATTGGCAACACCCTGCCTAGAAGCATTTCTTGCTAAAAGGCTTGTCAAGTCTTGATTCGTGATTTTGCAAAAGATTTTAGCCAACTCTATAGCTATATTCCATTCCTTAGGGAAGACCTCAACGTACTTTGAGCGTACTGTTTTGAGGGTGTTGTTTTGAAAGTATAAATATCTTCTTCCCAAGTTTTCTAATGATCCAGCTTCTTCCAAGTTGTTGAAAATCGACGTTATATCTTTGAGTTGCGAGTTGTAGAACCAGTTCAACAACTTGTCTTTAAATTTAATGTCGATCAATTCTAAGATCTGGCATCCGTATGTTAAAGAAGAAGACTTGTCATCGACCTTCTTTCTAGATACTAAGTCTTCAAAGTCTAAGAAGATATCGTCGACCAATTTAGATTGAGTTGCGTTGATCATCAAGTGGATCTGATTGATTTCATCCACCGATTTGTATGGTTTGAAGAAGACAAGCAATTCACGGATCACACTAAGCAACCCTAAGATCTCCTTGTAGTCATGATGAGGTACGATTTCTGCTAATGTGTTATAAGCATTGACAAGCATCTGTAAACGTTTTAGTACCTTCATTGAGAGAACCAAGTTCTTCTTATATTGATCCAATTGTTGGATAGAACTAGTCATTCCAATAATCGATTCTTGGATCCCCTTGGAATTGGTCTTGAGTTCACGGATATCATTGATCAATGTTGATGTATCTTTAGGTAAGGGTGTCTCACATGTTGAATTATATACTTGGACTTCGCCTGCAATTTTCTTATTGAGCATCTTCTTATACTGAGAAGTATGCTCTAATAGCTGAGGCAAGTCACGTAGTGACTCCGGAGAATGGAATATCTCACGAAGATGCAGAGATGGGTCGTATGTACACGAATCCATGGTGACTTTAACGTTTGAATTTGATTTTGGGAGTTTTTGTTTTGGGATTTTTAGCGAGCGATCTTGGTGGACGGAATTACTGAGGTGAGGGAGAGTGGTAGAGGTTGAGTGCTAGATTTGAGTATTAGGCTTGGGTTTATGTAGAAAAGGTTAGGTGTAGGGGAGAGATTGACTATTGAAGCTTTTGATTGTAATGAGGTTGTTGATTTTTAAGGGAATGTGTTATGAAGAATTGAACTTGTTAGTGATGTGAAGAATATATAGTAATGAGGCTTGAGGTGGCTATTTGAGTAAACAGAAAGCAAATCTGAATGATGCTATATATATAAACATATTTAGTTATGGCCACCGTGACTATAAAGAAGGGGTGTATTCTTATGTCTTATAAATTTCATGAGTTGTGGGGTGGGGTGCAAATGTTTGCATTAGCGTAGAAGAGATTCACTGAAGATGATTGTTGAACATAGAATCCACTTGCAATGAGTTTACTTTAGAAGTAGAGTCAAGGTTAAACTTATGGTTCAAGTTGAAATTGAATTTCTATTCATTTGGTTGATCTATAGTTAAGAGAATATATTTTGCACCCAAATGTATGAGGAATATTTTATATTTGGATAAATCAGTCTGGTTCCGGTGGTGAGTGAATGAGAACGAGACAGTTACTCATATATACTCTAGACTTGGTATATCCATTGAACGAAGCTGTGAAATAAGAGGATGTTCATGGTACTAATTGTGCATACTCATATAATGAAACTCTCAACTAAATTCAATATAGTAGAAGTTGGTAGCACCAAATGACAAGCTATCACTTTATAAATGTACACAACTACATTAATGTAACATATAAATAACATACAAAGAAATATTGAGGCCAAGACGATCTTCCGCATTACAAAGAGATCTCGTAAACATTTCACTTCACTTATACTGAAGCTAACATTCAGAACCATTTAAGCCACAATAACTTAAACAATAATCTGTTATAAACACGTTTACAAAGACACAAGATCGTATTCAAGTATCGTTTCCAACTAGAAAGGATAATCCTTAAAACTAAAGTATTCAAACCTTTTAATCTGATCTCAATAAGAACTTTGTGGGTGAAATATACTCGGAATAATATATTGAATGTATTCCTCGGGATGTATGCTTCTACACCACTCTAGATCACCCACTCCATTAGGCTCGATTAGTGTTTATATCCAATTTAAGTTATATAATATCATAATTTCATTAACTAGGTAGTATTTTGTGGGGTATGCGGCGAATGATAACCCGATATTTGAGACCGTACGCTTTAACGGTCAGCGTAATCCGACTCCAATAGGTGATGAACGATTCAATTTAAATGAATTAAGACATTTATCCAAGTTAGGTACTTAAGTAGTACATTTCGGGAGTAATCTAACGGGTTGCAATGCAGAATTTGTTCTTTTTCGTATAGATTATTACATCACTAAGAAGAAGTGAAATTTATGCAAAGCTTGTAGTTAATTTTTGGTTTAGGTAAATGGTTCGACATGTCGAATGGTGAGTAATGAGCGATTAGAGTGAGTGTGGAAGTGAGATTTATTGGAGTCATTAGAGTGAGATAGAATAGATCCAGTAGAGAGGAATTAACATGATAATCAATGAGAAACAAACTTCCAGTCCACAACCACTCGAAAAAATACAGCCAATAATTCCACCCACACTTCCACTCCGCAACTTCACCCGAATCAATGTCTCAAAACGCCCAACGTCAAATTTGGCAAGTGAGGCCTAATTTTAAATATAAGGCCTAAAGAAAATACAACTAGATAGCGGTGGGTGGGGAAGTTGACAGGACAGGAAAAACTACCAGATGATAGATCCTGTCTCAATGTCAATAAAAAGATTAAAGTTTCTAAAGTTAGTAGGGCAGGGCCAGTTCTTATTGCTTCAGAAGAAGTAATTTAAAAAATCCTTCTCTTTTAATGAACGCATTTACGTCACTATCATCCCAAGGCATTCACCCATAAAACACACCATAATCATCGACTACTTAATGACCACAACAACCATAAACATAAAGATAAACATTCATCAAAGACATTCTGGAATGGTTCTTCTCGTCCATGAGACCATCACAAATGCCACCTCTGCCCCAGTTAGGAAACCCCAGTTTCCACCTTTTCCCCCATTTCCTAACATAGAAATTTCTGAGGGGAACGGGGGTACATGGTTGAGTACTGCGGTACGAGCCTTTTCCACTAAGTAAGAGACCCCAAGTATACCAGAGTCGACGCACAGTGTGCTTTGTGCTCTGCTCTGCGTATACCTAAGCAAGGTGAGACGTTCCACAAACCGACCACATATTTTGCAAGGTGTATGGGTGTATATAAACTGAAGCCAGTTCCCACATTCACGTAGATCCCCTCACATCTGAGCTGGAAAAACGCACATCAACCACCTTCAGTTACCACAGTCTGACTGAATCAAAGCTCACATTAAACACTCACAGGACATAGAAGAAACCCCCGAACCCCCTCCTCCGTGTTTTTCTCATTCCTTTGCTTTAACTCTTTCCTTATTTCGGTTATTTCAGTAAGGAGGCAATCACAAAAAAAAAACAGAGTATATAAAGACTTCCAATGGCTCGTTTCAAGTTTGGAAGAAGGAGAAAGGCTGACGATACTGCATCCATAGTCACTAGTGAATCCAGGCCGTACGGTTCCAACGCATCTATTTATACCAATAGCAGTATTTCAACGACTCCTTTAAAGAGAACCGAGTCCTTGTCATCTTCTAGTGGATACGCTAAACCCAATAGGTCTGCATCCATGTCACATGTAAATGTTGTGCAGAGAGAAGCTAGACAATCAGTTGATACTTTTTCCGCAGGCCCAATGTTTGGTACACCAGCACATGCCCCTGCCCCTGTACCGGTGAACAATTCGGTTCATCAACCCAGCAACTCTGCTACTTTTTCGAGTCCAGTATCATCAACAGTCACTCCATGGAAACGATTCAAGCTTTACAATTCCCCATTTCCTCGTTACAGACATGCCGCATCTTCCATCAGCAGTGAGAAGAGCGAGTTCTTCCTTATGGGAGGTCTCAAGGAAGGTTCCGTCTTTGGTGATACTTGGAAAATCGTGCCCTCCGAAGACGCAACTGGCGAAGTCGCTGCATATACCGCTCACAGTGTCGACATAGCCAACTTGAATAACCCACCAGCTCGTGTAGGACACTCGTCTGTGTTGTGTGGTAACGCATTCATCATCTTTGGCGGTGACACTGTAGATACCGACTTTAATGGGTTCCCAGATAACAACTTTTACTTGTTCAACATCAACAACAACAAATATACCATCCCCCTGCACATCTTGAACAAACCAGATGGAAGATACGGACACACAATTGGCGTCATTTCCTTGAACAATGCATCGCTGAGACTTTACTTGTTTGGAGGCCAATTGGAAAATGACGTCTTTAACGACTTGTACTACTTTGAACTCAACACCTTCAAGCTGAACAAAGCACGTTGGGAATTGGTGGAACCATTGAACAACTTCAAACCTCCTCCATTGACAAACCACTCTGCCTCCATTTTCAAAAACAAAATGTACGTATTTGGTGGTGTCTACAACAATGAGCGTGTTCTGAATGATTTGTGGAGTTACGACGTCTTGGTCAACAAATGGGCCCAAATCCCAACCACAGGTGCCATCCCATTACCAGTAAATGAACACTCGAGCTGCATTGTCAATGACAGATTGTACATTTACGGTGGTAACGACTTTAGCGGTGTCATCTACAACTCATTACACGTGTTGGACTTGCACACCTTTATTTGGTACAAGTTGGCTGACGGAGTCAGCGCAGGACCAGGACCACGTTGTGGTCACTCCATGACATACTTGCCAAAATACAACAAGCTTATCATCATGGGAGGAGACAAAAATGACTACGTTGTCGACGACCCAAACAACTTTGAGACATACGAAGAATACGATGGTAAAGAAATCGGTACCATGATCTACGAGTTGGACGTTGCATCCGTCGATAGATTCTTACAGTCTGAACAGGTCAAGGCCCCAGTGCCTAAGAAGGCTGCACTGGCTAGAAACGACGACCTCAAGCTGTACGACCGTCACACCAGATCACAATCTGCTTCGGTTGACGATTTCAGAACACCTGCTGCGTCTCCTGACAGAAGAGCTGCTCTGACTGATAGATTTGGTCCGAGCTCGGCTGTAGCTACAACTCCAGGCACCCTTGCCCCACCACGTAAAAGCTCAATCTCCAGCGGGAAAGCACCTAACGGTAATGGAAACGCTGGACAATACGGTTACGAAGGTGCTCCAGGCGCACCAGAAGAAGAAAACGAAGATGATACCACGCCTGTTGTTACTAGAACAAACACCGCATCTGCCAGCGAGGCTGCTGCTGCTGCTCTTGTTGCCGGCTCTTCTAGCGGACTCAGTGACGATGTTCGTGTTAAGAAGTTGGTGAGCGAACTCACCAATGAATTAAACAACTTGAGACTTGTAGCCAAGACACAAATGCAGAATGCAACTGAAAGAATCCAACAATTGGAGGCCGAACACAAACAAACAAAGCTGCTGCATACCAAGGAAATTGGCGGGTACGAAAAACGTCTTGCTGAAAAGGAATTGCTTGTGTCTGAGTTGAGAAGCTCGATTGATCCTAAGTCACTTGAGATTTCCGAAGAAAATGACTCAGGCTCGACCGGCTCTGGCAACAGAAGAAGAAGCTCTGTTGGAGGTAACATCAGTGAGTTGTCCAAATACAAATTAGACCGTTTGGAGTTGAACAACAAGATTCTTTACTTTGAACAAGAGAATGCTAGATTGAAGGATAAATTAGTTCACTTTGAACCATTCATGAACAACCAAATTGGTGAGTTGTCCAAGTTCCAAAAGATTATCAAGTCACAGGAAGACAAGATTACCAAGTTGACTGCACAGGTTAAGGATGAGCAGGTTTTGCACAGACAAATCAATGACTTGAAGTCTCGCAACTCCAACTTACAGTTGGAGTTTGACAACTACAAGGCAATTCACGTGGACGACGATTTCAGTGATGCTGAGGAAGAGGACATGGCTGCTGCTGTTGTTGCTGCAGGTGAGCATCCTGAATCGAGCAGCCGTTCGATCATGAGCTCTGCCACTAGACGCTCTAGAAGAGACATTTCCAACCATTTGGAGAACTTGGTGCAAGCATGGAACGTGAAGTCGACTGATAAGAGCCGTTCTCCTGCTGCTAGTGTCAATAGCCAAGACCCAGAGTTTGTCAACAAATTGCAAAAGCAAGTAGACGACGTGCTCAGCATCAGTAAGCAAAACGAAGTAAAGTCTAGCTCGGAGATCAACAGATTGAAGGATGAGTTGGCAGACAAATTGAACTCGCTCAAGGTGTTTGAAGAGAATTACCGTGATGCGTTACAGCTGGTGAACAACACCAGTAAGGCTCTCAAATTGAACGAAGAGGAATTGCGTTCTCAGAAGCAAACCATTGAGAAATTGGTGAAGGAGAACAATGAATTGAACTTGTTCATGAAGGCCAGCAAGAGACATAGCTCAAGAGGTGCAACAGGCCAACCTATAGCACCGGGCGTTGGATCACCTAATTTGCCGCACGCTATCACCGAAGAAGACGAAAACGTCGACGAGGATAACGCACTCAATACGGCACACTTTACAATGAAGATACAAGACTTGGAAGCCGACTTGTACATTATGAAGCAGGAGAGAGATCAATTGAAGGACAATGTGACTGGTTTGCAAAAACAGTTGTATTTGCTGAACAATAAGTAATTAATTGTATTTATTATGTCTAATGAAAATTTTAGTGTTAGATTACACTCAGTAGTGGCTGTAGTAGTGATACCTGATCGGTTTTCCTTAAACGTACTCTAGACTAAGCCGTACCTACTTTAGCGAATGTACGCTTTCTCTAAAGTCTATTGTTTAATTAGAAACTTAGCTTGGCTAAAAAAAGCATAAATTTTTGCAGCCATTAATTTTGTAATTAGCATAAACCAACTCCTTATCGTATTAGAGTTTAACCTACAGCTTCCGATTAATATGATTTACCAGGAACCTAAAGTTCAAGTATTACCTAGCATGTGGCAATAGCTGCACCCTTTTTTTTAATTAATTTTAAATCACCCCTTTGCCACATATCCACAAGTATGATTAATGTAATTAAATATAAAAGGTTATTGTTCTTGAATATTTTAGTGACGTACATTGGTTGCTTGTCCAAAGGGGTATAAAGTGTTTAATTATCAGTGGTGCCCCTTTAGAAAATATTTCGAAATAAAGTGTCTTCGGTGTCATGTAGTTAAACAGAACACTGCGCCAAATTGTTATACTTGATGAAGTGCCGATACCGGATCATCACGTTTTGAAATGAAATGAAGTCTGCTGTAACCATAGTTTTGGGAGATTTCGGCACCTCACCAGTAATCAACAATCATTCTTATTCTTTAGATTTAGCTATTGAACTTGCCAGACTTTTAAATAGAAATCTCCAAATAGTATGATTGCATCTATAACCTGGAAATCCTACAAACCCTATGTACTGATACACACAAGAATTGGAAATACCGCAAGAAGAAGGTTCGAGAAATTAACTCCAAGGGCATTTCTTTCTAAATATTTAACTCGAATTGCGTTGCAACAGCCTGTGTTACAGTAAAGACTCTAATTATATCTCGTTTACGAATAAAGTGTTGGTGTATTATTATCATAGCTAGCAGTTCAATTCCTTGGCAAGTACATATTCATTGCCTGTAGATCTTTGATATAATTAGGCAAATTGCCGCAAGGCCCACGCGTCCACCAAAAATGATCTGCTTTTACAATTGTTGTCACTCAGTGACTCGTATCATCTAAGAGATTTCGTAGTTGTGGTAGCAAGGATAATTCAACCAGTTAGCTTTTACGAAAGTGATTTAGATTTATAGCAACAATGCAATTAGACCTGTTCATTTAATTAGACTTAAATATTTGCACCCAATTTTTGGGATTCCTCAAGGTAAATGCTTGGGAGCAAGAAGCTATCCTCCAGTTCTCTTGACTATACAAGTTGAATTACCACAGCCTTCACAGTCACTTGTAACACGCTTTCAATTTAATTACCTCATTCTTTCCCCATTTCAAGTGGAATTGACAACATTGGTAGTATGACATGGGTGAATTCTAAGCCTTCAAACAACAAAGATTCGTAAGTTAGATATAAAGGAGTATAAGCTATTCTGTAGAAGTCAATAGCACCCCTTGTGGATCTTATTTAAATAGCCCAATAATCATAAAGATTTGAGTAGTCTCTATAGGCAATTAGTCTTTACAAGTTAGTTTAAGCGTTCAGAAAGTATTTAAAATGGGTTTCTTTGAAGAAGAAAGAGAATATGAAGAAGTAGAACAAGTTGATGTTGTTCAAGATGTTTATGTTGACAGAGGTGGATACGAGGAAGAGATCCAAGAGACTGAAGTCTATGATGAAGATGTCGAGGTTGATGTTGCTGTTGAAGAGTACGGATATTAAGGAATCCAAGGTTCCACAAATGGGTTTGTTGGTAGTTAGAAAGGTTTAAGGTAGTTATTAATTTTATGCTAGGAGTTTAACTTTAATGAATTCATTTGGCGAATTGTAGTGTCTTATTGGGATAGGTTTTCATATTAAAAGGTTGTATAATTTAAGAATGAACCATTGCTTCTTAACCATTATACTATCTCCCCCTCTATTACCCACCTCTTGCCTTTCGTTTCGTAAAGTTGGTATTGTTATACAAATTGACTCTTAACATAAATTCAATTGTAACCCACCAACATTTAATTAAATCTTTCACATTCACCCATCTCCTCATTTCCAATTCCAAATATACAGTCAACCGAGAAGGGTTACCACACTACTCGTGAAACACATAACCTCGTCACTTCAATATAAATTATGACACTAAACTTAAACAATTTCACACCAAACATCACTCGAATCAATGGATGCAAAATCCAAGTGTCAAACCAGAAAACTAAGTTACCCGATAAATCTACACGATAAAATATAGGTACATCAATCTTATCCATGCACATGTGTTTCTTAAGAACCCTCAGTTCTTGTTTAGTATGTGTATCGTGACAATATGTTTTGTAGTAGAGTTTGTACATTGGAATCACTTTTAACTTAAAGAGGCTGAAACAAGATGTCATCCATAACATTTGCACTTGTCTTGTAAAAATTACGAAGATATTTCATCATTCACATTCAGGAAATCATAGAATCTGCTCCTTTTCTGGCACATTTCTTCCTGAATCATTGATCCACAGCGAAACACTGCATGTTATGATGAGCAAAGGGAAGCAGATTGTCACAACACCACCCTCCAACCAGGCAACAATTGTTCAATTTCTTATAAAGTAAACACACTTGACGATTTCTGTTTGTGCCTACAAATTTTCTCCTATATATAGAAATCGGTATACGTTTAGTATTAGGGACTAGGGGAGCAAGGATGAACAAGTTCAACGATAAGATCAGTCAGTTGAAGGAGCAGGTTGAGGAGGCCAAGACCAAGTATTTTGAGATCAAACTGGTTTATGATTCCAAGCAAGATGAGTTGATTCAAAAGGAATATCAAGTAAGGGCCTTGACCACTAAGCAGTTGTTCTTGGAAGAGAGCTTGCACAAGAATACATCCAATTACGAACAGTTCTCACAAGAATTGAAGACCAATACTGAGAAGATCACTCGGTTTGATCTGTTGCAGAAGCTGTTACAAGCGGAAATCGAAGCCTTGGAGCAGAAATATGATGAGTTGCAGGAGAAATTCGGACAAGTAAGAGAAGAGTTGAGGGATATTCATCAGGTCCTTGATGGAGCGTAAAGCTCTATAATAAAAATGACTCCAGTAAGTGGAGTATTTTGACTTAATGGTTAGTCTCGCTCCACAATTTTTGGAGCCTTAATGGTTAGGATTTCTCGCTCCAACTTAGTGAGCGAATGGACTATTCGAGATTTACAAATCATTTGGTTGAAAGGTTTGGGGGGTCTACGGATAGAGGTTAGCATTAAAAATTGCATTGAATAAATTTATGAGTAATTCCTTGTAGTTTATTGACGGATCTTACGGAAATGTGGACCTCGTTTACAGCTGGAGAAGTGCTACGAATTTGTGCTGCACATGCTTTTGTAGCATCTAGCACTTTTAGGTACTCTAAGACTATAGGGGGTTATCGTCTTACCGAGAGATAAGACACTTTTATTTCCGTTGCATCGATTACAATTGCTATAGCAATAAGTCACTTGCACCTAAAAAGTATACACTTTCCAGACTTACTTGAATAACCTAATTATAGTCACTTCAAAAATTAAGTTTCGCCAATCACAGAGTTAAAGTTTAGAGTGATGAATATTAGTAGTTCAACCATCGTAAAGTTTATTCGCTATCCAAATACTAAATGTACAATTGTCTCGCCAACGGTATTCCGCTCTATATTGCTAAATCTAAATCCACTCTCAGAGCGAACAAAATAAGCAGCGGACTACTTTGGTCATAGTTATGTTTTCTCTGTACTAAAACGTTTCTTCTAAGTTTTCATGTCCTTTGCTATTTATTTAGCAGAATACGTAGGGACATTCTCTGGTTGATGATATAAATCATCTTCAGTGAAAAATTGAAATTGTTCAGCATACAGACTCATTTGAGGTTCCAAGTGGTCCAAATTGGTTTCTTCTTCTTCTTCTTCATGTTCTTCTACATCTTCCATTACCGTTTCTTCTGGCTGTTCCTCTAACTCTTCGTCAGGTGGTGCAGATGGAAGCAACGAGGCTTCATGTGCACGCATACGTTCCTTCTCGCTCAATCCAGTATGTTGTTGCACTGGATAACGTGGTACTTCTGTATGATCCGCTTGGTACGGTGGTGTTGTTCCTGGAGGACCTGCAAGCGATGGTGTTAGTGATGAACTTGCTAAGATAGGCGATCCTTCTGTATTCTGACTTGAAGAGCCCTGGTTTGAAGAGCCAATTTGATGTGAATTGACATGAACTGGGACTCCATTTGGAGGAACCAAGAACCCTTGTGATTGGGGAATAAAGTTCCCTGATTGAGAGGCAGGTGTACTCACCAATGGAGTATTCAGTAAAGTCGTATGAGCAGGCAACTCTGTCAGTTGTGCTCCACTTCCAATCAGACCGCTTCTCAGAACAGCACTCACATCACCTCCCAGTCTATGGGTTCCAATAACCACCTCTGTTGTTAATTGCAAGAACTTTTTCAGTCTCTTGAACTTATCTGTATTTACAAACGCCAATCTCTCTTGCTGCATGTTAGGCAGGTATGACTCCTGGTGTTCCTTGGGGTGTCTTGATGCTTCATTTTCTTCCAACAGTAACGATTTACCACTCAAGTTGATCAATACTTCGACAAAGTATTGGAACAGGACCAAGGGACATCCTACAATGGTGGGGAAAGCGTCTGCCGGTACTCGCACACTGGTATTGATTTCCAGCAGGAGCGTTACTGGGTCTACGAATAGCGCAATAACCAGCTGCTGAAGATCTTTACGGAAGCTTTCGAAAAGCCCAGAACCATTCTCTAATCGACATACACGCACAAGCGTAACTATAATGCCATTCAGGTCCTGGATTTTCTTCAAGTGACTGATGTTGAGTTTCACAGGGATTAACTCGCCTCGGAGGTATCCTCGTTGTGAAAGTTCTAGCAGTACTTTGATGCTTTCACGAGTATCTCCAGACAGGTCTGGAGAGTAAGTTGTGCTGTGGACTGGTGTTGCTAGTGCTGAAATTGAGATATCCGGACTTGCTGGAAGCCCATTTCCAGCTGGTGCACCAGCTGTTGGTGTGTTGCCTGTGGATATTGCACCATTGTAATTTTCCAGGTTATTCGTCAGTAAGCTCAGGAATGTTGTTGCTGAGTTTGTCAGCTGTGTTCGTGAGAGATGCCTTGGGTTGTTTATTTGTTGCAGAGTTCTTGGGTCTTTGATGATGAGTCGTTTTGGTTTCGAAGGTGGGAGTGTTGTCACGTCGATTGGACTGATAAGGTTGATCAGTTTTTCAAACAGGTGGCACTGGTGGCTTAGTTTGAGGTTCTTTTTGAATACCCCTCCTGAGGGTCCTGGGCCAGTGCTGCTGTTATAAGTGCTGTTGCTACTGTTTCCATTATTGCTAGTAACACCATGAATATCTGGGGAACCAGTGTCTTTAGATTCTTTCGCGAGGTTACATTCCAGTGGGCCTATGCACGTTCGCAATACGTAGCTAATGGAGCCTTTTCCAAAGTCTATACTTGTGTAGATGCGTTTGTTTGGGAGTTTTACGATGAATGGGAATCTGTGTTCACCCTTGTATAAGCCAGAGTCTCCATCAGCCCCGTAAATCTGGATTGTGTGATTGAACAAGGTATGTTTTATGGGCCGTAGTTTTGAGTGAGAGCTTGCGTTGAGTTTAACGTATCCGACTAGCAGTAAGCTAATGACGGGGTTTACCAAGTTTTTCTTCAGGATAAGGATAATTTGACCCAGGACTTCGTCTCCAGGGAGCCACAGGCGGTGTGGGTCATCTAACAGAATGTAGAAGTCATTGATGGACGATAAGTCGAATTTGAAGTTGACAAACCCGAAGAAGTCGCTAGCGAATCCATTTGTAATTGTACTATTATTGTGGTTATTATCATTGTTATGTTGGGAAGAAGTAGGTCCATTAGTACCAGTACTCTCGAAAGAGGAAGGTCTGCTATTACCGTTGGCGCCATTTCCATTGGAGATTCCTGTGTTCGTAGACCCAGACATAGCTCCTTGAGCAATTCCAGTGCCGACTCCAGGGCCAGTAGAGCCACCCGAGTCTCCTCCAGAACCTACCCCATTTCCATTTGAAGATCCTCCTCCCCCTGTCCCGAACTTGGACGAGGGAATAATCTTTGACATCGCTCGCCTCATTGTGAAGGTTGAATCGTGTTGTTCTTGAGGAGTATTCTCCGATTCATAGAATATGTAAGGACGTTGAGTCTACGCCTGCGAAAATGGCTTAAAAATGTCGCGTCGGCTTGGGGTCATGTGACGTGCTCATTCACCAGCATCCATGGCTACATAAAATTAACGGAAGAATTGTACTTCAATGTGCTGTTTAACATCAAAAGTTTACTGTTTTAATCTCTTAATATTTATCTACTTATTCAATCTCATCAACCCTTGTCATAAATATCTGGTTCTTCCTTTTGAATCTACAACACCGATCCCTTCAACATCAATCGATACTCCCCAAAAAGTCCTGGTCGAGCAATTTAATGCTACGGTTAATTATGTGAATACAAATAGTGAGCCTGAGGTTCTTGATGAGGCTGATGCGACTTCTGTGTCGAATATT